>JAQSEB010000131.1:600000-1015687 GCA_030063045.1 Pratylenchus scribneri
AGATGTGATGCATCTTCAATTGCACAATGTCACCTTGAATGGCTTAATGGCGAAAAAAGCTGGGAACCTTCCAGCAATATCCGACGTTCCTATATGGAACAATTTCTTCTGAATTTTACACCTAGGCGATTCATAAGACATTGCAAAAAGTGCAGCATACAAGCAAAGGATGGTGGTGAGGGGTGGAACAACGTAGAAATTCAGCAACATTATGAAAGACATGGTTTTTGTTGCGTGCGAAAGGTTGAATTGGGGTGGATTAAAATATTTTTTATTATTAATATTATTTCTTTTAAGCATAAAGTGTTGAAAAAAATGCCGAGAGCAAAAATTCTTTCGCCATATACAATTCCCGATGATGATTCAGCTGATTCTGATTTGGATGATCTGAGCGATGGGGAAGGGGAAGAAAAATCGAATCGATCGTCACCGGTAAGTTTGAAATTTTTTTTATTGGGTATTATTAACTAAAATTTGATTTTTTAAATTGCCTAAAATTATTGAATATTTTCATACTAGATTTTTTTTTAAAAAATTATTTTTAAAAAAAAAAAGAAATTTAAAAATTGATTTGATTTTTTCTAGGCGCGATCGACTTCCAATGGGAGGATTCGCAATTTGAATGCGGAAAATGATCCGCCGAATTTGGACAATAATGAAGACGAAGTAGTTGGAGAAACTGAGGATGAGGATGAGATGGAGCAGCAGGAGGATGAAGAGAAGAAGAAAAGGGAGGATGAAGAGAAGAAGAAAAGGGAGAATGAAGAGAAGAAGAAAAGGGAGGATGAAGAGAAGAAGAAAAGGGAGGATGAAGAGAGGAAGAAAACCGAGGATGAAGAGAAAAAGAAAAGGGAGGATGAAGAGAGGAAGAAAACGGAGGATGAAGAGAAGAAGAAAAGGGAGGATGAAGAGAAGAAGAGGAGGGAAGAAGAAGAGGAGAAAAAGAAAAGAAAGTGGGAAGACGATATGAAGAAGAGAAGGGAGGAAGAGGAGGAGAGGGCAAGGATGTTGCATCTGAACATGCAACAAAATAAAGGTATACTTAAATGATATAATTTTTATATTGTTTTTTTTTCTAGTTCCCGAGCCTACCGCTATCAGGGGGCCATTTGCTAATGATGGTGTAACAGTGCGCAGGCGCATGTCAAGGCAAGAAATGCTCTATGATGAGTTTTACCCATCAAATGATGGGGTAAGATAATAATACAATTTTTTTTAAAATCTATTTTTTTACATATTAGTTGATGTTGCAACCATCTGCCTTCCACAATCCAATACAGGTATTTTTTGAAAATTTCACTTTGATTTTTTTTTTTAATTTTTAGATTCATCAATCTGTACAATTACCGCCTGTTCAATTGCCCCCTCTCCAAAATTTCATTGCCAGATTGAATACGGCAAATGTACTTTTTTTTAAATTTTTTTTGTAAATTTCTTTTTTCAGCCATTATTGAACCAGCTACAGTCAACCATTGTTCGTCCCCCGCCTAAAAAACGAAGTAAGTTTTTTTATTCTTAATTAAAATATTTGTATAATTATAATATTTGTATAATGCTTTTGTGCAACTGCTTAATTTTAAATATGCCCCCAAATACCCAGGCTTCATGATGATATGTATTAATTGAATTTTTATGGCCATAATGGCCCAGGCTTCATGATGATATGTATTAATTGAATTTTTATGGCCATAATGGCCCAAGCTTCAGATTGATATGTATTAATAGAATTTTTAAGGCCATAATGGCCCAGGCTTCAGGTTGGTATGTATTATGTGATTTTTATGGCCATAATGGCCCGGGCTTCATGAGGATAAGTACTATGTAATTTTTATGGCCATAATGGCCCAGGCTTCAGGTTGGTATGTATTATGTGATTTTTATGGCCATAATGGCCCAGGCTTCATGAGGATAAGTATTAATTGAATTTTTATGGCCATAATGGCCCAAGCTTCAGATTGACATGTATTAATTGAATTTTTATGGCCATAATGGCCCAGGCTTCAGGTTAATATGTATTATGTAATTTTTATGGCCATAATGGTCCAAGCTTCAGATTGATATGTTTTAATTGAATTTTTATGGCCATAATGGCCCAGGCTTCAAGTTGATATGTATTATGTGATTTATGGCCATAATGGCCCGGGCTTCATGAGAATAAGTACTATGTAATTTTTATGGCCATAATGGGCCCTGCATCATAATGATATGTGATAATTGTTTTTTTATGGCCATAATGGCCCAGGGCAACATTATATCATATGTATATCCCCCCTCTGCTTTATTTAATGCTTTTCTTTTAATTTATATACGGCATTGCTTCTTAGCTCAAAATATCTATTATTTTTTAATTTATTTTAAAATAGTGTATAATAAAGGGCAAATTCAATGAATTTTCAGAAGAAATGAGCAAGGAAGAGAAACGCATTGACAATATTGAAAGACGACTACGCTTCCGGGAAAAACTCGGAGAATATAAAGCAAAATATGGCAATATAGGCAATAATTATCCAACTTGTTCAACCCCGTCTTCAGTCGTTAGCGACCTGTCTACAGCCACCACATCATCTCTAAAAGATGAGGATGAAAAAGAGAAAAAGCGAAGAGAGAATCTCGATCTTTTAAATGAATATAAACGATATAAAAATTATGAAAAGTTGAACAATTTACTTGACTAATTATTTTTAAATTTAATTCAATTTTTTTCTAAATAAATGGGATGAACTGAAAAATATTATTCGTTTTTGATTATTATCCTAAGATTTATTTTTAATTTTATGAAATGTTTCAATTAATTCAAAATTTTATTTAAATATTGAAAAAAGCAAATGTAAATGGCAAGGTTTATTTTTTGGGAGGGTGGGGGGTAGCAGATGGAATTAAATATTGGGGAAAAAGGTGAAATTAAATATTGGAGAACAGGTGAAATTAAATAATTGGGGAAAAAAGAGCATTTCATAAGGAAAAATAATAATTCAAAAGAAAAATACTTAATGAAAAGGGGGGGCGTACAATTAAATAGGTGGCATAGCGCGTATACGCGCTGAGTAGCGTACACTAATCATCTCAGATGTTCTTGTCACGATGCAATTCAGGCAAGAAGGTCTAGGGTCCGAAGCCCATTGCCGCTCTCTCTCACGATTGCAGTCTAGTCCGGCTGTGCAATTATGACCATTCCATTTTAAATGCCATGCCTCCATCCTCAGCCTAGCCCGCTCAGCTCCCATTCTCTTCATCTGGTCCCAACCACCTTCAAAACACATCTGGCAGAGGGTTACACAGCCGCATTGGTCCCCTTTGTAGGTAGGAGATCTCTCCCAGCACAACATGCACACCTCCTTTATTTGCAAACCTAAAATATATAAAAATGTAAATGTTCAAAATCTGATCAAGCTTGCCATCATTGATCACTGCATTGACCTCTGCTGCGCAGGCCGGATGAAGCGGAAGGCAGGGGATATTACGCGGAGGCGGTGGTGGCAATCGATTTCGTAGTCGATGATCTTCGAGCTGTAGCAATGCCGTGTATAGTCGCCCTCTCAAATGACTTAACAAAGCTAAAGACAAAGAAAATTTTTTAATTTGATAAGGAGATCTGTCACCTTCGGGCGAAAGCCCTCTCGCTCTGGCCCTCGGATCGCGAACCTCCATTCCGATTTGCCCCGGTTGTGGCATTGCTAAATAATAAATCGAAAATATGGGGGGGGGGGGGGGGGGAATGGGCAAAGCCTACCTTCAGGGGGTGGAGTGACCGCTATTGGTGGGTTGACCTCAATCTGCGGCTGATCTTGAGCCCCATCTGCCCCCTGATCACCATCCGTTGCTTGCTCTGCTTCAATTCGCTCTTGATTTGTTTGGTTGGCCGTCCACATTTGGCCAATTTCAAGAGGTGTGAGGAGCCCTCCTACCATATGCGCTATCTCCAGAACTATTAAAATTATTTATTAATTCAATTGAGTGGAAAAAAAGGAAAATCTACATTCAGGCGACATTCCGCGTACACGATCTCGATAACGCCGCCTCATCGCTTCCACACGTTCAAATCCAAGCGGATCCGGTGAAACATTCCGCAAAATGAAATAGCGAGGGGGGTGCCTTAAGTAAAATATATTTTAAGTTAATACAATTTAAAAATCTTACTAAAAATAAAATTGCGCAGAGGCGAAACATTTTCCCTTACGGGAGATAACGGCAGGGGGAGAGATGATGGGGGTGTAGGGGGAGTAAAATTGGCCATTTTTTTTTTGAGGGTTCGAGCAATTTTTTCGAGAATGATATTTAGGAAGAATGAAGGCGATGATCTCCCTCAATATACCCTTCCAAACCCCACCCACTTTGAATCCCGCCCTTTTGCCATATGCCCTTTTTATTATGGGGCACAAAGAAAAATACCGCCACACCTTTTTGTAATTGGATTAAACTCTCGGTGCCCTAAACCCTTCATTTAATTTGCCGACAAAGAGCCTATTATATCCCTATAAACGCTTTTGTTTATGATGGATCGAAAAAAAAGGAAAGGAATAGGGCGGAAAAATAGTCATCAAAAAAATAAAAGTATCAAATTTCATTATTCAAATTTATTTATCCAATTATAAATGAGTTAATTATTATAAGATTAAAAGAAAGCATTATTCATTAATCGATTGATTGTTTGATTGGTTTGATTATATTTGATTGTTCTCAAGATTTGAATTACTCATCATCTTCATCATCATCTTCATTTCTTTCCATTTTGTCCATAGTTCTTCTTTTCGTAGAATTTGCCGATCGCATCGTTGGCTTCGATGTTCAAGTCCACGCATTCCTCGCAAAGGCGGATTCGGGTGGAAACGGAACCGTCCTTGTGCATGACATGCTTCTCTTTGTCCTCAAAAACAAGGCGGGCACATGAGCAGCGATCACTGAAAAAAAATGAAATTTAGTTAGGTGTATGTGTGTGTGTGTTTGTTTGAATTTTTTGATCAATTTGAATCATGGATAAGCGAATATTTAATTTGATCTGATCACCCCATTTTTACCTAAAGCGGAATGTGATCGACGAAATCTTGCGCATCATTGTCAGCTTCCAATGATCCTTCTTTCGTTCCGCTTTCTTCCAGCCCCATTCCCGAAATTTCTCCTCTTTGCCACGGGTTGATGAAGCCCATCCCTCTCCATCGGATGCATCTTGATCATCATCTCCATCGACAAGCGAACTTTCATCATGCTTTCGTTTTCTGCCTCCAGTGCCATTGTTGGTTTTCTTGCCCATCCAGCCTGTCTCGGATTGCATTGTCTCATCATCACCATTGAAACCATTTTCCATTTTCTCACGGTGATCAGCATCTTCGGCGGCGGCGCGAATTTCGACTTTGGAGGACATTTTGTTTTGATAGTAAATGGGATTTGTGGATTTGTTGAAGGAAGGAAGGAAGAGGATTATTCAAATGGAACTGATGAAAATTATGCCGATTTAAGCCTAATTTGATCCTTAAATAGCAATCAAAAATGGGCGGATCAGATGTGCTTTGTTGGCTCATTTCCAAATCCACGAAGCTCCACCTTCCATATTTTTGAAGCATGGCTCCTCCTCAAATCATTTCATTCATTTATCATTCCCCGGAATAATTTCAATTTTTTCCAAGAAAAAATCCAAAATGTCCTTCATTCCACCTCAAAGCGGAACCGAGCCAACAATGCTCGATGAAATTGCCAAACTATTCAATTGTGCAAAGCGGATCGTGCGATCAAGACTCCAATCACCGGAGTATCATGCCAAAGCAGTTGCCGAATTTGATCAGTGCATTCTGATCACCACATACAAAGATCGAAATGGCCAACATCGCACATTGATCTTCGAAGGATTGACTCGGGAGGGAGCGCACAAGATCCCTGCTCATGGTCGACTTGGATACCCATTCAATTCCAATCTTCCGCAATTTTTTCTTGATCGTCACAATATTCGATTGCAATATCCATTTGCACCGGCCGTGATCTATTCACCGACTCAATCATCAACAGCAACAAATCGAATTCAGCAGCAGCAACAGAACGAATACTATCCGCTCGAGCTGGTTCGATTGTTGCATAAGCCGATGCAATTACCTCCTCCTTTACCCACATCACTGCCACCTTCAAAGCCTCCACGTTTACCACAATCAAATGAAAGTGATGATGATGATGAGTCAACTTTGACTGAAACATCGATTGGATCGACTGTCTCCTCAATGACAAGCAGCCGCCTCAGTTTATTGGAGAGTATTTATGCAACAGAAGAGGATGATTATGCCAATGGACATTTACAAATCGATGAAAATGCTGATGATGGCGATGATCAATCGACACGTGAACAACAAGAACAGCCAAGAGGCTGGTGATAAAAATTTTACATCTTATAAATGTCCACTTTTAGAAGTGGAATCATCTCCATATGCCACTATTGAATCCGATCCTGTGGCATATGCCTCTGTATCGATGATGGACACACCACCCCCGGATACGAGCGCATACATGTGTTGGAAACCGGGTGGGAAGGGCAAGTGGTCAAAGAAAGTGGTTCTGGTGAAGGAAATACCAAATTATTTCTTCTCCTCAACCTAAATTTTGCGAAAATTTACTCTTCTATTTCTTAATTATGCAATTTTTCTTTGTAAATCCGACTCTTCTAAATCTTATTTTTTCTAAAATTGTATCTTCTCAATCTTATCTCGATCATGACAATGAACAATTATTTTGATTTTTTCTTTTATTTCGAATTAATTATTAATGAATAAAAAAGTGTTTAATTGTGTTTATTTTGAAATATGTATTGATGGTTTCCATTCATTTTGGGGTTCTGCGCACTACCATATTCTCACTTCGAAAGATCCACGGTGCTAAATTCGGCCTGCTGTTGAGATGCCTGAAATTAGGATTCATTCATTTTTGATCCTCAATTTTCTCTTTAACCTGCCTGCGCAGTCCCAATACCGCTACTTGTAGCTTCAGTGACAGTCGAGCCCATTAAGCTAGCCAAAATACGCGGCGTTTCAACGGGTTTGGCTTTTGGACGTGAAAATGGACGAAAAAACACACCAACTGTTAGAGCAAAAAAAAATTTTTATAAAAAATTTTTTCCTACTCGGTGAACGCTCTGGTTCAATTCCACCAATTCCTTCTTGCCCCATTCGATTTTGCTGCGGTGGTTGTTGTTGCGGGCGTTGACGATTACGCACAAGGAAACGGGGGCGAGGGCAGCTGCAGTGAAGGACAATTCTATTCTTATTCAACCAGCTATATCCAACAATCATAGCAATCTAGTTATTAAGATGATTTGTAGATCTATGAATACACGAAAAAAAAATAACAACCTGTAGAACAATTACAATCGCAATGAGTACATAAATCATGGTCAACTCCAACTCTCGAGGTCCTGTCTCCAAATACGATTCTATGCCTAAAATGCGCTCATGGACACAAATTATCGGCTTAGAATAAATAGCCGGTTTGAAGCAATTATTTAAGGGGAGACGACAGGTGCAATTAGGCACCAATTCCCATGGAATATTGGTGGGGAATTTTGAGGTCGTAAAATTGGACATTTTTTCTCGTCGAAATTAAAGAACAAGAGAGGGAGTGAATGTAGGGGTCAATGGAATGGACAAGCATAATGGATTTATAACATATGTTTACTCCGCCCATCATCAGCCCTCCTTTACCCTCCCACCCCTTCAATAGTCTGTTTTGATAAATGTTTATTGTCAATTGAAAGGGAAAAAAAATGAATACAATAGATTATTATCATATTGTGGAAAAAAAATGGATTAGAAAAGATGTTTGATCTTGTAGAATACGAAAAAGCCTAGGCCAAATCCGGTGGAGAAAGTGGCCGCCATTGAGAGTAATTTGAAAATTTTGGTGCCAATCCCGATTCAATTTTCACTGTGGATCCAGCAATAATACGATGTGAAATATCCTCCATCTGGTTCCAATCGATACCATCTGCCCATTTTCCATGCAAAAACACAAAGCTCCAAAGGCTGAGTTGATGGATTTCTCGTTGATAGTTTCTGCCAAAATCCACTTCTGCCGTATTCTCGCTGCTCATATCCTTTTCGGCAAGCAAACGGCCGAAATAGCCGGCTATGGAAATGACCATAATTGTTGCAATTGCTTTGCCATGATCTCGATCAATTTCACCAAATTTGGTTCGCAACCATTGAGTAAGATCACGGAAATTGGTCAACACACGTTCCTCAACATTAATGAATTCTGCACGCATTGCAGCCCGATTGCCAGCTTCGAATATGCGCGCTGCCTTCTCAATTGTTAACCAATGTGCTGGCGGATGATCTTCCATGCATTCGGGTGCATCCCACCATCGAAGTCCACCATTGTCGCTTTCGATCCGCCGTTTCATGTAGAACACAATCATTCAACCAAAATCAAAATTCATTTTATCTGTGTGAGTGTTGATGATCTGAAAATTTCAGATTATTTTTTTTTCTACAATGATTACTTTCAAAAGGGAAATAATTACATGTAGGCATACATGTAAGAGCGGAATAGTGCATGTGAAAATCATGAAAAAATTTATTCAATGAAAATAAGTGATGAAAATATTATCAATAATAAAATTACACATAAAAAGAATGGGGGGGGATTCAATCAATCAATCGGTTGCACCAAAATCTTTTATAATCTTGCCATTGGTGACAATTCCCTTCAAAATAACTGGCTTATACTTCTTCTTGATCGGCTTTGTCACAACAGTGCCAGTGCGCACATCTGGCTGGACAAAATGATCATATTGGAGATTGATGGTCCAGTCGTCCTCATTTCTTGCAATCTTCTCTCCAATGATTTCAATTTCCTCATCCGAAACAGAGTCGGCCCACTCAGCGAATGCCATCACACATTGCTTGAAGCTCTCAAAGTGCAGCTTCTTCGAGATGTCTCCTAGAATGGGAATCGATCAGATTTCTTTGTTATTATCACTTTCTTTACCTGTCAGCGTGATCCCCCGGAGGCGGAGGATAATCAATTCCTTGCCCGTTTCTTTGTGCACCATTCTCAGCCCATAGGCCTTACAACCGCTGGAGACAAATTCGACGATCTCATAATCTACAAATGTTAAAATTATTGATCTATTTGCTCATGCTATTTTACCTGCATATTCCGGTTGAAGATCACCCAAATGCCAGCCTGTTTGAAGTGGGCATCCGTCCGCCTCACGATAGGCGAAAATCAAAGAGTCTTAAGAGTGAATTTAAAATTTCCCAAACATGAATTCCCATTGAATTACCTGTATCGGTGTAAAGCAATACACCGCCAGCCTTGACCAGCTTTCGCATCTCCCTTAGGAGTCGGACGCGTGCGGCCGCCGTTGTCCAGAGGGAGATGACAACATTGGCAAAGTTGTGGTCGTCGACAAACTCATCGATTTGCCCATAGGTGAGCATCATCAAGTCCTCATTCAATTCATCCAGTCGATCGACATGAAGCGATCTGTCGTCAAGATATTTGCGCAATTCGGCTGGGCAATTTGTCAGTTGTGTTTTGCTCAAGTCCGAACGCAGTGAGAAACGGGCCCAGAGGTTGTTGTTCATGAGTTTGAGCAATTCCCGCAGTGCCTTATTCACGTTCATCTTCGCCGGATCGATTTTGATGCCGAAACGGGCGAAATTCTCCTCGATGAATTCCATCTGCTTCTCATCCGTGTCCACGCCTTCCGGGAATCCTGAAGCATGGATTTTGCCTTCCATCATCTCGGAGACGTATCCTTTAAAGAGCTTGTCGTCCCATTTCTCATATTCAAGCGCACGGTAGAAGCGAGTGACGCGGAATCCGCCATCCTCCTCCAACGCTGCTGCCAGCTCGATTGATGTTAGCGTGGCCACCCATCCTCTTTCGAAGTCATCCTTGTGCTGGCATTTGTAGTTAGGAATTACGCCACCCTCTGGGTATTGAAGTGCGCAAGCACGGCACAAAGGGAACAGGAGACGACCATCGAACTTGGCAGGCAATGATGGAATTGGTGTTGTTTTCGGCGGCACCACGAACACCTTCAGAATCCCGTTCAATGGAATGTCCTCTGGTCGAGTCCAATTCACTGCCTGCTTTCCCTTCTTAATGACCACACGCGTCGGGTGGCCAACCGGATATGCTGTTGATGCAGTAGTTGATGGATAGAGACTGTATGAAGATGAAATAATGAATGAGCAATTTTTGAACACAAAAATACCTGCAGAAGTCCAGATATCCCATTTCCCATCCTTGTGGCGGCTCATAATGGAGACGGAGTGGAGCTGTTCGCCCTCCAAAGAAGGCTTCACGCAATCGGATGGGTCCTTCATCGCGGAAACGTTTGAAGGCCTGTCTCATTCGTTTGTCTCTCTTCAGCTGGGCCCGAATTTCGCACACCCAAATCACTTCGACCCCCCCGCGCAATGATGCTCTCAAATATTTGAGCCTGGCTGCATCCAATTGACGTGTCTGTCCAACACTTTTCCCAGATGGCAATTCGTATCCTTCGTCATCGAACTTGCATTCGTGCGCATGGAAAGCGCATCCATTTACTTCAATCCCTTTGTCCTGCTCTTTGATGTAGCCATCAAGCCGATAGCGGCCCACACGCTTTTCCCCTTCTTCGCTCAATGCTGTCTGGACTTCAACGCCATGCAGCTCGCCATAATAATCCAAATATTGAAGAGCAACTTTTGATTGATTGTCGGCATGATCGTAGCCTCGGTGTGGGACAATACCGATGTGATTTGGTGGTAAATGGTTCAGAAGGAAGTGCTTTTTACAAGCACCGGCAATCTAAACGTGAATTTTCCAAATATTCGTAAATCCATAAATCTACCAACCGTCATCGCGTCATGCAGAACATCAATGCCTTTGAACCACTGTGGGTCATTTTTCGGCATCGAAATTTTGAAGAATTCTTCACGAAAGGACATCAGCGCTTCCGTGAGAATTTCAACATCACTAGAAAAAAAAGGGTGGATTCCATGGTATTCAACCAAAAAACCCCTTTAACTCACTTTAAACAGTATTCCGCCAATTGTTCCGACAAATTGAATGGATTATGGCGCACCTGATCATACCATGGATCGAACAATTTTTGCTGGTCGGGAGTCATTCCCTTATACAGGAATGCCCATTTTGGCGGGTATTCATCCAGCACACGGTCATAATTATCCGGAATGTTGGCCAAAAACGGGAAATAAGGCTTGTCGGGGATGTTTAGCCCGAACGCCTTCGTCAACCGTCCCAATGCGATAGGAATGAGATTGTACGAATCCCGGAAGAGAACTTCACACGTTTCAATTGTCCGTCCACGATGCACACGCTTGGTCTTTGGAATGCGAAGCTCATAGAGCTTGTTGCCTCTTTTGATCATTTGGGGAACTTTCCCAGTCTCCATTATTGAGTGAAAAGCCAAAACAATATCTAAAAAAAAAACACACACACACACATTAGTTAGAGAAACTTTTATTCTCTCTACCATAACGTCCGCCAAAATGACTGAATGCAATGGTCTTATATTGTGCAGGCAGCTCATAGATGAGCCAATTGACAAATTGGTCCAAAGGTTCAGCATAAACTTCTTTTCGATCCACTCGTGTGTGATGGGTCCGAACAGAGAAAGTGATGGTACGCGCATCTCCACAAATATAGCATGCCAATTGGCCCATTGGAAGTCGCCATCGCCCATTGCGTATGCAATGCGTGCAGAGTACATGAGCAGCTACAAAATTGACGTTGTGGTTCTTCCGCTCAGGATGTTCGGCGGAAACCGATTGATGTTGTGTTGATTCGAAATCTGAACGACGGGGAAAACAATCAATAAAAATGCTTATTCTCGCATTCTCACCAAAAACCACTATACGATATGGAGCATAGCGTTTGGGGTTAATCGGCTTGATGAAGCAATATTGCTCAGGTTTGTGCCATTCAAGGCAAAGCTTACATTTTCTTTCCTATAATAGAATTTAATAATAATCAATAATAAAATATGTTCTAAATTACCCCACAAACGTGTCCGCTTCGCCCATTTTCCTTGTTCTTTTTCACATTCCAAATACATCCACACGAATCACACTGTTTGTTTCGGACACATTCGTGGGCCAGATGTTGTTGAAAACAGTCCAAATTGACATAGACCCGATTGCAGCCGGCACATTTGTGCTGGTAACCTGTTTCGGGCTCACATGGCATGCCTTCACCTACTCTCCCACAGAATTTGCATCTCACTTTACATGTGCCTTTATGTTCGGAATCCTTTCGATAGGGAGTGAGGCAATGGAAACAATATTTGTTGTTTTGACGCAACATTGAGCCAGCTTTCCGAATGCCGTGAAAATGGTCCTTGACATGGAGAATTGTAATCGCAATGTTGAATTTGTCCTCGCCATAAACGAAGTCGGGTTTGAAGTGTCCAATTTCATTGAACACAAATAATTTAAATCGAAGGCCATCTGCTGCATGAATCTGGTTCCAATAATCAATGACCATAGGCCCATAGACCATTGCATCATAATCATCCTGGAGGATGGGGATTCGGGTTGCCTGAAGCAATTGATGAACATCCTCCCTCTGTTGTCGCCATTGTTCGTGATAATAGTAAGAAAATGCGCGTCGTTCAAGTAATCGATGTTGTTTGGCCAAAATCATGGAATAGAATAGACAATAAGGACGAGCCAAATATCTGTCCACGATGATGCATGCATTATAATTGATCTAAAAATACTGATTAGTCGTGAAAGGGGGGGGGAGATTAATCCATAATTAATTATTATTATCATCATAACATAATTGTTTTTGGAATGCGCATCCCCAAAACTTACATTATGATGAACTGGTTTCAAATGGGATTGATTAATTCCTCCATCGGTACGGCCTCCGCTGCCACGAATTTCGCGCACAATGGGCAATGCTTTGGCACAAACTGCATCGATCCGTACGGTGAACGGCTCGCCCAGAACATTTCCTTTTCCTTCTCGGTCACGTGACTGGATGACGGTCAGGAATCTGTTCAGAATATTGTCGGCCGTGTCCCCATGGATCGGGCGAAGCGGTACCCAAACGGGCTCGTCCAACAATTCCGAGAAAACAGTGGCACCCAACTGATCGGGCAGCACACCAAATCGATCAGTGAGCACCACAATGGCAGCATTGACGCATTTTTGGAAGATGGAATAGAGAAGATGTTCAGGATTTGGAGGCAGTGCTTCAATGGAAAAGGTAGTCTCAAATTTTCCATTTTTGAACTTTTTGTTGATATGCTTTTCAGCGCCAATCTCGCGCACGTAGCGATGGATATCCAACTCATCATCATCATCTTGCACATCCATTGGCTCATCATCAACAACATCATGGAATGGTGAAGCCAGCAGTTCGTCAATGGTGAAGCGCCTCCGCTTGGGTGCCGGTGGTGTTGAATGTTGTCGTCGGCTAAGAGAGGATGATGAACACGGCATTGATTCATCTTCGTTGGAGGCAGCACTTCGTTTTCGATTTCCAATTGGAGAAGGCATTTTATTTGTTGTTTTGCTAAAATAACACAAATATATTTATAAAAATTAAAAACTAATAATAAAGATAATGAAGAATGAATTAGAATGGCACATTTCGGCCAATTTATACCCTTCTCGACCCCGCCTTAATTCTTCTCCATTCTCGAATATGTGATATAGCCATATCATTAACCATATCCCTTCCATTCACATCTCTCAAATTCGCCCTCAATCTCTCTCGTGACCATGTGGCATAGGCCAATAAAGGTCAAATTTGAATAAAAGCGTCAATTGTTCAATTCAAATTTGCTTCGTCGGCTGGGCAGGCGGACCAAAATTAGGGCGATTCCGACGGCGACGATTTACAACCATGCAATAAATCATCCAATCCCCGTTTCATTCATCGGTCAAATCCCAATCCCCCTCCCCTCCTAACAACGTGGCATATGCCAGCAAAGGTCAAATTTTGAATAAAGGCGTCAAGTTGTTCAATTCAAATGTGTTTATCCGGCTATTAATTTATTCACAAATGTGTGGACAAAAGAATCAAAATGAGGGCGATTGGGTACAATAACAGAATTGTGAAATTTTTTAAAGGAAAAGCCAAGCGACATATGGTACAAAAATGTGATATAATGCTGACCGCATACATCGCTAAGAGGGCTTTGATGTGGGACTCGATTGAATTCTGTGCGCTCAAATTGTTGTAAAAATTTCGTGATTGTCGGTGCCGGTCGGTGCCATTGGATTAAGCTGTCATAATAGTATGCTGTAGAAGCATTAGGCAGAAAGAGGGCGACCCAGTGAGAACCTGCCTTCCGCGCCGGGTCCAGGTTTATCACCATCGATACGGGGTATTTGTCCACGAATTTATCCTTTGACGGGATTTTATCAGCTGGAAAACAGCCAATAAAATGTGAACGAGTCACTTGACAGCGCCACAAAATAGCCTCAATTTGGGCATCGTTCATCGCTCTTAATATTTATTCCTTTGATTTTCTGGGTCCACTTCTCCTGGTGCCGGTGTTGAGTAACCAATGTCGCCGGGCTCACCAAAATATCGAGAGAAAAATGTGACAAATGGATAGCGTATCACACGAAGAAATGTGCCAATAAAGCCCAAACCAAATTGATTGCGAATTTTGATGATGGCTCGTATCTGATAGATGAGTGCACTGAACATCAACATTAGCCAAAGTGAGAGCAGCCCATAGCAGTAGAGTTTTGTGTGAATTTCCGATTCGGAAGTGGGTGCCTCTTTACAGGGAGAAGGCAAATTTGCCGCATTCTGAGCCGGATTATAGTAGTCCATTTCCTTTGTACTGGCCAAAGCGAATTTGAATAACCAAACAAGGAGGAGAAAATAAATAATTACTCGGATCCGTAAAAAATCGTTTATGAGAATTATTGCAATGGGAATGAACATATTTATCAATAAGACGAAAAATAATGAAAATGACACAATAAATGAGGTATGGAAAATGTTATCGCTTTTTTTTGTGTGTATCTTAAACTTGTACATCCGAGGCCACTGTCCGATTTCTATCCAGGAACATTAGGGATTCATGTTCTCCCATTGCAATGAGCACAATTCCTCCGGCTTGTACGGGCTGATTGAAGGTGATCTTGACGGTTGTTGCCCCATTGCGAATCAGATCGAATGTCTCTGGTCCATTGTCCTCTCCACTGTTGGTTAGGTTCAGAACAAAAAAGCAGCACCCGCCATTTGCATATCGATTCATGCTGATCCCGTTGCTTTCGAGCGAGCCGTCAAAACCGCATGCATCTTGCATATCATGGAAAGCGCGTGAAAATTTCCAGTTGGGAAAGTCCAGATTGTAGGGTGCTGCCGGTGTGATCACGTCGGAAGCACAAATCGATATTTCGCGAACATTGAAATGACGGAAGTCAAATGGGCTACTTGTTTGGGTGCCAACAAAATTTGAGTTCGACAACATTGCTAATACCACCCGTTTTGGTACTTGATCATTCCATAGGCTTCCGTTGAATTCTGTGCGATTCTCACTGATGAAAATGGCACGCATTGAAGATTTCCTCAGGGGATAACGGGCTGGTTGCAATTCAAGTTTTTTGTTGATGTCAAAGGCCAGCGAATCCATCAAATCCACTTTTTTCACGTACATTTTGCAAGCTAGCACTTCAAGATGATAGCGCGGTAGAGGGGGCGCTCCAGGCACCTGCTCTGCAATTATCAAAAAATTCGAATCATTCGGCTGTAGTTCAAAATCGATTTCGCATTGATTGACCATATAGCGGGGCTGTAATTAAGGAAAGCATGGGGATATTGATTTAATTGAAAAGAAAACTCCCACCTGATTGCATATATCCACATCCAATTTCGCAATGAATTGAGCCACACGGCTACCTGTGAACAATGCATATCTCGCTTGCAATCCACGTCCCGTTATCTGCGAAAGTTCATCATCTTCGTAGTAGCCGGCCACATTCAAATATGAGTTTTTAACAGAGTTGGGATAGGTGAGCATATAGTCAAAGTAGGATTTGTAGGCCATCAACGCGTTGGCTTCGAACACCTGCGATCCATTGATGTGTACACGACAATTTTTCCACAACGTATGACCGATGAGTTGACAAACGGCAGCATGGTCCTGTGCTGGATCGAGATTTACCAGCTGTCCAAGAGCATCCTCCTTCCGGATCCGCAATTCCGTAAGAATATAGCATTTGGATAGGTCAAAGTAGGACTGGCTGGCATGTAATTTGAAGTGATATGGTGTGATGTTCACAGGGTTAAGCGTCAGCAATTCCACCACCGCCGAACTGCTTACACTCACATTCGTGCTGGGTACTTCGAAGAAGGAGAGGGCATTGGTGATGGCATTTGAGGAGTCGCGATGAATTTTATGGAATGTTGTCATTCTTTTTTTAGGGATTTTTTTTTGAATGAGGACGGAAAATGAACGGAGGGAATTAATAGAGTCCAAATGTGTCCGATCGTTGTCTTTTTCGACGAATGGCACCCCCCAAAGTGCCGGAAGTCGTTGGAATGGCAGGATTGGAACCAACTGCTGCGGCTGATGAGACTTTTTTCCCGATCAACAATTGATGGGATGGTAGGCGGAGCTTCCGACGACGATGCTTTCCAGAATTTCGCTTTCGAATACCAGTGCCGAACTGTTTTGCCATTCCGCCCTTTTCCAATAGTGTATCAATCCCTTTTTTCCCCTCGCTAATTGCCACCTCTTTAACACTCTCCCCTTGTACAACCCGATCGAGCACTCTGCCTCCCGTATTGAGCGCTTCTTTTCCGACAGCCTCACCAGCTCTTTTTACAACAGGTAGAATGATACGCCATAAATGTCTGAGTACATCACCCACTCCTGCTCCGGATTGCCTCGCTCCAAATCCTCTTTGCGTCCATGGGGGTGAACCACGAAAATAATAGTAGGGTTCAGAAAGTGGTCCATATTTTTGTTGTTGTTGTTGATCTTGCTCCTGTTGATTCCCTCCCCCAATTTGGCGGAAAAAATGTTCATCATACCCAACGGAGCGTGTGTCAAATGGGATGTGCATATTTATTCAAATGAAAATTGTTTTATGACGGGGAATACAAATGAATTGGGAAAATGGCTGGGGATGACAATTAGAGATTAAGATATTTACGAAATACAAGTGTCGTGATTACATTTCCAAATTGAAAGGGTACATATTGTCCGGTCAGGGTTTTAATTTCTATTTCAATTTCATTTATTTCTCTTGGCACCACCTTCACATACATGGGTGAATCGAAAATCTTCTCCACTATTTGTCCATGCTTCTGCTCACCATCTACAGCCACAATTCTCAGCATGGAACTCAGCGAATTGCCCAGAATCACTTCCTCAGTTAATCCACGTGAATAGACAGCAAAACTGGAAAATCCACGATGCAGATCGGCCTCATATCTTGCCACTTCACCATTCAGTATTCGCTTGGAATTGGGATAGCCCAGAACCTGAAATGATTTGAGCAATCGATCCTATAAGCTAGCTAGACCACCCTCACTTACATAAGCCAATTGTTCACTCATCTCAACGTGGCTGATCGCAGGATGTCCAAGCATGATACGAAATCGATTTGATTTGTCACCACCAACATGATCAATGTAATCGTCGTCATCATCCTCATCACTATCAATTTTCGTAGCATTGTTGACCAAATGTTCAATTCGAACAGATTGAACTATCTCCGCAATCTTCTTGTATGCCTCTTGCAAATTCAGCTCTTGATCAAGGGTTCTGCTTTTGAGTGATACAGATTTGTCAGCTCCGGCCACTCCTGACGCAACATTTGGGGTTGGCGGTGGTGCAATTGTTCTTCCGGCAGGCGCCGCCGAATCCTTTTCTGGCGGTGCGGATTGACGCTGCGGTTTTTGTTCTTTTTCTGGTGTTTTTACAGTTGCCGTTGTGCTAGAGGGACCATCCACGCTCACATTCACGGTCAAATAATTGTTCACCTCCACCTTCTTGTCTTTTTGTTGTTGTTGTTGTTTTCTCTTTTTTAAGTGTTGCCAGTGGAGTCTCATCTGTAGGTAAGATGTGTGTTGTTGTCTCTTCCTCTTCCTCCTCCGTCTCTTCCCCCTCCTCTGTCTTAATTCCTTCAGTGTCTGATGATTTTTCTTTCTCATCATCATCTTCATCATTCTTCGGGGGAGATCCATAATGTTGATAAATGCGCGGATTTGTGTTGACCTTGAATTCGCCGAATGGTGTCATTACTGTCTTCTCTGGATCCGTATTGACTTTGAGTTCACCGTGAGGGGTCATAACTGTTTTCTCTGTTGCTGTTGCTTCAGTATTGTCATCATTGGTTAAGGTGTACGCTGTTGATTCCTCATTTTCTCCTTCCTCATCATCCTGATCCTTGTTGTCTTTTGGAGGCGAACTTTCTTGAATAAAAATCGGTGGAATTGTATCGCCGCCGCGGCTGCTGAAAGCTGCTGGTGCTTCACGTTTAGATGGTTGGTTTGTTGTTGCTTTGTCTAATGCAAATGCTGTTATCGATGTCTGTGAGGGTGGTTCGGTTTCAATAATGGGCACTCCATTTGAATCCAGATAATGTGGAGGAATTGGTGACAAACGGCGGCACAAATATTTTCCTCGTTTATAAATGCAAACTTTTCTTCGTCGTTTAAGCGTGGTAGGTTGAGGGCTGGTTGTTTCAGAAATCACAATAGGTCCAGCAGCAGGTTTCCCATTTTCCTCTATCTGGTCGTCACCACCATCTTCTTGTACATGTCTGCGGCGACGCCTAGTTGTATTCAGCTCCCGTTGTGCATGCTTGAGTGAATCCTCCAAATGCGCTGTCAATTCGTCCAGCGTGTTTAGGGAAGCGCTTGGCACCGGGATTTGCACTGATTTGAATTGGCCAAAGGGAAAGTCTTCACGAAGTTTGATCTCAATCCATTGAGGTTCAAGCGTACCAATGGTACTGGGCCACGATCGGGGATATTGAATGCTGTACAATCCGCACACATAATTTCCGGCCAATTGTAATGGTCGGGGCAAATGCACCCGATAGCGATTAGGGCGATTGTCGGGATAGTCCGTAATATTGCTGGGTAGAACCACATAGAAAGTACTGGCCATTTTCGTCAAAGGAGTAGTGGTGACGTTTGATGAAGGAATGAATGAAAAATTTTTAGGATGATGATTTTCCTCGTCGCCCAAATATTTTTGAAGACGGAAACGAACAAATCCAAAAATGAGAAGTGAAATGGCGGAAATGACCAGGCACAACGTGCATTTGTTTGAATACATAAAATAGGGGCGTGTTCGCCGTTGGGGATAAGGAGTGTCCATATTTTTCCGAAAATTAAAATTTATTTTATCGCATGAAATTAAATGAATGAATGAATAAAAATGAATGAGGACAAAAATGTGAAGAATGACAATATGTGGAGTGGGAGCGATCATTTTATACAAAATCCTCTTGAGAAATCCAATAGTGGGCGGGGTATTCGAAAAATTTGACCAAATATTTTTTCTTTCCATCTTTTCCGACTTTCTCTCTTAACACTTCCTCTACTCGATAGCTTGTATTTGCATCCTTTTTCACTCTGGCCAGCTCTTGCTCATAGAAATAGCCTTTGAACGGTTCGCCCTGTTCATCGCTGACTGCATAGCGCGTGACTCCGTAAGCACTCCGTGGACCACCGGGTTTAACGCGTGTCACATCCAGAATTTCATCATGAAATGTGGGGAGATAGCCTTTTGAGAATACATGTGTGTTTCTGCTCATTCGTACATGATCACCGACTCGAAATTTTGGAGGCCTTTGTCTTCTTTTCTGATCATCAGCATCCAGAAACATTTTACCGGCTGGTCCATATTGCTGCCTTCGCACTTCTCGAGCATTGTGGAAAGACACGTCAATGGGGCGCAGTCCTCCGAGAACACGACTAGGTGCATGATTGATTGCATCCACCACTTTTGGTAACACATCTACCCAATTACGTGTATGTTTTTCACTCATGTATCGATAGAGTCTGGCTTTGAGTCGTCGTATAAAATTTTCGGCCAATGCAGCTTTCACAGTGCTTGAGTTGGGTTCATGCTTGGCAATTTCCAAACTTTTAAAGTAGGCTGCCAGCTCTTTGTTTGTAAATTCTTTGCCTTTATCACTGAACACACGATGGGGCAGCATCTCTACGGTGGAGAACAGCTGTTTGAATCCTTCAACCATATGCGCTGAGCCTTTCGTCTTTATGGGAGTGGCAAAGACACGTTTGCTGAGCACATCAATTCCCACAAGAATGTATTTGTAACCGCTATTGTACTTGCCTAGTGCTTGCATATCAGCCAAATCAGTTTGAAAGTCGGTGAGATAGCCTGCCGGCACAGTGCGTGACCGTTTAAAATGCACACGACGAGGTCTATGAAGTGTATATGTACGGCTTCCTTGCAGAAAATTTTCAACTGCTGCGCGAGGGATATGAGGCAGCCGCTTTTTCGCTTCGCGCCAGAGTTGATCAACACCGGCAAATCCGGCTGGCGAACTCGGATCATTATAGAGCTTGTTGAGAAGGGCTGTAAAGTCGGCCATCCTTTTTAATGAATGAATGAATGAATGAATGGATAAACCCACAAATGGATTATTGCCAGAAGGATGATCGGAATATCTTTTTGGGTGGGGCTCCATCAAATTCGTGACGTCTCTGACGTTTCGGTGGATTCAGCTTTGCACGTTTGCCTCCATAGAATGGTGGTGGCCGCATGGAAAGAAGGGGGCGCCTCTTCACACCAGGTATAGAAGGAGGGGGAGGTGGCGGCCTATGGCTTGGCCCTGCTTGCTGCTGTTCTTGTTGCTGCAAATATTGTTCATCCTCAGCACTGATGTCGGGCAACGGAGCATTCATTGCATCGGTCATGTTATTCTGTTGGCGGCGCCTTCTTTGCTTTCGGTTGCGTGCTCCTCGCTTTGGTTTCTGCCTTAATCGTCGGCGTATTCCCATTTTGCGATCTCGATTGCGTCCACCCGTTGCGGGTCTTCGAGAACGCTGTGAGGCAGTATCCGAAATTGCTTCGTTTGTTGCAATATGATATAAATTTGCGGGTGGAGGGGCCAGAGGGGATGGTGTTGCAACATTCGAGATGGATGGGATTGAGGCAGGTATGGAGGGTGGTGAGGCAAAGGACTGTAATGACATGTTTTCATCTTCCATCCAACCATCTTCATCATCCCCTCCATCATTTCCATCGTAAATCATTACAGAAGGAGTGGGATTGTTTGGGACTAAGGCGGCTCCACTGTTTGGTCCGGACACCACCTCCACTTTGATGGGTCGGTTTTCATGTTGTTTGCGCAAATGCAAATACCGACGCAGCTGTTGGTTGTAAAGAATGCCCTTGGTGGCAGGATTCAATTTTCCATGCTTTACAGCATCCAATGCCTGACGGGCTGTGTCCAGATTTATGTCGCCCGTATGCGGTGTGTTGCTACGATTTGAAGAGAGCATGCCCCGCCAGATGTCCTCAGGGATCATCACATGTCGATTTGCCATTTTATTTAAGCAGAGGAGGTTGTGGGAGCGGAGGAGGAAAGTTTCGTGATCGCCGATCGCGCCAATTCCAAAATGATTGGAGTGAGAAGTGATGCGAATGCGCCAATGAGTAAGCCTGCGCCTTTTTGTACTACCAGTTTTCGTGCACCTCGTTCCGATCTGATCCTGCCCAAATGTCGAATGAATTCTGCGAATGGGAGCATTCGATTCCATTGTCGGCGTGTAAGTCGAAAACGATTTCGCAATATGTTCAATGCAACTTCCACAAGGCACAGGAGCTGATCGGCGGTGGCGGATCGCAACAATCGCTTCCTGCATTTCAAAGAACGGGTTCGGGCCAGTGATCGGAGGAATGCGTGGTTTTGGGTGATGGAGGGACTGAAGCGTAGGTCTCCATTCAAACGTCTCGTCTTCTTGTTAGTTGTTGGAGTAGCCATTTTTTGGAGTGAAAATGCTCAGCGGTTCCGAATCGTCAGGGAATATATTTGTGCGAAGACGGAGTGAAGGATCAGAGGCAGGATGTAAATCAATGAATAGATAGGAATATTTTTCTCTTGTCGCTTGTCGATAGGCGTCAAGGAAAAAATAAAGTCTTCCAGGGCCAGGAAATAGCTGGATGCCCAAATTACGAATGGAAAGTTCACTGCTTGGTGCACGGGTCAGAACAATGTATTGTGCATTCTGACGGGCAACTTTGATTTTACGATCGAACACATCTTGCGCAACGAATACAACGCCCAAATCCAAATGATGTGCCTTCTTGCTGAACAAGTCGGCCAAATATGTAGGTTGATTCAGAGAATACAATAGATCATCTAGAATGACAAGTGCCGGCTTCTCCAATTGTTTCAATTGCTCTTCTGAGGGTAAGCCAGCAGCCACAATAATCGATTCTTGGCCGGCAAGTTGCTGCAGATCACGTACCATATCCGTATATTCACCATAGTAATAGGCAATCGATTTGGGTGGGGGATCGATCAGAACTGCCGAATGGGCAATCAATTTTCGAATAAATGTGGATTTTCCACTTGTGGATGGTCCAGCAACAACACAACCAAAGGGGAGATGGAATTTTAAATCCTTGTCTTCGAAGGATGAATTGGAGGAGGAATTCATTTTGTGGGAAAGCTATTCAAAATGATTATTGGATTAACTGAGGGAATGAAATTGATTCAATTGTCCTACACCCATCCCTTTTCAAATAATTTAAAATTTAAATGTTTTTTTTTATCGAAAGCCGTAATCGGAGTAGGCTAGCTCCTTTTAAAAAAAGATGATGATGCAATGAAATTACACAAAAATGAATATTATTTTGAAATTAATCGTTTACAAAAAAAAAAAATATGTCGGCATCATCATCTTCACATCAAATTTTCCAAATGAACCAGCGGTTCGCTTCCTGCTTCGCTGGGCTCTTTGCCTCCTGCGCTTGTGCCCACTTCATTCTCTTTGTTGTCCCCATCCTCATCGTCGCTGCTGTCCCCAAGTGTTATCACTTCGCCCACAACATTGCTGAGGCCAACCGGACGAAACAGGTATTCATCCAAGGTGTTTTCATCCAGGCGCTCCATCTTCGGCTGGAGAAATTCGTCAATGGTTTGCTGGCGGCGGCGTTTATGCCCTTTCTTGGCGGCAACTAGAATAGAGCGATGAATAATTCTATCTTTCTTTTTGAGCACCCACCTCCATCTTGACCATCATCGCCAGGTGTCTGCTGAAGTGCAGGCGAATTTTCTAGAGGTGGGTCAGCCGCCGACGTTCCCTTGTGATGCTGGACCATGTATGTGTGTCCTCGGGCGCGAATGCGAAAAAAGCAGTGATCCGGGAATGCCCGGACCTCATCAAACGCCACATATTTTGCACCCTGAAAATAATAATAAATTATTGATTGATTCAGAGGGATGGCTAGGGAAGGTTTTGGATAATTTGAATGAAATTGATCAGAATATCAGCTAAATAGGCATTGGCTGAAAGCGCTAATTGATTTGCCGCAAAGAAGCGGCAAATCCCTTACCGCACAAAGTAGCTCAATAGGTTGCCGCTTGGCAAGTGACAGGTGACAGGTGGCCATAAATCAATCTGGACATTCTGGTGGACGGGACTACTAGAAGCCATAATAAGTTTAGGTGGTAATGTATTTTTTGTCCTTGAGAATATGTGGATGCAAGAGGCCATAATGAATTTAGGTGGTAATGTATTTTTTGTCCTTGAGAATATGTGGATGCAAGAGGCCATAATGAA
Organism: Pratylenchus scribneri; assembly: GCA_030063045.1. Taxonomy (NCBI): domain Eukaryota; kingdom Metazoa; phylum Nematoda; class Chromadorea; order Rhabditida; family Pratylenchidae; genus Pratylenchus; species Pratylenchus scribneri. The sequence continues at coordinate 623,740 of JAQSEB010000131.1, forward strand.
TTTAGGTGATAATGTATTTTTCGTCCTTGAGATTATGTGGATGCAAGAGGCCATAATAAGTTTAGGTGGTAATGTATTTTTCTTCCTTGAGAATATGTGGATGCAAGAAGCCATAATAAGTTTAGGTGGTAATGTATTTTTTGTCCTTGAGAATATGTGGATGCAAGAGGCCATAATGAATTTAGGTGGTAATGTATTTTTTGTCCTTGAGAATATGTGGATGCAAGAGGCCATAATGAATTTAGATGGTAATGTATTTTTTGTCCTTGAGAATATGTGGATGCAAGAGGCCATAATGAGTTTAGGTGGTAATGTATTTTTCATCCTTGAGATTATGTGGATGCAAGAGGCCATAATAAGTTAAGGTGGTAATGTATTTTTTGTCCTTGAGAATATGTGGATGCAAGAGGCCATAATAAGTTAAGGTGGTAATGTATTTTTTGTCCTTGAGAATATGTGGATGCAAGAGGCCATAATGAGTTTAGGTGGTAATGTATTTTTTGTCCTTGAGAATATGTGGATGCAAGAGGCCATAATGAGTTTAGGTGGTAATGTATTTTTTGTCCTTGATAATATGTGGATGCAAGAGGCCATAATGAGTTTAGGTGGTAATGTATTTTTTGTCCTTGATAATATGTGGATGCAAGAGGCCATAATGAGTTTAGGTGGTAATGTATTTTTTTTCCTTGAGAATATGTGGATGCAAGAGGCCATAATGAGTTTAGGTGGTAATGTATTTTTTGTGCTTGAGAATATGTAGATGCAAGAGGCCATAATGTGTTTAGGTGGTAATGTATTTTTCATCCTTAGAATTTGTGGATGCAAGAGTCCATAATGAGTTTAAGTGGTAATGTATTTTTTGTCCTTGAGAATATGTGGATGCAAGAGGCCATAATGAGTTTAGGTGGTAATGTATTTTTTGTCCTTGAGAATATGTGGATGCAAGAGGCAATAATGAGTTTAGGTGGTAATGTATTTTTTTTGTCCTTGAGAATATGTGGATGCAAGAGGCCATAATGAGTTTAGGTAGTAATGTATTTTTTGTCCTTGATAATATGTGGATGCAAGAGGCCATAATGAGTTTAGGTGGTAATGTATTTTTAATCCTAGAGAATATAAGGATGCAAGAGGCCATAATTAATTTAGGTGGTAATGTATTTTTTGTCCTTGAGAATATATGGATGCAAGAGGCCATAATGAGTTTAGGTGGTAATGTATTTTTAATCCTAGAGAATATAAGGATGCAAGAGGCCATAATGAATTTAGGTGGTAATGTATTTTTCGTCCTTGAGAATATGTGGATGCAAGAAGCCATAATAAGTATAGGTGGTAATGTATTTTTTGTCCTTGAGAATATGTGGATGCAAGAGGCCATAATGAGTTTAGGTGGTAATGTATTTTTTTTTCCTTGAGAATATGTGGATGCAAGAGGCTATAATGAATTTAGGTGTTAATGTATTTTTTGTCCTTGATAATATGTGGATGCAAGAGGTCATAATGAGTTTAGGTTGTAATGTATTTTTAATCCTAGAGAATATAAGGATGCAAGAGGCCATAATTAATTTAGGTGGTAATGTATTTTTTGTCCTTGAGAATATATGGATGCAAGGGGCCATAATGCGTTAAGGTGGTAATGTATTTTTAATCCTAGAGAATATAAGGATGCAAGAGGCCATAATGAATTTAGGTGGTAATGTATTTTTCGTCCTTGAGAATATGTGGATGCAAGAAGCCATAATAAGTATAGGTGGTAATGTATTTTTTGTCCTTGAGAATATGTGGATGCAAGAGGCCATAATGAGTTTAGGTGGTAATGTATTTTTTGTCCTTGAGAATATGTGGATGCAAGAGGCCATAATGAGTTTAGGTGGTAATGTATTTTTCATCCTTGAGATTATGTGGATGCAAGAGTCCATAATGAGTTTAGGTAGTAATGTATTTTTTCTCCTTGAGAATATGTGGATGCAAGAGGCCATAATAAGTTAAGGTGGTAATGTATTTTTTGTCTTGAGAATATGTGGATGCAAGAGGCCATAATGAGTTTAGGTGGTAATGTATTTTTTGTCCTTGAGAATATGTGGATGCAAGAGGCAATAATGAGTTTAGGTGGTAATGTATTTTTTTTTCCTTGAGAATATGTGGATGCAAGAGGCTATAATGAATTTAGGTGTTAATGTATTTTTTGTCCTTGATAATATGTGGATGCAAGAGGCCATAATGAGTTTAGGTGGTAATGTATTTTTAATCCTAGAGAATATAAGGATGCAAGAGGCCATAATTAATTTAGGTGGTAATGTATTTTTTGTCCTTGAGAATATATGGATGCAAGAGGCCATAATGAGTTTAGGTGGTAATGTATTTTTAATCCTAGAGAATATAAGGATGCAAGAGGCCATAATGAATTTAGGTGGTAATGTATTTTTCGTCCTTGAGAATATGTGGATGCAAGAGGCCATAATAAGTTAAGGTGGTAATGTATTTTTGGTCTTGAGAATATGTGGATGCAAGAGGCCATAATGAGTTTAGGTGGTAATGTATTTTTTGTCCTTGAGAATATGTGGATGCAAGAGGCCATAATGAGTTTAGGTGGTAATGTATTTTTTGTCCTTGAGAATATGTGGATTCAAGAGGCCATAATGTGTTTAGGTGGTAATGTATTTTTTTTCCTTGAAAATATGTGGATGCAAGAAGCCATATGAACAAAATGTGTTGCGATTGCGCTACGATCGAACACGAATTTGCCCAGTGGAAAATTACCCAAATAAAGTTGCCAAATTTATTTTAGTAAATTCCAATTGATTTGATTGATTGTTCACAAAATTTTATTTATATGAAAATCTCAAACTTGGGTAATTAAACCGAAATAAAATGTTACAAAAACGCGATAAAATTAGATGGCGATCAAACATTAATCGAAATTAATTCCAAAATTATTGAAATGGGGTAGAGTTGGTGATAAATTAATTATTTCACAAATTTATTATTAATTTAATTTTTTACTAAATTGGTTGGAGTGCCCTAATGGCCGATGAAATGGTATTAAAATATTAATTAATAATAAATGTGAAATAAATTTACTAAAAAATTGATGATCAAAAAATGGGTAACATGGACATTCATTTACTACTATTTCACATATTTATTGTTATTTCAATAACTTATTTTCTTGTCTTTATAGAGTACTGCCAATTCCATAAATTCGAACTTCTTCCTTTAATAAATTTAAATATGTGAAATAATAATAATAATATTTTGTGATTGACCAATTATTCCCCTAAGGCATTATCTCTCATATTTTCATTTTAGAACGCCCGAAAGGCGTAAATTATTAATCCATTCTTCCATCTAATGAACTGCCTTAGGGGAAAAATTTGTGGTGAAATTTGGATAAATTGATTTTGATATAATTTTGGTAAATTGTCAAAAATTCCTCCATTTTTTCCTTTATTTCCCAGGCAATTTTATTTTCTTATTTTTGTCCGCCCGAAAGGCGATGAGTTAAAATTGAATGGTGAATGGTCGGCTGACACTTAAAGGAAAAAGGCCGCCGACAATATTGCCTTGTTGGGAAAATGGGAGGGAAAAAATGGAGGCTGGCAATTGATGATTAAATCTGGTGAGAAGGTCGGAGGGGGAGGAAGGGAGGAGGAAAAAAGGAACAAAAATGTTGATTGATTGGACTTTGGAATGGAAAATTGTGAATAAGAATTAAAAATAAAAGAAAATATTTAAAATATATTTAAATAGGAAAAATTGAAATTAAAATTAAATAAATGTAATAAAATGAGTAAAATAAATGTTTTATATTTCCATTTTGGGGCCACGCTCCAAACACTCCCAATCGACAATTTGTTGCACCATCATTCACCATTTTGCATCATTGCATTGGCAATGGTCTGCGCATTCCCCAAGGACCATTCATTTGCCCATTGACCAAGCCTTGTTGACGCCTTTCTACAATTTGCCAAATTAGTGGGAAAATGTTATCAATCACTCCCGGTTGGTTCAATCCCCTCTCCAGGACCCATGGCCAAAGATGCACTTTCACGAATCGGCCAATAGAGAAGATGACCCACGATCGAATAATGGCTCTTTCCCAATCAACTGTCTTCAACCACCCCATCACTGAAAATTCGCCGAATGGATTGAAGTTTCCATGTTGAGTATTCCATTCATTTTCTTCTTTGCTAATTTCCTTTTTCATCGGTCTACCAACCCGAAAGGTTTTAAAGTACCGAAGAAAGAGGCCGAAATTGCTTTCGTTGGTTACAACCAAATTCGTGAAAATGTCAGGCTTGAATTCCGGAATGGCCATGTTATGTTTCAAAGAAAGTTGTTGAATAGATTTTTCTTCAATTTCTTCTTCTGTTCCAGTTGTTTGGTCTATCAAAAATAATTTTCCTTCTTTCATTATAGCTTGTTTTCCGAAAATTGAACAAGGACCTTTCTTCGATGTTTCAACGAGTATCATGTCTTCTGATTCCACAAAACCTTGGACAATTTTTCCCCCGAAAGAGGCATTGACCGGTAATTTGTGGAAACATTCGCTGTTTTCTTCAATCTTTGTGAAGTTATATTCATCAACGGGAGTACAGGGCCAAACTTCAGCAATGTCTTTTCCAACCCATCGAGCTTGCAAATTAGTGGCATTCAGCAAAATTCTCATTGTATTAGTCGCATCCTATTGTCGAAAATCATTCCGATTTTGGCAAAGAAGATTGAAAAACATTGCTCTGTCTCGTTGATTGGTCAGATATGCTGCCATAGTTGTTACTGCTGCCAGTTGTTCTGAACGGACAGTGCCTGAACCCGAAAGGACTCTCTTTCTTCTGCTATTCCTCAATTCTTGAATTGCTCTCATTCTCTCATAAGATCTTTTGTGAATGGCATAATGCTGGTCAGTCAAGACGAGTTCGGTTCCACAATCCTCGATGAGATTTTCTTCATTGTTTCTTTTTCTAAATAAAAGAGCAAATTGACCATCAGATCGTGTCCAAACATCCTCATCCAAAGTTCCATTGGCTTTTTCCCACGTGATCCATTGACAGCCTTTAAATTGTTGTTTCTTCTTCCAAATCAAAACTTGATTGTCTTTCATGACACACATTTCATCATCCAATTCACAACCTTTCATCTCATTCAAAGGATGGTTTAATTCCCCCGAAAAGGGATTGAAAAATATTTTGGTTGGTGTGCTGAAACAATTTTCTGCCTTAGCATACTTTGTGTGAAAGTATGAATATTCGACAGGTGGGTCGAATAAGTTGCAGGTTTGTGCCGTTGGTGTTCCAGATAAATTTCCAAATTCGCATCTTCCTTGCTTCTGCATTTGTTGGCATTCTTCTTTTGAGATGGGCATGAATCTTTGTGTGATGTTGCTTCGATTTTCCGCAATGAAATTTTCCCAGTATTTCAGCTTTTGTCCAACTTTTCGGCAAAGATTCGCATCAATTTCTACCCATTCATTTTTTGGCTTAAATATACTCAGAACTGAGGCCTGATGCCTAGACGGCTTAGACTTGCATGCTTCATTGATGACATCGGGCAGTCGATAATAAAATCGATTAACTTCTGGATCACAAATCATGAGCCGTTGAGCATGGTACAGATTTGAAAACATCAGGATCAATAGGACTCGGGGCAAAACATCCAGTCTTCTATTCCGGTACCATTGATAGCAGGAACAAATGCAACAACTCAAGACGGAGAGTGTCAATAGAAGTCCCACAATGGATTCAAAACTGAAGATCCCTTCGAATGTATTTGATGGTGAACGCATTTTTTCACAATAAAACATTTCTTCCGGTTCTTTGTCCCGTTTCGAAAAGAATAATTGACGCTGACAATCAAATTCACACTTCTCTTGGCAATGATCGAATATTCGGAACATTCCAGAATCCAAATTCTTTTGTTGTTGTCCATTTTCTTGAAAACCATTTTCCATCGCAGATGCTGCATTGCTGAGAAGAAACAATATTGCGAGTATTCCAAGCAAATAGGTAATCGTGAAACCCCGAAAAGATTGATTACCTTTTGCTTCAAAAGTTAATCCCATTTGCTTTAAGGTTGGTTCCTCTCCTTCTTCGAATAATTTATCCTTGGTTTCTTCAATTGCATTTTTGATCTTCTTTAATTGTTGACTGGACTCAATACAAGCTGTAGTATTGTTTTCTGGACTCAGTGGTTCTTCCACTTCCACCACATAGGTTCACCTTTTCTTTGGAATCCATGTTCCTTCCCTTACACTTATGCTGTCTTTTTGAAGGTCATGTTTGTGCCAAAACCCAAAGAAGTGCATCAGCAGTGTAGCAACTGAATCCTTGTTCTTACTCCGCTCCAATTGATCCAAATTCTCCGAAAGAGGAGGAAAAATTGGGGGATCGATGTTCTGTAATGAGAATATTGCCAAAAGAGACCACGTCCAACTGCTAAATGTGTGTTTGCTAGCGTCATTGATTCCTTTTACTTTCGCCCACTCTTTTATTGCAAAAAGAAGAGGTGCTAATCTTGGTTCTCTCGTGAACAAATGGTGCATCCAAATGGTATTTTTTACGCCAGTTTTGTTTCCATAAGTGATATCTATTTGCAGTCCTTTTCCATTCAACTTCAAAACCGGAACTCTTCCACCATGTACTTCCCATTTTCCGTATCCTCGGATCAGTTTTGCAATAGTGTAGAGCATATTCTTTTGATGTCTTTTGTCTTTCTCAATTTCATCTAACCGAGAGTATTTAACCAAAGGAGCAATTGACAAATCTAGATCCGAAAGATCTTTGCCAATATGTGAATTGGAGGATCCGAACATTGTTACCGTACCCAAATCATTGATGGCTTTCTTCACGTCGCCCACAACTTTTAGTTTTCTCTCATAACTTTCACGTGATTGGACTAAAGTAGCGTACATTTCCCATATTTCTTCATCAAGTTTTTCAAAATTATTGAATTGCATTTTAAGACGAGGTAATAATTCAAGGAAGTCAATTTTCCCTTGCCATTCCCTCTCAGCATGTTCATCTTCGTCGTCTTCACCATAATCTAATGGGGCTACAACTCTAATTTGGGAAATCTCCTCATTGCCTATTGAGTTATTTTTCCTCGAAAAGGATAACTCATCATTATTCACCTCGATCAGATGCCTTCGTTCCATCAAAAGTGATCCCATGATGTTTTGTCCTGGCCATCGATATTCGTCTTGTTCCCAATGATGTCCAATGTCCACTCCGGTGCCCCAATATTTATCGTGTGAAGTCATTTCCGCTAACTTTTTCGGCTTTGTTTGAATCAACAGATCGGCTAAGTCTGCATTCTGCTCAAATTTGGCACGGATCCCAGTCCTCATAACTTCCATATTGTATTTTCTCCATTCGTTTGAATCAAACTTCCGCGCGTTTTCTCTCTTCCTTTGTGCTTCATCCAATCGTTTACCATTAGCTAACCTCTTTGCCTCGAAAGGGCTAGTGGATGGATGCATAATTCTTTCTGCAGTTTGATTGAAATTGAAGTGAAGAGCCTTTTTGTACTGATAATACTGTTCAGAGCTGTTGAAAGTTTTTCCTTCCAGCTTGAATTCACATCGATACATATTTGACATGAAACATGAAGCACCAAAAAATGGTAAAATTCGTTTTGTTTCTTCATCCTCTTCATCATTTAATGGTAAAACAGGTGGTGCTTGTGGACTAATAGATCGTAATGTATTTTTCGTCCTTGAGAATATGTGGATGCAAGAAGCCATAATAAGTATAGGTGGTAATGTATTTTTTGTCCTTGAGAATATGTGGATGCAAGAGGCCATAATGAGTTTAGGTGGTAATGTATTTTTTTTTTCCTTGAGAATATGTGGATGCAAGAGGCTATAATGAATTTAGGTGTTAATGTATTTTTTGTCCTTGATAATATGTGGATGCAAGAGGTCATAATGAGTTTAGGTGGTAATGTATTTTTAATCCTAGAGAATATAAGGATGCAAGAGGCCATAATTAATTTAGGTGGTAATGTATTTTTTGTCCTTGAGAATATATGGATGCAAGGGGCCATAATGCGTTAAGGTGGTAATGTATTTTTAATCCTAGAGAATATAAGGATGCAAGAGGCCATAATGAATTTAGGTGGTAATGTATTTTTCGTCCTTGAGAATATGTGGATGCAAGAAGCCATAATAAGTATAGGTGGTAATGTATTTTTTGTCCTTGAGAATATGTGGATGCAAGAGGCCATAATGAATTTAGGTGTTAATGTATTTTTTGTCCTTGATAATATGTGGATGCAAGAGGCCATAATGAATTTAGGTGGTAATGTATTTTTTGTCCTTGAGAATATGTGGATGCAAGAGGCCATAATTAGTTTAGGTGGTAATGTATTTTTTGTCCTTGAGAATATGTGGATGCAAGAGGCCATAATGAATTTAGGTGATAATGTATTTTTTGTCCTTGAGAATATGTTCCTGTTATAGTTATACTTTGTTCTTTTCCAGTATTTATATCTTTAGCTTTAACAGATAAAATACCATTTGAGTCAAGAGAAAACTCAACTTCTATTTATGGAACTCTTCTAGGTGCTGGTTGAATTCCTCTTAATTGAAATGTTCCTAAGAAACGCTTCCCTGCAGAATTTACCATTTCTCCTTCTCCTTCTATAACATTAATAGTTACTTCTTCTTGATTCTGTGTTAGTAGAGAAAATTATATTTCGTAGGAATAGAAGTATTTCTTTTAATCATTTTATAATCAATATCTCCAGCAACAGCTAAACCTAATGAAAGAAGGTTTATATCTAATAATAATATATCTATCTTCTTTGCTTCCAGAAAGTACTGAGCCTTGAACGGCAGCTCCAATAGCTACAGCTTCATCTGGATTAATTGTTTTATTTGGTTCCTTTTTAAAAATATCTTTTGCGATTTTTTGTATAGCAGGAACTCTAATCATACCACCAACAAGAACAACTTAATAACTGTTTTTAAACCAGAATCATTTAAACAAATTTTACATGGTTCAATAAGTCAGAACACATATCTTCAAACTCTTTACGTAATAAGTTAACTTTTAAGTGTAATGGTTCTTTAGTTTTTTCGTTGAAAGCTATATAAGTTAAATTAACTTCATATTTTTCCGATTGAGAAAGTTGATGTTTAATTTGTATAACTTCTATTTTAAAGCGTTGTAAAGCTATTATCTTTGCTTAAATTTACTTTTAATAATTCTTTAGACTTATTTATTAATCATTGCACAATTTTAGCATCAAAATCTGAACCACCTAATCAAGTATTTTCATTAGTTGCTTTAACTGTAAATACTCCGTTGAAATATCGAAAGTACCACAAACTAAGTCAAAAACAGAATTTAATTTCAATTTTTTCTATTCCTTGTTCTTTTAATATTTTTTCAAACTCATTAGCAATTAAATAGAGTCCATCCAAAAAACTAGAAAGTATTTTGTTTATTTTTTCATTATTAGAATTTTCTTCAACAAATATTTTTTTGATTCTATTGTTTTTTCAAAACTATCTAAAAAAAATTCTTTCTAAAAAACGTTGTTGACTATATTTAACTAATTGATTTGTTCTATCCAGAGATGAGTTTCGGGCCGACTTTTACCGGCCCGGCCTGGCCCGGGCCGACCGAGAATCGGCCCGGCCCGGCCCGTACAGTAACCGGGCCGGGCAAGGGCCGGCCCGGGCCGGGCCGGGCCCAACTCATCTCTGGTTCTATCTTTATTAGCTTCAAGTTCATTAGAAAGTTCAGCATATTTATATTTTCAAAGTTCTTCTTTTTCTTCTAGTTGTTTTTTTTTATTTAATTCATTTATTTGTTATTTATTTTCATGTCTTTTTCTATGTTTTTTGAATATTTTCTAATTCTTTATTTTGTTGTTGTTCTTTATCTTTTTGCTATTCTAGTTTTTTTTCTTTTTTAGACTCTTAGTTATTGTTCATAAAAAAATAAAGTTGTTTATAATTAGTTATTAATTATTTTTTATAAATCAAAGTTTATAATAATTATAAAATCAAAAATGTTGAAAATTTTTATATTATAAATTTTTTGATGTTATTATTAAATAAATTATAATCTTATTTTTTTTATTCTTTTTCTTGTTTAAAAATTTTTTTTGATTAAGAATAAATTTTATAAATTTTATAAAATTGGTGAATAGCAAAAATAATTACTAAAGTAACAGAAAATAAAAGAAATGCATGCTCTTTCCCTATCTTTTTCTGTAAGTTTATGAATATATTTTTTAAAAAATATACATCCTAAAATAAAAATAATAGTATTTACAATAATATCGAGAGAACAACTTATTAAATAGTATTTTATAAATAAATTATCTCTTAATTCAGAAACATCTATTAGAATAGTTTTTTTATTTTTTTTAATTCAGCTTCATTTTTATATGACATAACAAAATATATATTTAATATTTTTTTTATATTTAATTATTTATACTATACTAAAGAATTAAGTATTATTAAAAAGATAAATTTAATATTATTAATATTTTTTTGATTTTAAAAATAGTAAAAAAAAACTAAACTTTTTTAAAATTTAAAAATTTTTTATAAATAAACTTAATAATTTAGTATAATAAAAAATAAATAATATTATAAAGTATATAAATTAAAATTATATTTTTATTTAAAAAATTAATTCATTTTCTTCTTTTATTTCTTTTTCTTCTCCTGAAACTTTTAATTGTTCCAATTCTTTTATTTTTTCAAAAATATATTTTCTAAATTTATAATTTTGATAATGTTCATAAAATTCATGAATAGTAAAAAAAATAAGAATCAATGAAAAAGTAAAAATCGATATTTCAAAGATGTCTATAGAGTTCCCATTTTTATATTCCTCATTAATGTTTAAAGATATTCCAAAAAATAAAATAACACTTACAATAAAAACAATAACTTCTTTAATAATATTACAAATAAAAATTAAAAAATTTCTTTTTATTAGTCGATAATTTTTTAACTCAGATACATCTATTAAAATAGTTTCTTTATGTTTTTGTTGTTCTAATTCATTTTCATTTAACATAATAAAATATATTTTTCAAATTTATATATAGTAATTATAAAAATATAAAAAAAACTTTTAAATTTAATGGTTATAAATTAAAATCAAATTTCAATTTTAGAAAATTAATAATTTTTCTTTTTCTTTTTTTCTTCTTATTTTTTTTCCTTTTCTACTAAATTTTATTATTTTTTAGTATTCATTTATTAATTTCTTTTATTAGTATATAAGTTTCATAATCCATATATATTTTATAAAATAAAATAATAAGATTTATAAAAGCAAAAAAGAAAATAAATATATTTAAATTTAAATAATTTTTACCATATATTTTATTATTTTCGCTATAATATATTTTTTCTTTTATGTCTATTAAAGTAATGTAAAGAATTGTAAAAATAATTAAGGATAGAATAATATTAAAAAATAAAGAAATAATAAAAAATTTTAATGGCTTTTTAAATTGTGAATTATATTTTCATTTATAAATTTTAACTTCAAAAAAATTTTCATTAACTATTATTTCATTTTTTTTTATCTTTTTTTTCATCTATTTCTATTTCCATAATTTTAGAAATATTTTTTATATTAAATAATTAATATTTTTATTTTTTTTAAATTTATAAACATTTTAAAAATATTCTTTTTTTATTTATTTTATAATCTTTCAAAAAATAAAAAATTCTAGTTAGAATGTATATAAAAAAATAAATGATCATTTTAATGATTAGATGTTTTCTTTTAAATAAATAAAAATAAAAAAAATATAAAATTTTTAAAATTAAATAGAAATAACTAAAAAAAGAATATTATAAAGTTAAAATTAATAGTTCTTCTTTTATTTGCATTTCTTTTTCATAACCAAATAGTTTTTTTTATTAAAGCTAAAGAAAAATCAAAAACAGTTCATGGAGAACGACTAGTAATAATATTATTTCATACAACAATTCTTTCTTCAGAATATTTATAATTAGAATTTTTAAATTTTTCCTTTCCAGAAGGATAACTAGTTATTTTTGCAAAAGGACTGATTTCATTATTAAGTAAAACTAAAGAAGGACCTGCACAAATAGCAGCAATTAATTTATTATTTTTTTAAGGTTTTTTAATAAATTTCCTACTTTACTATCTTTCATCATATTTTCTGCATCTTTCTTACCTCCTGGTATAACAACAGCATCGTATAATTCATCATTAACTAGAGAAAAATTTAAATCAGTTACTATTTTTTGAACTCTAGCACAAGTGATAATTTCTTGATTTTGAGATCCTGTGATAAATATTAAAGTTCCTGCTCTTCTCAGAATATTTGCTGTAGCCACTATTTCTATTTCTTCTGAACCATCACTAGCTATAATTAGTACAATTTTGGTTTTGTTTATGTTTTCATTTTCCATAATACTAAATAGTTTTATTTTATAATTACAAAAGTAATTTTTAAAAAAATTTATTTAATCAACTAACGATATAAAAATAAAAAATTCTACAAATTAACTTTATAATAAAAAAAGATAATTATTTGTAATAATAATATATTATTAATTTTTATAAAATTTTGTAAAAACATTATCTTCTATTTTATAGTTGAGATAAAAATTTACTTAATTTTATAGAAGTAAGAAATTCTTTTTTCTTTATTTTTAATTTAGAAATATTTATTTTTTATATGAAAATTTTTTATTGCTAGATTAAATAATTGTTTAAATATAAATAAAAATTTCGAAAAAATGAAATAAATTTTTCTAAAATAATAAACAAATTATTAGAATTATAATATAAATTCAAAAAAAAATATATAAATTAATAAAAAAAACAATGGTAAATATAGAACAAAAAGACAGTAATATAGCTGAACCTTTTAAAGAATTTACAAAACAAAAAACAAAGAAAAAGAAAATGATGATTTAGGAAAAAAAATAGATAAAAAATTATTAGATTTAGAAGAAATTTAAAAAAATAGAATTAGAACTTTCTATTTTAATAGATCATCATTTCGATTTTGAATCAAAAGAACTAAAAAATGCTATTCTAAAAATAATTGTTAAAATAAGTCAATTATCTAACAAGGGATTGCTTTTATATGTCCGTGGCCACTTTTGATGACACTTTGCCTACGATTAGTACATATGATGCCTACAACTAAACTACAATAATTATCTGCCCAATGGACATGCCTCGGATTTTATGGCCAATAAACCTATTTTTTCAGCCATTTTGGCCATAACTCATATCTCGGTTTATAGTTGACCTAAAATTATGAACTAAACGTCATCCTGTAGAGAATTTTACGGGCTATAATATTGGTAAATGTTTCCTAGGCCTAAAATTTTTTGAAATTTTTTATCAATTTTTTTCAAAAAATCTCGAATTTGGCCAATTTTCAATGGGCCATATCTTGGGTATATAACAATATTGGGTCATGGTCCAATTATGTTTTTTGATCATCTTATCATAAAGTATTTTTATGCTAATTTTCAGATTTTTCCGTTAACCTGAAAATTTTTGCGAATTCACAATGCTAGGCCTGTAATGGGCAAAATACCTAGAATTTTCAGGTCAACGGAAAAATCTGATTAGCATAAAAATACTTTATGATATGGTGATCAAAAAACATAATTGGACCATGACCCAATATTGTCATATACCCAAGATATGGCCCATTGAAAATTGGCCAAATTCGAGATTTTTTGAAAAAAATCGATAAAAAATTTCAAAAAATTTTTAGGCCTAGGAAATATTTACCAATATTATAGCCCGTAAAATTCTCTACAGGATGACGTTTAGTTCATAATTTTATGTCAACTATAAACCGAGATATGAGTTATGGCCAAAATGGCTGAAAAAATAGGTTTATTGGCCATAAAATCCGAGGCATGTCCATTGGGCAGATAATTATTGCAGTTTAGTTGTAGGCATCATATGTACTAATCGTATGCAAAGTGTCATCAAAAGTGGCCACGGACATATAAAAGCAATCCCTTGTAAGTTAAGTAATAGTATAGGTAATAAAACTAATTTTATATGTAATGAAATTTCAGATAATTTAATTCCTCTAATTTTAAAATCTAAAGATGAAGAAGATTTTTACAATAAATTTAAAAAAACTGATAATAAAATTTTTAATTAATACAATTAAAAAAAGGATGGAATTATTCGAATGAAGGCTTATTTGAAATTTTCCCGAAATAAAGAAAGATATAGAATTATTTTTTAATATATAAAAAAGATTTGAATTAAATGATTTATTATATGAAGATTTTAGCCGTATTATTTTTTTGAAATGAAGATTAGAAAATTAGAAAAAACAAAAATATAGTAGAAAATTATAATTTAAGTCATTCTATTATGATATCTGAGTTAAAAAAATCTGATAGTATGAAAAAATGAAAAGAGATAACAATATAGCTAAAGAAATAGATAATAAGGTAAAAAAACTTAGATCAGAAAATATAGAGATTTAGATCAAATTGTTTATGTAAAAATAAATAAGAAAAAAATTTTGCTAGAAGAATAAATCCAAAAATATTATAGAAAATCAAAAGTTGAACTATTCATAATTGTTCTTGTACTATATTTTCTTTAGTAATTATTATATTGTTAGGAATAATATTTATTTGTTATCTTTTTTTTTTAAAAATTCGAAAAATATAAATAAAAAAGAATAAATTTTGTTTAAATATGTATTGATATTTATTTGTTTATTTTTAAACAAATAAATAAAAAATAAAAAAAATAGGTGCAATAACTTAAGAAGAAATTAAAGATTATAAACAAAAAGAAAAAAGTATTATAAAAAAAAGAAGGAAATAAAAAATAAAAGTTATAATGTTTTTAGTACTTTTTATTTACTTTAAATATCCTAATGTTGTTATTTTAAATTCGTTTGTTTCTTCTATTAAATCTATTAAATAATGTCCTTTCGCTTTAATAACATCAAAAACTAAACCTTTGGCTATTAAAGTAGCAATCTGTTTAGAAATATAATTTTTTATTGTTCTAGCCCCATCTTCAACACTATAGGCTTCTTTATAAATCTTTTCAATAACTTGAGGTATTTTGTAACTCAACTTTATATTTTTTTGAGTTTCTATTGATAAAACAATATCATCCATTTCTTTGATATTATTTCTTTAATAGTTACTTCGTCTAAAAAGTTAAAACATATAATTTCATCCAAACGATTAAGAAATTCAGAACGGAAATATTTATTAAGCTTAGATACAACTCTTATGTAATGTTTTTTTTATCTTCGTTTTCAAAGAAAATTTCTGAAGCTAAATTAGAAGTGAATATGATAATTGAATTTCTAAAGTTTACCTCTCTTCCATTAGACAAACGTAAAAAACCATTATCTAATATTTGTAAAAATAAATTAACAATTTCGGGATGGCATTTTTCAATTTCATCAAAAAGAAGAACATTATTTAATTTTTCTCTAACTTGTTCAAAAAGAGAACTTTGTTCAAATCGTATATAACCATCAGGAGACCCTATAAACTTACTAACTGAATGAGGTTCTGAAAACTCAGTCATATCAAAACGACACAAGGCTTTTTTACTATTAAATAATTGAGATGCAATAGTTAAAGAAACTTCTGTTTTTCCTACTCCTGTTGGGCCAATGAAAAAGAAAGAAGATAAAGGCCTACGTTGATCATTGACACCTGATCAAGCACTAAAAATAGCATCAGATATTAGATTTAATGCTTCATCTTGACCTTTTATTTTTTCTTTAAATATAGAATTTAATGATAATAATTTTTTTGTTCACTTACTAGTAACTTTTCTGTATCCAAACCATATTTTTTAGCAATAGTTTGCTCAACTTGTTTTTTTTAACAAAGTAATTTCTAAAAATATTAGACTGGACATATTCTTCTGCTGATTCTTTTTGTTTTTTTAGTTTAGGAATTATCTCATACTTTAGCTGACTAGCTCGTACAAAATTTTGTGCTTTTTGTTCGTTATTTAACTCTTGTTCTAGTTCAACAAGTTTTTCTTGTAGTTTATTCATTTGAACAATATTTTCTTTTTCTTCAGTGTCTTTTTCTATAGTTTGTTTTAATTTTTTTTTGTTTTATAAATTTCTTCTTCTAAAAGAAAATATTCCTCTTCTTTTTCATTTAAAGAAGCTTTTTTACTTCTAATTCAGTTAAAGTTTTTTTTTGTTGATTAATTATTTCCGGTTCTAATCACATCTCATTTTTTACTCTAGCACATGTTTCCTCAATTAAATCTAGAGCTTTATCAGGAAAGTTTTTATCAGTTAAATAATGTTCAGAAAAATAAATAGCACTTTCTAATGATTCATCTGTTATTTTTAACTGATAATAGGATTCTAATTGAGGTCGAACACCAGAAATTATCTGATAAGTTTCTTCTTTACTAGGTTCCGATACTAAAATATTACTAAAACGTCTAGTTAATGCACCATCTTTTTCGATATATCTATGAAATTCTTCATAAGTGATTGCACCAATACATTGTATTTCTCCTCTAGTTAACATGGCTTTTTTATAAGTTAGATAAGTACCGGGATCAGAACCGCTAACATCGAAGAAAAGGTGAAAATTTTGGAATTAAATGATTTTTACGGGAATTTTAGGACGGGGATCAGAACCCCTAACATCGAAGAAAAGGTGAAAATTTTGGAATTAAATGATTTTTACGGGAATTTTAGGACGGGGATCAGAACCCCTAACATCGAAGAAAAGGTGAAAATTTTGGAATTAAATAATTTTTACGGGAATTTTAGGACGGGGATCAGAACCCCTAACATCGAAGAAAAGGTGAAAATTTTGGAATTAAATAATTTTTACGGGAATTTTAGGACGGGGATCAGAACCCCTAACATCGAAGAAAAGGTGAAAATTTTGGAATTAAATGATTTTTACGGGAATTTTAGGACGGGGATCAGAACCCCTAACATCGAAGAAAAGGTGAAAATTTTGGAATTAAATGATTTTTACGGGAATTTTAGGACGGGGATCAGAACCCCTAACATCGAAGAAAAGGTGAAAATTTTGGAATTAAATAATTTTTACGGGAATTTTAGGACGGGGATCAGAACCCCTAACATCGAAGAAAAGGTGAAAATTTTGGAATTAAATAATTTTTACGGGAATTTTAGGACGGGGATCAGAACCGCTAACATCGAAGAAAAGGTGAAAATTTTGGAATTAAATGATTTTTACGGGAATTTTAGGACGGGGATCAGAACCCCTAACATCGAAGAAAAGGTGAAAATTTTGGAATTAAATGATTTTTACGGGAATTTTAGGACGGGGATCAGAACCCCTAACATCGAAGAAAAGGTGAAAATTTTGGAATTAAATGATTTTTACGGGAATTTTAGGACGGGGATCAGAACCCCTAACATCGAAGAAAAGGTGAAAATTTTGGAATTAAATAATTTTTACGGGAATTTTAGGACGGGGATCAGAACCCCTAACATCGAAGAAAAGGTGAAAATTTTGGAATTAAATAATTTTTACGGGAATTTTAGGACGGGGATCAGAACCCCTAACATCGAAGAAAAGGTGAAAATTTTGGAATTAAATGATTTTTACGGGAATTTTAGGACGGGGATCAGAACCCCTAACATCGAAGAAAAGGTGAAAATTTTGGAATTAAATGATTTTTACGGGAATTTTAGGACGGGGATCAGAACCCATAACATCCAAAGAAAGAAGATATGATGGAATTTGATGTTTTTTAAACGAATTTTCGGAGGAAGATTATAATCTATAATATCGAGAAAACGTTAATACCCTCTTTAAAACTTAGAGAAATTCTACAGAAAATTCTCCACGAGAAATTTTAAGACGACGAACAATACCCCTCTTATAGGAGGAATTTTTCCATATTTGCTGATTAATTTTTAAGCTTGTAGATAAAAATTTAAATTATTTAATTAAAATTCGAATCCTAAAACATTTATCTTTAGCATTTATATAATATAAAGAAATATCAAGACAGAAGAATGAACATTGAAAAATTAATAGAATAAATTAATATCGAATGTATTTAAGCATTTCTCGTAGATCTCGGATATAAACCATTAATCATGATATAACGATATACAGCATCTGAAATAATTTCTAAATATTTTAGGTTTTTTTTAAATACCATTGGTGTAATAACGGCCAATTGCAGACCCTTTTCTGATAGCATTTCTTAAGGCGGTGGAACTGACATCTCCAAACTAAAATTTCTCGATAAATAAATATATTTTAAATAACTCAATTATTTTAATTATTTTTGCAATATTTTTTTAATAAATCCTATTAAAAATTCTCATTTTATTTCTGAAATGAAATTTCGAAATTAAAAAATATTTAATGAAAAATTAAAATTTAATCCATCATAAATAAATTTAATTCCTTTAAATAAAGAGACTATTGCAAAAAAAATTTTTATCACTTTTAAATTAGTATTTTATAAATAGTCTGCATGACCAAAAAAATTTTAAAATATTTTAAAATTCTAAATATTAAAGTTTGTGTTTATATTACATATAAAATAAAAGAGATTTATCGATTTAAAATTCATTCTCTTTTCATAATAAAAAAAATTACGAATGAAATTGCATACGTGATTTTGAAGAATAATTACAGATTCCAGAGAAAAATTAATTCCACGACGGGCTATTGATCCTTGTCGTTCGAAAACAATGATACCATATTTCTTCAAAAATGGTTCCAAATGATTTTTCTTATCCCATTTCTTCATTTTCTCAAAATTATCTGCACCCATGATCATAACAATAATCTTATTTTGATTTTCTGATTGAAATTTTTCAAGCAACTAAAATAGTTAATTAGAAATTTTTTTTAGAAATACTTCAACAGTGCTCAAATATTCTGTTTTAAGATATTCGTTCGTCTGAATCCATTTTGGTTGTGGACATAATAAATTCAACATTTGAATTCTTTGATCGAAATTTATGCCAGATAAAGATTCTTTCCTGAAGATATATAATAGCAAATTTAAAATAAAATATTTTTTTTTAAATTTAAATGTAAAAAATGCATTGTTTCTGAAGCAATTAAAATCTGACTTTTAACAATTACTATAACTCTTAAAATAGAATTCGATTACTAAAAAATTTTAAGCGAGAGTTTTTCGCTTATTGAAAAACTAATTATTATGCACAAGCCCGAGAATTATTTTAAATTAAAATTTAATCTAATCAATTTGACTAAATAATTACTATTTCCTGGAATTTTGGTTGACTTTTTCTCATTGTAAATAATAAGATCATATATCTTATTTGACCTAGTTATCTCTATTTCCAAAATTAATTAACGGCTAAAAATTGCTTTTGTTAAAATTTCAAAATTCACAGATCAATCATCACGAAAATAAGTGCTAAATAAAAAATTTTTTTATAAAATTTTATTTTAAATAGTGAGAAAATATTATCGAAAATTTTGTCCTTAAATATTAAAATTAATTCCTTTTTACCATACAAATCCCAAGGACGAAGACAAGAATTTCTTTTGAAAAAAAAATATTCAAAAATATAATTCACAAGTATTTATAATATCACAATTAAATAGAATAAAATATCTCTGTAATATAATTAAAATTATTAATTCTCTCAATTATAATTATTTCCTATCTAACTTTCGATAAATAACTATTAAAAATTATTTAAAATATCATTGTAAATATTTGATACATTGGTTTTTGAGCTACATATTGTCGAATCAAAATTTTTGCTAAATAATTTTAAAACTTAATAAAAATAAATTTTATTTTTAATTATTTAACAACCTTGAATAATCGCCCATTGGACAAAAATAACCCATGGAAATATTCGAATTGTACTTCTGATAAATTTATTCAAATTTTTTTATTTTTTTTTAAAATTTTACCTCTATTAACAATTCCCTGCTTTTCTCCATTATATATAAATGTCCCATTGTTGGTGGACTAAAATGTCCAGGCATGACCAAGATAATCTCTTTATTTTGCATTTTTGCTCCTTCATTGGTTGGCTGAAAATTATTGGAAAAAAAAGATTAAAATAGTCTTTATTTTATATCATATTTTTTATAAATTTAAGTAAAAATATTGAAAATAAATCTAATTAAATTTAAAATTCAAATTATAAATAATAAAGTGTAATTAGATTATATTTTTTCGATTTGCATTTATGTTAGAATATATGTTTTTAAATTTGGCAATGAAATGAAATATTTCTTGAAGTTTAACAAAATACTAAGCATATTTTTAAATTTTTAATTTTTATAATGAATTTGAAAAAGAAAATTTTTTAAAAAATTCATTAAAATTATTGTAAAATTATTTATCTGAAATCCTCTAAATATTTTGCCACCAAAAATTACATAGATATCCATCATATTTTTACGAAATGTCTCTTTGAATTAAACATTACCATAAATGATACAAATTTTTCAAATTTTTCCTCAATTGATTTCACATGACGCCGCAAAGTTTCGGGCAAAATTTTCTTTCTAGTGGCCACCAAAACATATGATTTATCATAAAGGATTGTTTCCATTAAGGCCTCTTTAAATTTTTCGGCCAATTCTTGTGTTTTTAATGTGCTTATTTCTTGTTGAATCAATTCGATAATTTCTAAAGAAATGTTATTTTTATACGTGAAATAATTAGCTATAATTCGACTATAGATGGTTAAGTAATAAATTTTTCAGATAAAGATCGATATACTAAATTATATCAATTTTAGATAAGCCTATAGACAAAAAATAATAAAAATAAATCTTTATAATGTACGTATTAACATAATATTATTAATAATTTTTAATGGAAAATGCTATATTAAGGATCCAATTAAAAATTTAACTCTCTATAATTTATATTACCAAGCTTGTCTAAAAATAACTCAACTAGATTTCTTTATATATTCTTTATCTATAAATCTAAAAAATCTATTAGAATTATTTCACTTTTATAATAATAAATGAATAAAATTTCTTACTCTTCGTATCATTTTTCCAGTTTTCCATGTTGAAATTAATTTAAGAATGAATTATAAAGTATTTTTACTAAAAAATATATGTGATTATATGCAATATGTGTTAATAAATTATATTTTCATTTTGAATTACATGAAAAAATAAGAATAATAAAAAGAAATTGAAATATTTCTATATAGATGAGAAGGTAAAAGAGTGATTTGATTAAATGCAAAATTAGAGAAATATTACTATTTTGGAAAGATAATTTAGTAGAAAAAATATATTTGTTCTTTTGAAAAAGTTCTTTTTAATAAAGATTGGAATATAATGAAGGAAAGTAGAATGATATTAGAAAAAATGATAGGATTAATTTAAATCACACTAAATTCATATATATAAATTTGATTAAGATGACTGAATTTTATCAAGGAAATGATTATAAAAATTAATGAATAAAAACTTTTTAATGCGAAATATTATATGAGTTTAAAAAATTAAAAGTATATTTTGAAATTGAAAATAAAAATGTTTCAAGATTAATATGGCGAAAACAAATTATTTCATCAATTTTGGTGTTTTTTCATAAAATTTTCTAAATATTATTTTTTTCATCCATTTTTAAAATTATTTTTTCAAGAAAAAATATGGGTTTGAAAATAAAATTTATTTCAATATAAATAGCGCAAATATAAATAAATTATTTCAAAAATTTTGATATTTTTCATAGAATTACCTAAATATTATTTTTTTATTCATTAATTATTTTTTAACAAAATAAAATTTATGAAATTGAAAATAAAATTTTTTTCAAAATAAAATG
This sequence comes from Pratylenchus scribneri, assembly GCA_030063045.1. Classification (NCBI taxonomy): domain Eukaryota; kingdom Metazoa; phylum Nematoda; class Chromadorea; order Rhabditida; family Pratylenchidae; genus Pratylenchus; species Pratylenchus scribneri. The sequence continues at coordinate 645,525 of JAQSEB010000131.1, forward strand.
TGCAAAAATAATTTTATCCATTTTTGATATTTTTCAACGAATTTTCTAAATATTTTTTATCATTCTTTTTTAATAATAATTTTTTAACGAAATAAAATTTATGAGATTGAAAATAAAAATTTTTTCAAAATAAAAAGTGCAAAAATAATTTCATCCATTTTAAATAATTTTTCAATTAACCATTTTAATAATATTTTTTTAGCAAAAAATTTATGAAATTGAAAATAAAATTTTTTCAAAATAAATTGTGCAAAAATAATTTCATCCATTTTAAATAGTTTTTCAATGAACCATTTTAATAATATTTTTTGGCAAAAAATTTGAAATTGAAAATAAAATTTTTTTCAAAATAAAAAGTGCAAAAATAATTTCATCCATTTTAAATATTTTTTCATCGAATTTTCTAAATATTTTTTTTCATTCATTTTTAATAATAATTTTTTAACCAAATAAAATTTATGAGATTGAAAATAAAAATTTTTTCAAAATAAAAAGTGCAAAAATAATTTCATCCATTTTTGATATTTTTCATCGAATTTTCTAAAATTTTTTTATCCATTTTTAATATTATTTTTTAGCAAAAAATTTATGAGATTGAAAATAAAATTTGTTTCGAAATATATAGTAGAAAAAATAAATTATATCATACATTTTTGATATTTTTCAATGAATCATTTTAATAATATTTTTTAGCAAAAAATTTATAAATTGAAAATAAAATTTTTTTAAAAATAAATAGTACAAAAAAAAATAAATTATTACATTCATTTTTGATATTTTTCAATGAATCATTTTAATAATATTTTTGGCAAAAAATTTATAAATTGAAAATAAAAATTTTTCAAAATAAATAGTACAAAAAAAAAATAAATTATTACATTCATTTTTGATATTTTTCAATGAACGATTTTAATAATATTTTTTAGCAAAAAAAAATTTATGAGATAGAAAATAAAATTTTTTCAAAATAAATAGTACAAAAAAAAAATAAATTATTACATTCATTTTTGATATTTTTCAATGAACCATTTTAATAATATTTTTTGGCAAAAAATTTATGAAATTGAAAATAAAATTTTTTTAAAAATAAATAGTACAAAAAAATAAATTATTACATTCATTTTTGATATTTTTCAATGAACCATTTTAATAATATTTTTTAGCAAAAAAATTTATGAGATTGAAAATAAAATTTTTCCAAAATAAATTGTGCAAAAATAATTTCATTCATTTTAAATAATTTTTCAATGAACCATTTTAATAATATTTTTTGGCAAAAAATTTATGAGATTGAAAATAAAATTTTTTTAAAAATAAATAGTACAAAAAAATAAATTATTACATTCATTTTTGATATTTTTCAATGAAACATTTTAATAATATTTTTTAGCAAAAAAATTTATGAGATTGAAAATAAAATTTTTCCAAAATAAATTGTGCAAAAAAAATAAATTATTACATTCATTTTTGATATTTTCATTGAACCATTTTAATATTATTTTTTAGCAAAAAAAAATTTATGAGATTGAAAATAAAATTTTTTCAAAATAAATAGTACAAAAAAAAATAAATTATTACATTCATTTTTGATATTTTTCAATGAACCATTTTAATAATATTTTTTGGCAAAAAATTTATGAAATTGAAAATAAAATTTTTTTCAAAATAAAATGTGCAAAAATAATTTTATCCATTTTTGATATTTTTCAACGAATTTTCTAAATATTTTTTATCATTCATTTTTAATAATATTTTTTAACGAAATAAAATTTATGAGATTGAAAATAAAAATTTTTTCAAAATAAAAAGTGCAAAAATAATTTCATCCATTTTAAATAATTTTTCAATTAACCATTTTAATAATATTTTTTAGCAAAAAATTTATGAAATTGAAAATAAAATTTTTTCAAAATAAATTGTGCAAAAATAATTTCATCCATTTTAAATAATTTTTCAATGAACCATTTTAATAATATTTTTTTGGCAAAAAATTTATGAGATTGAAAATAAAATTTTTTCAAAATAAATAGTACAAAAAAAAATAAATTATTACATTCATTTTTGATATTTTCAATGAACCATTTTAATAATATTTTTTGGTAAAAAATTTATGAGATTGAAAATAAAATTTTTTTAAAAATAAATAGTACAAAAAAATAAATTATTACATTCATTTTTGATATTTTTCAATGAACCATTTTAATAATATTTTTTAGCAAAAAAATTTATGAGATTGAAAATAAAATTTTTCCAAAATAAATTGTGCAAAAATAATTTCATTCATTTTAAATAATTTTTCAATGAACCATTTTAATAATATTTTTTGGCAAAAAATTTATGAGATTGAAAATAAAATTTTTTTAAAAATAAATAGTACAAAAAAATAAATTATTACATTCATTTTTGATATTTTTCAATGAAACATTTTAATAATATTTTTTAGCAAAAAAATTTATGAGATAGAAAATAAAATTTTTCCAAAATAAATTGTGCAAAAAAAATAAATTATTACATTCATTTTTGATATTTTTCAATGAAACATTTTAATAATATTTTTAGCAAAAAAAAATTTATGAGATTGAAAATAAAATTTTTTCAAAATAAATAGTACAAAAAAAAATAAATAATTACATTCATTTTTGATATTTTTCAATGAACCATTTTAATAATATTTTTTGGCAAAAAATTTGAAATTGAAAATAAAATTTTTTTCAAAATAAAAAGTGCAAAAATAATTTCATCCATTTTAAATATTTTTTCATCGAATTTTCTAAATATTTTTTTTCATTCTTTTTTAATAATAATTTTTTAACCAAATAAAATTTATGAGATTGAAAATAAAAATTTTTTCAAAATAAAAAGTGCAAAAATAATTTCATCCATTTTTGATATTTTTCATCGAATTTTCTAAAATTTTTTTATCCATTTTTAATATTATTTTTTAGCAAAAAATTTATGAGATTGAAAATAAAATTTGTTTCGAAATATATAGTAGAAAAAATAAATTATATCATCCATTTTTGATATTTTTCAATGAATCATTTTAATAATATTTTTTAGCAAAAAATTTATAAATTGAAAATAAAATTTTTTTAAAAATAAATAGTACAAAAAAAAATAAATTATTACATTCATTTTTGATATTTTTCAATGAATCATTTTAATAATATTTTTGTCAAAAAATTTATAAATTGAAAAAAAATTTTTTTAAAAATAAATAGTACAAAAAAAAAATTATTACATTCATTTTTGATATTTTTCAATGAATCATTTTAATAATATTTTTGGCAAAAAATTTATAAATTGAAAATAAAATTTTTTTAAAAATAAATAGTACAAAAAAAAAATAAATTATTACATTCATTTTTGATATTTTTCAATGAATCATTTTAATAATATTTTTTGCAAAAAAAAATTTATGAGATTGAAAATAAAATTTTTTCAAAATAAATAGTACAAAAAAAAATAAATTATTACATTCATTTTTGATATTTTTCAATGAACCATTTTAATAATATTTTTGGCAAAAAAAAATTTATGAGATTGAAAATAAAATTTTTTCAAAATAAATTGTGCAAAAAAAATAAATTATTACATTCATTTTTGATATTTTTCAATGAAACATTTTAATAATATTTTTAGCAAAAAAAAATTTATGAGATTGAAAATAAAATTTTTTCAAAATAAATAGTACAAAAAAAAATAAATTATTACATTCATTTTTGATATTTTTCAATGAACCATTTTAATAATATTTTTTGGCAAAAAATTTGAAATTGAAAATAAAATTTTTTTCAAAATAAAAAGTGCAAAAATAATTTCATCCATTTTAAATATTTTTTCATCGAATTTTCTAAATATTTTTTTTCATTCTTTTTTAATAATAATTTTTTAACCAAATAAAATTTATGAGATTGAAAATAAAAATTTTTTCAAAATAAAAAGTGCAAAAATAATTTCATCCATTTTTGATATTTTTCATCGAATTTTCTAAAATTTTTTTATCCATTTTTAATATTATTTTTTAGCAAAAAATTTATGAGATTGAAAATAAAATTTGTTTCGAAATATATAGTAGAAAAAATAAATTATATCATACATTTTTGATATTTTTCAATGAATCATTTTAATAATATTTTTTAGCAAAAAATTTATAAATTGAAAATAAAATTTTTTTAAAAATAAATAGTACAAAAAAAAATAAATTATTACATTCATTTTTGATATTTTTCAATGAATCATTTTAATAATATTTTTGGCAAAAAATTTATAAATTGAAAATAAAAATTTTTCAAAATAAATAGTACAAAAAAAAAATAAATTATTACATTCATTTTTGATATTTTTCAATGAATCATTTTAATAATATTTTTGGCAAAAAATTTATAAATTGAAAATAAAATTTTTTTAAAAATAAATAGTACAAAAAAAAATAAATTATTACATTCATTTTTGATATTTTTCAATGAATCATTTTAATAATATTTTTTGCAAAAAAAAATTTATGAGATTGAAAATAAAATTTTTTCAAAATAAATAGTACAAAAAAAAATAAATTATTACATTCATTTTTGATATTTTTCAATGAACCATTTTAATAATATTTTTGGCAAAAAATTTATAAATTGAAAATAAAATTTTTTTAAAAATAAATAGTACAAAAAAAAATAAATTATTACATTCATTTTTGATATTTTTCAATGAATCATTTTAATAATATTTTTGTCAAAAAATTTATAAATTGAAAATAAAATTTTTTTAAAAATAAATAGTACAAAAAAAAATTATTACATTCATTTTTGATATTTTTCAATGAATCATTTTAATAATATTTTTGGCAAAAAATTTATAAATTGAAAATAAAATTTTTTTAAAAATAAATAGTACAAAAAAAAATAAATTATTACATTCATTTTTGATATTTTTCAATGAATCATTTTAATAATATTTTTTGCAAAAAAAAATTTATGAGATTGAAAATAAAATTTTTTCAAAATAAATAGTACAAAAAAAAATAAATTATTACATTCATTTTTGATATTTTTCAATGAACCATTTTAATAATATTTTTGGCAAAAAATTTATAAATTGAAAATAAAATTTTTTCAAAATAAATAGTACAAAAAAAAATAAATTATTACATTCATTTTTGATATTTTTCAATGAATCATTTTAATAATATTTTTGGCAAAAAATTTATAAATTGAAAATAAAATTTTTTCAAAATAAATAGTACAAAAAAAAATAAATTATTACATTCATTTTTGATATTTTTCAATGAACCATTTTAATAATATTTTTTGGCAAAAAATTTATGAGATTGAAAATAAAATTTTTTCAAAATAAATAGTACAAAAAAAAATAAATTATTACATTCATTTTTGATATTTTTCAATGAACCATTTTAATAATATTTTTTGGCAAAAAATTTATAAATTGAAAATAAAATTTTTTCAAAATAAATAGTACAAAAAAAAAAATAAATTATTACATTCATTTTTGATATTTTTCAATGAACCATTTTAATAATATTTTTTGGCAAAAAATTTGAAATTGAAAATAAAATTTTTTTCAAAATAAAAAGTGCAAAAATAATTTCATCCATTTTAAATATTTTTTCATCGAATTTTCTAAATATTTTTTTTCATTCTTTTTTAATAATAATTTTTTAACCAAATAAAATTTATGAGATTGAAAATAAAAATTTTTTCAAAATAAAAAGTGCAAAAATAATTTCATCCATTTTTGATATTTTTCATCGAATTTTCTAAAATTTTTTTATCCATTTTTAATATTATTTTTTAGCAAAAAATTTATGAGATTGAAAATAAAATTTGTTTCGAAATATATAGTAGAAAAAATAAATTATATCATCCATTTTTGATATTTTTCAATGAATCATTTTAATAATATTTTTTAGCAAAAAATTTATAAATTGAAAATAAAATTTTTTTAAAAATAAATAGTACAAAAAAAAATAAATTATTACATTCATTTTTGATATTTTTCAATGAACCATTTTAATAATATTTTTTGGCAAAAAATTTATGAGATTGAAAATAAAATTTTTTCAAAATAAATAGTACAAAAAAAAAATAAATTATTACATTCATTTTTGATATTTTTCAATGAATCATTTTAATAATATTTTTGGCAAAAAATTTATAAATTGAAAATAAAAATTTTTCAAAATAAATAGTACAAAAAAAAAATAAATTATTACATTCATTTTTGATATTTTTCAATGAACGATTTTAATAATATTTTTTAGCAAAAAAAAATTTATGAGATAGAAAATAAAATTTTTTCAAAATAAATAGTACAAAAAAAAAATAAATTATTACATTCATTTTTGATATTTTTCAATGAACCATTTTAATAATATTTTTTGGCAAAAAATTTATGAAATTGAAAATAAAATTTTTTTAAAAATAAATAGTACAAAAAAATAAATTATTACATTCATTTTTGATATTTTTCAATGAACCATTTTAATAATATTTTTTAGCAAAAAAATTTATGAGATTGAAAATAAAATTTTTCCAAAATAAATTGTGCAAAAATAATTTCATTCATTTTAAATAATTTTTCAATGAACCATTTTAATAATATTTTTTGGCAAAAAATTTATGAGATTGAAAATAAAATTTTTTTAAAAATAAATAGTACAAAAAAATAAATTATTACATTCATTTTTGATATTTTTCAATGAAACATTTTAATAATATTTTTTAGCAAAAAAATTTATGAGATTGAAAATAAAATTTTTCCAAAATAAATTGTGCAAAAAAAATAAATTATTACATTCATTTTTGATATTTTCATTGAACCATTTTAATATTATTTTTTAGCAAAAAAAAATTTATGAGATTGAAAATAAAATTTTTTCAAAATAAATAGTACAAAAAAAAATAAATTATTACATTCATTTTTGATATTTTTCAATGAACCATTTTAATAATATTTTTTGGCAAAAAATTTATGAAATTGAAAATAAAATTTTTTTCAAAATAAAATGTGCAAAAATAATTTTATCCATTTTTGATATTTTTCAACGAATTTTCTAAATATTTTTTATCATTCATTTTTAATAATATTTTTTAACGAAATAAAATTTATGAGATTGAAAATAAAAATTTTTTCAAAATAAAAAGTGCAAAAATAATTTCATCCATTTTAAATAATTTTTCAATTAACCATTTTAATAATATTTTTTAGCAAAAAATTTATGAAATTGAAAATAAAATTTTTTCAAAATAAATTGTGCAAAAATAATTTCATCCATTTTAAATAATTTTTCAATGAACCATTTTAATAATATTTTTTTGGCAAAAAATTTATGAGATTGAAAATAAAATTTTTTCAAAATAAATAGTACAAAAAAAAATAAATTATTACATTCATTTTTGATATTTTCAATGAACCATTTTAATAATATTTTTTGGTAAAAAATTTATGAGATTGAAAATAAAATTTTTTTAAAAATAAATAGTACAAAAAAATAAATTATTACATTCATTTTTGATATTTTTCAATGAACCATTTTAATAATATTTTTTAGCAAAAAAATTTATGAGATTGAAAATAAAATTTTTCCAAAATAAATTGTGCAAAAATAATTTCATTCATTTTAAATAATTTTTCAATGAACCATTTTAATAATATTTTTTGGCAAAAAATTTATGAGATTGAAAATAAAATTTTTTTAAAAATAAATAGTACAAAAAAATAAATTATTACATTCATTTTTGATATTTTTCAATGAAACATTTTAATAATATTTTTTAGCAAAAAAATTTATGAGATTGAAAATAAAATTTTTCCAAAATAAATTGTGCAAAAAAAAAAATTATTACATTCATTTTTGATATTTTTCAATGAAACATTTTAATAATATTTTTAGCAAAAAAAAATTTATGAGATTGAAAATAAAATTTTTTCAAAATAAATAGTACAAAAAAAAATAAATAATTACATTCATTTTTGATATTTTTCAATGAACCATTTTAATAATATTTTTTGGCAAAAAATTTGAAATTGAAAATAAAATTTTTTTCAAAATAAAAAGTGCAAAAATAATTTCATCCATTTTAAATATTTTTTCATCGAATTTTCTAAATATTTTTTTTCATTCTTTTTTAATAATAATTTTTTAACCAAATAAAATTTATGAGATTGAAAATAAAAATTTTTTCAAAATAAAAAGTGCAAAAATAATTTCATCCATTTTTGATATTTTTCATCGAATTTTCTAAAATTTTTTTATCCATTTTTAATATTATTTTTTAGCAAAAAATTTATGAGATTGAAAATAAAATTTGTTTCGAAATATATAGTAGAAAAAATAAATTATATCATCCATTTTTGATATTTTTCAATGAATCATTTTAATAATATTTTTTAGCAAAAAATTTATAAATTGAAAATAAAATTTTTTTAAAAATAAATAGTACAAAAAAAAATAAATTATTACATTCATTTTTGATATTTTTCAATGAATCATTTTAATAATATTTTTGTCAAAAAATTTATAAATTGAAAATAAAATTTTTTTAAAAATAAATAGTACAAAAAAAAAATTATTACATTCATTTTTGATATTTTTCAATGAATCATTTTAATAATATTTTTGGCAAAAAATTTATAAATTGAAAATAAAATTTTTTTAAAAATAAATAGTACAAAAAAAAATAAATTATTACATTCATTTTTGATATTTTTCAATGAATCATTTTAATAATATTTTTTGCAAAAAAAAATTTATGAGATTGAAAATAAAATTTTTTCAAAATAAATAGTACAAAAAAAAAATAAATTATTACATTCATTTTTGATATTTTTCAATGAACCATTTTAATAATATTTTTGGCAAAAAAAAATTTATGAGATTGAAAATAAAATTTTTTCAAAATAAATTGTGCAAAAAAAATAAATTATTACATTCATTTTTGATATTTTTCAATGAAACATTTTAATAATATTTTTAGCAAAAAAAAATTTATGAGATTGAAAATAAAATTTTTTCAAAATAAATAGTACAAAAAAAAATAAATTATTACATTCATTTTTGATATTTTTCAATGAACCATTTTAATAATATTTTTTGGCAAAAAATTTGAAATTGAAAATAAAATTTTTTTCAAAATAAAAAGTGCAAAAATAATTTCATCCATTTTAAATATTTTTTCATCGAATTTTCTAAATATTTTTTTTCATTCTTTTTTAATAATAATTTTTTAACCAAATAAAATTTATGAGATTGAAAATAAAAATTTTTTCAAAATAAAAAGTGCAAAAATAATTTCATCCATTTTTGATATTTTTCATCGAATTTTCTAAAATTTTTTTATCCATTTTTAATATTATTTTTTAGCAAAAAATTTATGAGATTGAAAATAAAATTTGTTTCGAAATATATAGTAGAAAAAATAAATTATATCATCCATTTTTAATATTTTTCAATGAATCATTTTAATAATATTTTTTAGCAAAAAATTTATAAATTGAAAATAAAATTTTTTTAAAAATAAATAGTACAAAAAAAAATAAATTATTACATTCATTTTTGATATTTTTCAATGAATCATTTTAATAATATTTTTGTCAAAAAATTTATAAATTGAAAATAAAATTTTTTTAAAAATAAATAGTACAAAAAAAAAATTATTACATTCATTTTTGATATTTTTCAATGAATCATTTTAATAATATTTTTGGCAAAAAATTTATAAATTGAAAATAAAATTTTTTTAAAAATAAATAGTACAAAAAAAAATAAATTATTACATTCATTTTTGATATTTTTCAATGAATCATTTTAATAATATTTTTTGCAAAAAAAAATTTATGAGATTGAAAATAAAATTTTTTCAAAATAAATAGTACAAAAAAAAATAAATTATTACATTCATTTTTGATATTTTTCAATGAACCATTTTAATAATATTTTTGGCAAAAAATTTATAAATTGAAAATAAAATTTTTTCAAAATAAATAGTACAAAAAAAAATAAATTATTACATTCATTTTTGATATTTTTCAATGAATCATTTTAATAATATTTTTGGCAAAAAATTTATAAATTGAAAATAAAATTTTTTCAAAATAAATAGTACAAAAAAAAAATAAATTATTACATTCATTTTTGATATTTTTCAATGAACCATTTTAATAATATTTTTTGGCAAAAAATTTATGAGATTGAAAATAAAATTTTTTCAAAATAAATAGTACAAAAAAAAAATAAATTATTACATTCATTTTTGATATTTTTCAATGAACCATTTTAATAATATTTTTTGGCAAAAAATTTATAAATTGAAAATAAAATTTTTTCAAAATAAATAGTACAAAAAAAAAATAAATTATTACATTCATTTTTGATATTTTTCAATGAACCATTTTAATAATATTTTTTGGCAAAAAATTTGAAATTGAAAATAAAATTTTTTTCAAAATAAAAAGTGCAAAAATAATTTCATCCATTTTAAATATTTTTTCATCGAATTTTCTAAATATTTTTTTTCATTCTTTTTTAATAATAATTTTTTAACCAAATAAAATTTATGAGATTGAAAATAAAAATTTTTTCAAAATAAAAAGTGCAAAAATAATTTCATCCATTTTTGATATTTTTCATCGAATTTTCTAAAATTTTTTTATCCATTTTTAATATTATTTTTTAGCAAAAAATTTATGAGATTGAAAATAAAATTTGTTTCGAAATATATAGTAGAAAAAATAAATTATATCATCCATTTTTGATATTTTTCAATGAATCATTTTAATAATATTTTTTAGCAAAAAATTTATAAATTGAAAATAAAATTTTTTTAAAAATAAATAGTACAAAAAAAAATAAATTATTACATTCATTTTTGATATTTTTCAATGAATCATTTTAATAATATTTTTGTCAAAAAATTTATAAATTGAAAATAAAATTTTTTTAAAAATAAATAGTACAAAAAAAAATTATTACATTCATTTTTGATATTTTTCAATGAATCATTTTAATAATATTTTTGGCAAAAAATTTATAAATTGAAAATAAAATTTTTTTAAAAATAAATAGTACAAAAAAAAATAAATTATTACATTCATTTTTGATATTTTTCAATGAATCATTTTAATAATATTTTTTGCAAAAAAAAATTTATGAGATTGAAAATAAAATTTTTTTAAAAATAAATAGTACAAAAAAAAATAAATTATTACATTCATTTTTGATATTTTTCAATGAATCATTTTAATAATATTTTTTGCAAAAAAAAATTTATGAGATTGAAAATAAAATTTTTTCAAAATAAATAGTACAAAAAAAAATAAATTATTACATTCATTTTTGATATTTTTCAATGAACCATTTTAATAATATTTTTGGCAAAAAATTTATAAATTGAAAATAAAATTTTTTCAAAATAAATAGTACAAAAAAAAATAAATTATTACATTCATTTTTGATATTTTTCAATGAATCATTTTAATAATATTTTTGGCAAAAAATTTATAAATTGAAAATAAAATTTTTTCAAAATAAATAGTACAAAAAAAAAATAAATTATTACATTCATTTTTGATATTTTTCAATGAACCATTTTAATAATATTTTTTGGCAAAAAATTTATGAGATTGAAAATAAAATTTTTTCAAAATAAATAGTACAAAAAAAAAATAAATTATTACATTCATTTTTGATATTTTTCAATGAACCATTTTAATAATATTTTTTGGCAAAAAATTTATAAATTGAAAATAAAATTTTTTCAAAATAAATAGTACAAAAAAAAAAATAAATTATTACATTCATTTTTGATATTTTTCAATGAACCATTTTAATAATATTTTTTGGCAAAAAATTTGAAATTGAAAATAAAATTTTTTTCAAAATAAAAAGTGCAAAAATAATTTCATCCATTTTAAATATTTTTTCATCGAATTTTCTAAATATTTTTTTTCATTCATTTTTTTTAATAATAATTTTTTAACCAAATAAAATTTATGAGATTGAAAATAAAAATTTTTTCAAAATAAAGAGTGCAAAAATAATTTCATCCATTTTTGATATTTTTCATCGAATTTTCTAAAATTTTTTTATCCATTTTTAATATTATTTTTTAGCAAAAAATTTATGAGATTGAAAATAAAATTTGTTTCGAAATATATAGTAGAAAAAATAAATTATATCATCCATTTTTGATATTTTTCAATGAATCATTTTAATAATATTTTTTAGCAAAAAATTTATAAATTGAAAATAAAATTTTTTTAAAAATAAATAGTACAAAAAAAAATAAATTATTACATTCATTTTTGATATTTTTCAATGAATCATTTTAATAATATTTTTGGCAAAAAATTTATAAATTGAAAATAAAATTTTTTCAAAATAAATAGTACAAAAAAAAATAAATTATTACATTCATTTTTGATATTTTTCAATGAATCATTTTAATAATATTTTTGGCAAAAAATTTATAAATTGAAAATAAAATTTTTTCAAAATAAATAGTACAAAAAAAAAATAAATTATTACATTCATTTTTGATATTTTTCAATGAACGATTTTAATAATATTTTTTGCAAAAAAAAATTTATGAGATTGAAAATAAAATTTTTTCAAAATAAATAGTACAAAAAAAATAAATTATTACATTCATTTTTGATATTTTTCAATGAACCATTTTAATAATATTTTTTGGCAAAAAATTTGAAATTGAAAATAAAATTTTTTTCAAAATAAAAAGTGCAAAAATATTTTCATCCATTTTAAATATTTTTTCATCGAATTTTCTAAATATTTTTTTTCATTCATTTTTAATAATAATTTTTTAACTAAATAAAATTTATGAGATTGAAAATAAAAATTTTTTCAAAATAAAAAGTGCAAAAATAATTTCATCCATTTTTGATATTTTTCATCGAATTTTCTAAAATTTTTTTATCCATTTTTAATATTATTTTTTAGCAAAAAATTTATGAGATTGAAAATAAAATTTGTTTCGAAATATATAGTAGAAAAAATAAATTATATCATCCATTTTTGATATTTTTCAATGAATCATTTTAATAATATTTTTTAGCAAAAAATTTATAAATTGAAAATAAAATTTTTTTAAAAATAAATAGTACAAAAAAAAATAAATTATTACATTCATTTTTGATATTTTTCATTGAACGATTTTAATAATATTTTTTGCAAAAAAAAATTTATGAGATTGAAAATAAAATTTTTTCAAAATAAATAGTACAAAAAAAAAATAAATTATTACATTCATTTTTGATATTTTTCAATGAACGATTTTAATAATATTTTTTGCAAAAAAAATTTATGAGATTGAAAATAAAATTTTTTCAAAATAAATAGTACAAAAAAAATAAATTACTACATTCATTTTTGATATTTTTCAATGAACCATTTTAATAATATTTTTTGGCAAAAAATTTATGAAATTGAAAATAAAATTTTTTTCAAAATAAATTGTGCAAAAAAAAAATAAATTATTACATTCATTTTTGATATTTTTCAATGAACGATTTTAATAATATTTTTTAGCAAAAAAAAATTTATGAGATTGAAAATAAAATTTTTTTAAAAATAAATAGTACAAAAAAAAATAAATTATTACATTCATTTTTGATATTTTTCAATGAATCATTTTAATAATATTTTTGGCAAAAAATTTATAAATTGAAAATAAAATTTTTTCAAAATAAATAGTACAAAAAAAAAAATAAATTATTACATTCATTTTTGATATTTTTCAATGAGCGATTTTAATAATATTTTTTAGCAAAAAAAAATTTATGAGATTGAAAATAAAATTTTTTCAAAATAAATAGTACAAAAAAAATAAATTACTACATTCATTTTTGATATTTTTCAATGAACCATTTTAATAATATTTTTTGGCAAAAAATTTATGAAATTGAAAATAAAATTTTTTTCAAAATAAAAAGTGCAAAAATAATTTTATCCATTTTTGATATTTTTCAACGAATTTTCTAAATATTTTTTTTCATTCATTTTTAATAATAATTTTTTAACCAAATAAAATTTATGAGATTGAAAATAAAATTTTTTCAAAATAAATAGTACAAAAAAAAATAAATTATTACATTCATTTTTGATATTTTCAATGAACCATTTTAATATTATTTTTTAGCAAAAAAAAATTTATGAGATTGAAAATAAAATTTTTTCAAAATAAATAGTACAAAAAAAAATAAATTATTACATTCATTTTTGATATTTTTCAATGAACCATTTTAATAATATTTTTTGGCAAAAAATTTGAAATTGAAAATAAAATTTTTTCAAAATAAAAAGTGCAAAAATAATTTCATCCATTTTAAATATTTTTTCATCGAATTTTCTAAATATTTTTTTTCATTCATTTTTAATAATAATTTTTTAACCAAATAAAATTTATGAGATTGAAAATAAAAATTTTTTCAAAATAAAAAGTGCAAAAATAATTTCATCCATTTTTGATATTTTTCATCGAATTTTCTAAAATTTTTTTATCCATTTTTAATATTATTTTTTAGCAAAAAATTTAAGAGATTGAAAATAAAATTTGTTTCGAAATATATAGTAGAAAAAATAAATTATAATAATTTTTTAACCAAATAAAATTTATGAGATTGAAAATAAAAATTTTTTCAAAATAAAAAGTGCAAAAATAATTTCATCCATTTTTGATATTTTTCATCGAATTTTCTAAAATTTTTTATCCATTTTTAATATTATTTTTTAGCAAAAAATTTATGAGATTGAAAATAAAATTTGTTTCGAAATATATAGTAGAAAAAATAAATTATATCATCCATTTTTGATATTTTTCAATGAATCATTTTAATAATATTTTTTAGCAAAAAATTTATAAATTGAAAATAAAATTTTTTTAAAAATAAATAGTACAAAAAAAAATAAATTATTACATTCATTTTGATATTTTTCAATGAATCATTTTAATAATATTTTTGGCAAAAAATTTATAAATTGAAAATAAAATTTTTTCAAAATAAATAGTACAAAAAAAAATAAATTATTACATTCATTTTTGATATTTTTCAATGAACGATTTTAATAATATTTTTTAGCAAAAAAAAAATTTATGAGATTGAAAATAAAATTTTTTCAAAATAAATAGTACAAAAAAATAAATTACTACATTCATTTTTGATATTTTTCAATGAACCATTTTAATAATATTTTTTGGCAAAAAATTTATGAAATTGAAAATAAAATTTTTTTCAAAATAAATTGTGCAAAAATAATTTTATCCATTTTTGATATTTTTCAACGAATTTTCTAAATATTTTTTTTCATTCATTTTTAATAATAATTTTTTAACCAAATAAAATTTATGAGATTGAAAATAAATTTTGTTTCAAAATAAAAAGTGCAAAAATAATTTCATCCTTTTTTGATCTTTTTTCATCGAATTTTCTAAAATTTTTTTTATCCATTTTTAATATTATTTTTTAGCAAAAAATTTATGAAATTGAAAATAAAATTTATTTCGAAATATATAGCAGAAAAAAAATAATTTCATCCATTTTTGATATTTTTTCAACGAATTTTCTAAATATTTTTTTTTCATTCATTTTTAATAATAATTTTTTAACGAAATAAAATTTATGAGATTGAAAATAAAATTTTTTTCAAAATAAAAAGTGCAAAAATAATTTCATCCATTTTAAATATTTTTTCATCGAATTTTCTAAAATTTTTTTATCCATTTTTAATATTATTTTTTAGCAAAAAATTTATGAGATTGAAAATAAAATTTGTTTCGAAATATATAGTAGAAAAAATAAATTATATCATCCATTTTTGATATTTTTCAATGAATCATTTTAATAATATTTTTTAGCAAAAAATTTATAAATTGAAAATAAAATTTTTTTAAAAATAAATAGTACAAAAAAAAATAAATTATTACATTCATTTTTGATATTTTTCAATGAATCATTTTAATAATATTTTTGTCAAAAAATTTATAAATTGAAAATAAAATTTTTTTAAAAATAAATAGTACAAAAAAAAATTATTACATTCATTTTTGATATTTTTCAATGAATCATTTTAATAATATTTTTGGCAAAAAATTTATAAATTGAAAATAAAATTTTTTTAAAAATAAATAGTACAAAAAAAATAAATTATTACATTCATTTTTGATATTTTTCAATGAATCATTTTAATAATATTTTTTGCAAAAAAAAATTTATGAGATTGAAAATAAAATTTTTTCAAAATAAATAGTACAAAAAAAAATAAATTATTACATTCATTTTTGATATTTTTCAATGAACCATTTTAATAATATTTTTGGCAAAAAATTTATAAATTGAAAATAAAATTTTTTCAAAATAAATAGTACAAAAAAAATAAATTATTACATTCATTTTTGATATTTTTCAATGAATCATTTTAATAATATTTTTGGCAAAAAATTTATAAATTGAAAATAAAATTTTTTCAAAATAAATAGTACAAAAAAAAATAAATTATTACATTCATTTTTGATATTTTTCAATGAACCATTTTAATAATATTTTTTGGCAAAAAATTTATGAGATTGAAAATAAAATTTTTTCAAAATAAATAGTACAAAAAAAAATAAATTATTACATTCATTTTTGATATTTTTCAATGAACCATTTTAATAATATTTTTTGGCAAAAAATTTATGAGATTGAAAATAAAATTTTTTCAAAATAAATAGTACAAAAAAAAAATAAATTATTACATTCATTTTTGATATTTTTCAATGAATCATTTTAATAATATTTTTTGCAAAAAAAAATTTATGAGATTGAAAATAAAATTTTTTCAAAATAAATAGTACAAAAAAAAATAAATTATTACATTCATTTTTGATATTTTTCAATGAACCATTTTAATAATATTTTTTGGCAAAAAATTTGAAATTGAAAATAAAATTTTTTTCAAAATAAAAAGTGCAAAAATAATTTCATCCATTTTAAATATTTTTTCATCGAATTTTCTAAATATTTTTTTTCATTCATTTTTAATAATAATTTTTTAACCAAATAAAATTTATGAGATTGAAAATAAAAATTTTTTCAAAATAAAAAGTGCAAAAATAATTTCATCCATTTTTGATATTTTTCATCGAATTTTCTAAAATTTTTTTATCCATTTTTAATATTATTTTTTAGCAAAAAATTTATGAGATTGAAAATAAAATTTGTTTCGAAATATATAGTAGAAAAAATAAATTATATCATCCATTTTTGATATTTTTCAATGAATCATTTTAATAATATTTTTTAGCAAAAAATTTATAAATTGAAAATAAAATTTTTTTAAAAATAAATAGTACAAAAAAAAATAAATTATTACATTCATTTTTGATATTTTTCAATGAATCATTTTAATAATATTTTTGTCAAAAAATTTATAAATTGAAAATAAAATTTTTTTAAAAATAAATAGTACAAAAAAAAAATTATTACATTCATTTTTGATATTTTTCAATGAATCATTTTAATAATATTTTTTAGCAAAAAATTTATAAATTGAAAATAAAATTTTTTTAAAAATAAATAGTACAAAAAAAAATAAATTATTACATTCATTTTTGATATTTTTCAATGAATCATTTTAATAATATTTTTGTCAAAAAATTTATAAATTGAAAATAAAATTTTTTTAAAAATAAATAGTACAAAAAAAAAATTATTACATTCATTTTTGATATTTTTCAATGAATCATTTTAATAATATTTTTGGCAAAAAATTTATAAATTGAAAATAAAATTTTTTTAAAAATAAATAGTACAAAAAAAAATAAATTATTACATTCATTTTTGATATTTTTCAATGAATCATTTTAATAATATTTTTTGCAAAAAAAAATTTATGAGATTGAAAATAAAATTTTTTCAAAATAAATAGTACAAAAAAAAATAAATTATTACATTCATTTTTGATATTTTTCAATGAACCATTTTAATAATATTTTTGGCAAAAAATTTATAAATTGAAAATAAAATTTTTTCAAAATAAATAGTACAAAAAAAAATAAATTATTACATTCATTTTTGATATTTTTCAATGAATCATTTTAATAATATTTTTGGCAAAAAATTTATAAATTGAAAATAAAATTTTTTCAAAATAAATAGTACAAAAAAAAAATAAATTATTACATTCATTTTTGATATTTTTCAATGAACCATTTTAATAATATTTTTTGGCAAAAAATTTATGAGATTGAAAATAAAATTTTTTCAAAATAAATAGTACAAAAAAAAATAAATTATTACATTCATTTTTGATATTTTTCAATGAACCATTTTAATAATATTTTTTGGCAAAAAATTTATAAATTGAAAATAAAATTTTTTCAAAATAAATAGTACAAAAAAAAAATAAATTATTACATTCATTTTTGATATTTTTCAATGAACCATTTTAATAATATTTTTTGGCAAAAAATTTGAAATTGAAAATAAAATTTTTTTCAAAATAAAAAGTGCAAAAATAATTTCATCCATTTTAAATATTTTTTCATCGAATTTTCTAAATATTTTTTTTCATTCATTTTTAATAATAATTTTTTAACCAAATAAAATTTATGAGATTGAAAATAAAAATTTTTTCAAAATAAAAAGTGCAAAAATAATTTCATCCATTTTAAATATTTTTTCATCGAATTTTCTAAATATTTTTTTTCATTCATTTTTAATAATAATTTTTTAACCAAATAAAATTTATGAGATTGAAAATAAAAATTTTTTCAAAATAAAAAGTGCAAAAATAATTTCATCCATTTTAAATATTTTTTCATCGAATTTTCTAAATATTTTTTTTCATTCATTTTTAATAATAATTTTTTAACCAAATAAAATTTATGAGATTGAAAATAAAAATTTTTTCAAAATAAAAAGTGCAAAAATAATTTCATCCATTTTAAATATTTTTTCATCGAATTTTCTAAATATTTTTTTTCATTCATTTTTAATAATAATTTTTTAACCAAATAAAATTTATGAGATTGAAAATAAAAATTTTTTCAAAATAAAAAGTGCAAAAATAATTTCATCCATTTTTGATATTTTTCATCGAATTTTCTAAAATTTTTTTATCCATTTTTAATATTATTTTTTAGCAAAAAATTTATGAGATTGAAAATAAAATTTGTTTCGAAATATATAGTAGAAAAAATAAATTATATCATCCATTTTTGATATTTTTCAATGAATCATTTTAATAATATTTTTTAGCAAAAAATTTATAAATTGAAAATAAAATTTTTTCAAAATAAATAGTACAAAAAAAAAATAAATTATTACATTCATTTTTGATATTTTTCAATGAACCATTTTAATAATATTTTTTGGCAAAAAATTTATGAGATTGGAAATAAAATTTTTTCAAAATAAATAGTACAAAAAAAAAATAAATTATTACATTCATTTTTGATATTTTTCAATGAACCATTTTAATAATATTTTTTGGCAAAAAATTTATAAATTGAAAATAAAATTTTTTCAAAATAAATAGTACAAAAAAAAAATAAATTATTACATTCATTTTTGATATTTTTCAATGAACCATTTTAATAATATTTTTTGGCAAAAAATTTGAAATTGAAAATAAAATTTTTTTCAAAATAAAAAGTGCAAAAATAATTTCATCCATTTTAAATATTTTTTCATCGAATTTTCTAAATATTTTTTTTCATTCATTTTTAATAATAATTTTTTAACCAAATAAAATTTATGAGATTGAAAATAAAAATTTTTTCAAAATAAAAAGTGCAAAAATAATTTCATCCATTTTAAATATTTTTTCATCGAATTTTCTAAATATTTTTTTTCATTCATTTTTAATAATAATTTTTTAACCAAATAAAATTTATGAGATTGAAAATAAAAATTTTTTCAAAATAAAAAGTGCAAAAATAATTTCATCCATTTTAAATATTTTTTCATCGAATTTTCTAAATATTTTTTTTCATTCATTTTTAATAATAATTTTTTAACCAAATAAAATTTATGAGATTGAAAATAAAAATTTTTTCAAAATAAAAAGTGCAAAAATAATTTCATCCATTTTAAATATTTTTTCATCGAATTTTCTAAATATTTTTTTTCATTCATTTTTAATAATAATTTTTTAACCAAATAAAATTTATGAGATTGAAAATAAAAATTTTTTCAAAATAAAAAGTGCAAAAATAATTTCATCCATTTTTGATATTTTTCATCGAATTTTCTAAAATTTTTTTATCCATTTTTAATATTATTTTTTAGCAAAAAATTTATGAGATTGAAAATAAAATTTGTTTCGAAATATATAGTAGAAAAAATAAATTATATCATCCATTTTTGATATTTTTCAATGAATCATTTTAATAATATTTTTTAGCAAAAAATTTATAAATTGAAAATAAAATTTTTTTAAAAATAAATAGTACAAAAAAAAATAAATTATTACATTCATTTTTGATATTTTTCAATGAATCATTTTAATAATATTTTTGGCAAAAAATTTATAAATTGAAAATAAAATTTTTTCAAAATAAATAGTACAAAAAAAAAAATAAATTATTACATTCATTTTTGATATTTTTCAATGAACCATTTTAATAATATTTTTGGCAAAAAAAAATTTATGAGATTGAAAATAAAATTTTTTCAAAATAAATAGTACAAAAAAAAATAAATTATTACATTCATTTTTGATATTTTTCAATGAATCATTTTAATAATATTTTTGGCAAAAAATTTATAAATTGAAAATAAAATTTTTTCAAAATAAATAGTACAAAAAAAAATAAATTATTACATTCATTTTTGATATTTTTCAATGAACGATTTTAATAATATTTTTTGCAAAAAAAAATTTATGAGATTGAAAATAAAATTTTTTCAAAATAAATAGTACAAAAAAAAATAAATTATTACATTCATTTTTGATATTTTTCAATGAACCATTTTAATAATATTTTTTGGCAAAAAATTTGAAATTGAAAATAAAATTTTTTTCAAAATAAAAAGTGCAAAAATAATTTCATCCATTTTAAATATTTTTTCATCGAATTTTCTAAATATTTTTTTTCATTCATTTTTAATAATAATTTTTTAACTAAATAAAATTTATGAGATTGAAAATAAAAATTTTTTCAAAATAAAAAGTGCAAAAATAATTTCATCCATTTTTGATATTTTTCATCGAATTTTCTAAAATTTTTTTTATCCATTTTTAATATTATTTTTTAGCAAAAAATTTATGAGATTGAAAATAAAATTTGTTTCGAAATATATAGTAGAAAAAATAAATTATATCATCCATTTTTGATATTTTTCAATGAATCATTTTAATAATATTTTTTAGCAAAAAATTTATAAATTGAAAATAAAATTTTTTTAAAAATAAATAGTACAAAAAAAAATAAATTATTACATTCATTTTTGATATTTTTCATTGAACGATTTTAATAATATTTTTTGCAAAAAAAAATTTATGAGATTGAAAATAAAATTTTTTCAAAATAAATAGTACAAAAAAAAAATAAATTATTACATTCATTTTTGATATTTTCAATGAACGATTTTAATAATATTTTTTGCAAAAAAAATTTATGAGATTGAAAATAAAATTTTTTCAAAATAAATAGTACAAAAAAAATAAATTACTACATTCATTTTTGATATTTTTCAATGAACCATTTTAATAATATTTTTTGGCAAAAAATTTATGAAATTGAAAATAAAATTTTTTTCAAAATAAATTGTGCAAAAAAAAAATAAATTATTACATTCATTTTTGATATTTTTCAATGAACGATTTTAATAATATTTTTTAGCAAAAAAAAATTTATGAGATTGAAAATAAAATTTTTTTAAAAATAAATAGTACAAAAAAAAATAAATTATTACATTCATTTTTGATATTTTTCAATGAATCATTTTAATAATATTTTTGGCAAAAAATTTATAAATTGAAAATAAAATTTTTTCAAAATAAATAGTACAAAAAAAAAATAAATTATTACATTCATTTTTGATATTTTTCAATGAACGATTTTAATAATATTTTTTAGCAAAAAAAAATTTATGAGATTGAAAATAAAATTTTTTCAAAATAAATAGTACAAAAAAAATAAATTACTACATTCATTTTTGATATTTTTCAATGAACCATTTTAATAATATTTTTTGGCAAAAAATTTATGAAATTGAAAATAAAATTTTTTTCAAAATAAA
Source organism: Pratylenchus scribneri (assembly GCA_030063045.1). Classification (NCBI taxonomy): domain Eukaryota; kingdom Metazoa; phylum Nematoda; class Chromadorea; order Rhabditida; family Pratylenchidae; genus Pratylenchus; species Pratylenchus scribneri. The sequence continues at coordinate 667,776 of JAQSEB010000131.1, forward strand.
TTGTGCAAAAATAATTTTATCCATTTTTGATATTTTTCAACGAATTTTCTAAATATTTTTTTTCATTCATTTTTAATAATAATTTTTTAACCAAATAAAATTTATGAGATTGAAAATAAAATTTTTTCAAAATAAATAGTACAAAAAAAAATAAATTATTACATTCATTTTTGATATTTTCAATGAACCATTTTAATATTATTTTTTAGCAAAAAAAAATTTATGAGATTGAAAATAAAATTTTTTCAAAATAAATAGTACAAAAAAAAATAAATTATTACATTCATTTTTGATATTTTTCAATGAACCATTTTAATAATATTTTTTGGCAAAAAATTTGAAATTGAAAATAAAATTTTTTTCAAAATAAAAAGTGCAAAAATAATTTCATCCATTTTAAATATTTTTTCATCGAATTTTCTAAATATTTTTTTTCATTCATTTTTAATAATAATTTTTTAACCAAATAAAATTTATGAGATTGAAAATAAAAATTTTTTCAAAATAAAAAGTGCAAAAATAATTTCATCCATTTTTGATATTTTTCATCGAATTTTCTAAAATTTTTTTATCCATTTTTAATATTATTTTATAGCAAAAAATTTATGAGATTGAAAATAAAATTTGTTTCGAAATATATAGTAGAAAAAATAAATTATAATAATTTTTTAACCAAATAAAATTTATGAGATTGAAAATAAAAATTTTTTCAAAATAAAAAGTGCAAAAATAATTTCATCCATTTTTGATATTTTTCATCGAATTTTCTAAAATTTTTTATCCATTTTTAATATTATTTTTTAGCAAAAAATTTATGAGATTGAAAATAAAATTTGTTTCGAAATATATAGTAGAAAAAATAAATTATATCTTCCATTTTTGATATTTTTCAATGAATCATTTTAATAATATTTTTTAGCAAAAAATTTATAAATTGAAAATAAAATTTTTTTAAAAATAAATAGTACAAAAAAAAAATAAATTATTACATTCATTTTTGATATTTTTCAATGAATCATTTTAATAATATTTTTGGCAAAAAATTTATAAATTGAAAATAAAATTTTTTCAAAATAAATAGTACAAAAAAAAAATAAATTATTACATTCATTTTTGATATTTTTCAATGAACGATTTTAATAATATTTTTTAGCAAAAAAAAATTTATGAGATTGAAAATAAAATTTTTTCAAAATAAATAGTACAAAAAAAATAAATTACTACATTCATTTTTGATATTTTTCAATGAATCATTTTAATAATATTTTTGGCAAAAAATTTATAAATTGAAAATAAAATTTTTTTAAAAATAAATAGTACAAAAAAAAAAAATTATTACATTCATTTTTGATATTTTTCAATGAATCATTTTAATAATATTTTTGGCAAAAAATTTATAAATTGAAAATAAAATTTTTTCAAAATAAATAGTACAAAAAAAAAAATAAATTATTACATTCATTTTTGATATTTTTCAATGAACCATTTTAATAATATTTTTGGCAAAAAAAAATTTATGAGATTGAAAATAAAATTTTTTCAAAATAAATAGTACAAAAAAAAATAAATTATTACATTCATTTTTGATATTTTTCAATGAATCATTTTAATAATATTTTTGGCAAAAAATTTATAAATTGAAAATAAAATTTTTTCAAAATAAATAGTACAAAAAAAAATAAATTATTACATTCATTTTTGATATTTTTCAATGAACGATTTTAATAATATTTTTTGCAAAAAAAAATTTATGAGATTGAAAATAAAATTTTTTCAAAATAAATAGTACAAAAAAAAATAAATTATTACATTCATTTTTGATATTTTTCAATGAACCATTTTAATAATATTTTTTGGCAAAAAATTTGAAATTGAAAATAAAATTTTTTTCAAAATAAAAAGTGCAAAAATAATTTCATCCATTTTAAATATTTTTTCATCGAATTTTCTAAATATTTTTTTTCATTCATTTTTAATAATAATTTTTTAACTAAATAAAATTTATGAGATTGAAAATAAAAATTTTTTCAAAATAAAAAGTGCAAAAATAATTTCATCCATTTTTGATATTTTTCATCGAATTTTCTAAAATTTTTTTTATCCATTTTTAATATTATTTTTTAGCAAAAAATTTATGAGATTGAAAATAAAATTTGTTTCGAAATATATAGTAGAAAAAATAAATTATATCATCCATTTTTGATATTTTTCAATGAATCATTTTAATAATATTTTTTAGCAAAAAATTTATAAATTGAAAATAAAATTTTTTTAAAAATAAATAGTACAAAAAAAAATAAATTATTACATTCATTTTTGATATTTTTCATTGAACGATTTTAATAATATTTTTTGCAAAAAAAAATTTATGAGATTGAAAATAAAATTTTTTCAAAATAAATAGTACAAAAAAAAAATAAATTATTACATTCATTTTTGATATTTTCAATGAACGATTTTAATAATATTTTTTGCAAAAAAAATTTATGAGATTGAAAATAAAATTTTTTCAAAATAGATAGTACAAAAAAAATAAATTACTACATTCATTTTTGATATTTTTCAATGAACCATTTTAATAATATTTTTTGGCAAAAAATTTATGAAATTGAAAATAAAATTTTTTTCAAAATAAATTGTGCAAAAAAAAAATAAATTATTACATTCATTTTTGATATTTTTCAATGAACGATTTTAATAATATTTTTTAGCAAAAAAAAATTTATGAGATTGAAAATAAAATTTTTTTAAAAATAAATAGTACAAAAAAAAATAAATTATTACATTCATTTTTGATATTTTTCAATGAATCATTTTAATAATATTTTTGGCAAAAAATTTATAAATTGAAAATAAAATTTTTTCAAAATAAATAGTACAAAAAAAAAATAAATTATTACATTCATTTTTGATATTTTTCAATGAACGATGTTAATAATATTTTTTAGCAAAAAAAAATTTATGAGATTGAAAATAAAATTTTTTCAAAATAAATAGTACAAAAAAAATAAATTACTACATTCATTTTTGATATTTTTCAATGAACCATTTTAATAATATTTTTTGGCAAAAAATTTATGAAATTGAAAATAAAATTTTTTTCAAAATAAATTGTGCAAAAATAATTTTATCCATTTTTGATATTTTTCAACGAATTTTCTAAATATTTTTTTTCATTCATTTTTAATAATAATTTTTTAACCAAATAAAATTTATGAGATTGAAAATAAAATTTTTTCAAAATAAATAGTACAAAAAAAAATAAATTATTACATTCATTTTTGATATTTTCAATGAACCATTTTAATATTATTTTTTAGCAAAAAAAAATTTATGAGATTGAAAATAAAATTTTTTCAAAATAAATAGTACAAAAAAAAATAAATTATTACATTCATTTTTGATATTTTTCAATGAACCATTTTAATAATATTTTTTGGCAAAAAATTTGAAATTGAAAATAAAATTTTTTTCAAAATAAAAAGTGCAAAAATAATTTCATCCATTTTAAATATTTTTTCATCGAATTTTCTAAATATTTTTTTTCATTCATTTTTAATAATAATTTTTTAACCAAATAAAATTTATGAGATTGAAAATAAAAATTTTTTCAAAATAAAAAGTGCAAAAATAATTTCATCCATTTTTGATATTTTTCATCGAATTTTCTAAAATTTTTTTATCCATTTTTAATATTATTTTTTAGCAAAAAATTTATGAGATTGAAAATAAAATTTGTTTCGAAATATATAGTAGAAAAAATAAATTATAATAATTTTTTAACCAAATAAAATTTATGAGATTGAAAATAAAAATTTTTTCAAAATAAAAAGTGCAAAAATAATTTCATCCATTTTTGATATTTTTCATCGAATTTTCTAAAATTTTTTATCCATTTTTAATATTATTTTTTAGCAAAAAATTTATGAGATTGAAAATAAAATTTGTTTCGAAATATATAGTAGAAAAAATAAATTATATCTTCCATTTTTGATATTTTTCAATGAATCATTTTAATAATATTTTTTAGCAAAAAATTTATAAATTGAAAATAAAATTTTTTTAAAAATAAATAGTACAAAAAAAAAATAAATTATTACATTCATTTTTGATATTTTTCAATGAATCATTTTAATAATATTTTTGGCAAAAAATTTATAAATTGAAAATAAAATTTTTTCAAAATAAATAGTACAAAAAAAAAATAAATTATTACATTCATTTTTGATATTTTTCAATGAACGATTTTAATAATATTTTTTAGCAAAAAAAAATTTATGAGATTGAAAATAAAATTTTTTCAAAATAAATAGTACAAAAAAAATAAATTACTACATTCATTTTTGATATTTTTCAATGAACCATTTTAATAATATTTTTTGGCAAAAAATTTATGAAATTGAAAATAAAATTTTTTTCAAAATAAATTGTGCAAAAATAATTTTATCCATTTTTGATATTTTTCAACGAATTTTCTAAATATTTTTTTTCATTCATTTTTAATAATAATTTTTTAACCAAATAAAATTTATGAGATTGAAAATAAATTTTGTTTCAAAATAAAAAGTGCAAAAATAATTTCATCCATTTTTGATCTTTTTTCATCGAATTTTCTAAAATTTTTTTTATCCATTTTTAATATTATTTTTTAGCAAAAAATTTATGAAATTGAAAATAAAATTTATTTCGAAATATATAGCAGAAAAAAAATAATTTCATCCATTTTTGATATTTTTTCAACGAATTTTCTAAATATTTTTTTTCATTCATTTTTAATAATAATTTTTTAACGAAATAAAATTTATGAGATTGAAAATAAAATTTTTTTCAAAATAAAAAGTGCAAAAATAATTTCATCCATTTTAAATATTTTTTCATCGAATTTTCTAAAATTTTTTTATCCATTTTTAATATTATTTTTTAGCAAAAAAAAATTTATGAGATTGAAAATAAAATTTGTTTCGAAATATATAGTAGAAAAAATAAATTATATCATCCATTTTTGATATTTTTCAATGAATCATTTTAATAATATTTTTTAGCAAAAAATTTATAAATTGAAAATAAAATTTTTTCAAAATAAATAGTACAAAAAAAATAAATTATTACATTCATTTTTGATATTTTTCAATGAATCATTTTAATAATATTTTTGGCAAAAAATTTATAAATTGAAAATAAAATTTTTTCAAAATAAATAGTACAAAAAAAATAAATTATTACATTCATTTTTGATATTTTTCAATTAACCATTTTAATAATATTTTTTAGCAAAAAATTTATGAAATTGAAAATAAAATTTTTTTCAAAATAAATTGTGCAAAAACAATTTCATTCATTTTTGTTTTTTTTTCAACGAATTTTCTAAATATTATTTTTAATAATAATTTTTTAACGAAATAAAATTTATGAGATTGAAAATAAATTTTTTTTCAAAATAAATTGTGCAAAAATAATTTCATTCATTTTTGATATTTTTTCAACGAATTTTCTAAATATTATTTTTTCATTCATTTTTATTATGGAAAATGAGAAGATGGAAATATCAAATATGATGCAATTTGGCAGTATATAAACCCTTTGATTTCCCCCAAAGATATGCACACCTTTGTTCCGTTTTATTCATTTAAATTCTTCACTGACTTCACACACATTTTGATTTTCCCAGTGGAATAAACCGATTTTGTTATTGAGTGTTCCGTTCCTAAGTTCCTATTCCCTGCATTTTCCCAAGTCTCTTTCCGAGCTATTTCGACAATTTCTTAAATTTTTTTCCTTCAAATTATATTAATAAAATAATTATATTTAGCTGAAGCATAATTTGGATAAATTGGTTGGACGATAGTCATTTTTATTTGGATTTGCACATTTAGAAAGAGAAAAGGAAGACATTCGACGTCGATCATTGTTACAAAGTAGTCATGTGATCCGATTATTCGTAAATTTATTGCCTTGGTAAATTGGAAATGAGGTGGGATTAAAATAACATTAATAGCGGGAAAAAAGTCAACAATATAGCTGTTAATTAACCCAGCTTTTTAGTTTATAGCGATGATGTTTTTATCCCAAAATTGCTACAACTTTTGAGAACTATAACTCAATAAAACTATGCTGGTTTGTTTTTAAATAGTTCAGGTTTCATGTTTTTGCCAAATTTCCGCATTTTTTTTCTTAATTCCAGATGTTTTGTTTTTCCATGATTCCATTTAATGTTTTTATTTTTGTACGCTAGATGGGATTTAAATAGATTTAATTATTTTATAATTTATTCAATTTTTAAAGCACTACATTAACAAAAATGTGAATAAAGTGGCCAAATGCAATAAAAATAATGGATTTTTCGTTGAAAATTGATTTTAAGTGAAAATAGCAAATCAAAAATATAATGATGCCCCGTTGGGAAAGCAAAGCAGTAAATATGGCTCTAAAAGGAAGATTGTATGGATTTGGGAAGAATAAATGAGGGAATGAATTGAAAAGGAAAATAAAAACAATAAAAATGTGTAATTAATGGAAGATTTAGCTATCAATCCGCTTATGGTGCCAAAAACATGCATTTCCACTGAACTGCCCATCCGATTGCGAAAAGCACTCAATGAAAAGATATCCTTGTCGCTTCCATCCGTTCTCTTCACCCAGCTTTTGAAGAAACTGTAATGGTAATATTATTTTATATATTTTTTATTGTTTATTTTCGGACCTTTTCACAATCAAAGAAGATTGTTATTGCTGATGAGCACATTCATCTCCCAATTTTCTCGCTGCTCCCATTGTTGATATTCTTTTATTTGTTGTTTGAATTGAATATAGTGCATTCTAAAATGCAGCCAATATTTTCTTTAGAAAATCTTTCAATAAATAAAGGCAACTGACTTCCAAATCCAAATTACGGACTTCCGACTGAATGATAATATTAAATACTAAAAATGATAAATTGGTTTTACTTTGTCAAGTTTTTCAGCCAAAACAACAATGATTTGTTGCTCTTTGCACATTTTGACAGATTCTTTTGTCATTGTTGAATTTGAATTGTTGAATTTGTTGTTATTGCTAAAACACTTTTCATCTTCATGGAATGGAATAAATTTAGAATGACGAATCAGATCAGTAGAAGATGAATTACTTGTCATTGAAGTATATCGATCAGATGATTAATAATAAATCAATAAAATTATTCTGTAAACTAAATTAACCTTTTGCGGCAATAATTTGTGAATGCATTGGAGAGTCATTTTTTCCTTTGATTGTGGCCTTCAATTTCAATTCACTAACATGTCCAATAATAAAACGCAAAGATGGAAGATAGAGAGTGTCAATACGGTTTTTGGCCGGCCGACTAAAATAAATTTAATTTACCAAAAATATATAAAATTAATTCATACCGCGTTTCCATAACGTTTGCCTCTAAAATGTTTGACCAATAAATTCTTCACAAGTAGATTGATTTTCCTTCTATATTCGCGCGAATCTCGCAATGAATTGACAATTCTCAGAAAAATAAGCCAAGTAGTAAGTGAATTGAACAATAAGTTTGTTTCACTGAGATAAAAATGTTCACTATATGAATTTGAATCTATAAATCCAAACATAAAATAATTTGTAATGATAATTAAAATTATAACATACATCTCTCAATTTCATTTGATTCATGTAGAGGATACGGCGGCGAGAATATATGGGAAAACAATTTTTGTCATTGTGGAAATCCTTCCAGTATAATTGTGTTTGCTCGCATTTAAATGCCAGGCCAAAATTGAAATTAAATTTTATTTTAATTTATTATTTTACCGGGTAGAGAGGATTCCAATGTTCATGCTATGAAAGGATTTGTAGTAATTCGAATTTATAAATGCGAAAATTCTTTTTAAATAATTATTTATTTATTATATTTTTAAATAATTTACCCTGGAATCAACGGCATCCATTCGTTTGACAATCCCATATAATTCCTTCATAATTTGATGTATATCAATTAAACTCAAACAAACATTAATAAAATGAGCGAAATAAATGTTTACCTATTTCCACAAGATTTCCACATTTGAATTTGAACACTTCGATACTTCTTTTCCATTCATCATTTTGACATTAATATAATTTTGTGGAAGATTGGCCGAAACATGCAAAATTCTTGAATTTTCTGACATAATTAAATTTGGAAGTCCCATCACATTTTCTCGGATAAATGGAAGCCATGAAAAGCTAAATAAGGCTGAAAAATATTGGATTTATATTTAATTAAAATTTCATACTTCATTTGCTTGTGATTGTTTATTAGAAAGTGCCGTGGCCAATGTAACATGGGTAAAAGTGAAAAGAAGATGATCAGTATAGTCCAATGAAGGTGGAATTTGAATTTTTATTTTTTCATTGAATAATGGCTAGAAAATCAATTATAATTATATAATTTGGAAATATAATGAAATAAACCACAGATTCATGGTATTGAACAGAGCAATTGAACGATTGAACCAATTGGCCATTTGGATCGATTTGATTATAAATAGGATGAATTTGCATGAAATTATTTTCAATTTGACGCATTTTTGATTGAATGAATCGGATTTTGCATGAAATATTCCTTGCTTTTGGGAATGATTTATGCAGAATAATTCAACGAAATTGGATAAACCTAAGAAAAAAAATAAAATTTAAGTTTTTTTTAAAATTACATATAAAAGATTTGTAGCAAAATATTTAGTAGACAATTTTCGACATTTCCAACGGCAGTTTGGCCGAGATAAAGTGGTTCAATGCTGAGTAAAGTGTATGAGCATGGATGGGCCGCAATGTGAAGATGAGGACTCGCTAAAATTATCAGAAATAGAATTTTTACAAAAAAATTTAAAATTTTGACTGAAATTTTTTAATTTAATATAAATTTTTTAGAATGTTTAAATAATTTATAAACAACCTTAGTTGGTTGGCCAATATTGATTCTTTTGTATATTCTGACAATGAGACTGATATTTTTCCTTTGGCATAAGAGAATTAAATATGTGTAGAATAAAAGAAACAAGAAATATGTTACACCATTAAAGTGAAGAGAAACATTTTTTGGGATGTTCAAGGGTAAAAGTTTTAAATTGACGAAAGTATGAGAGAATGAATTTTCGGCACAAATATGAGTTTTATTTTTAGATTCGGGTCGGTTCAAAGATTAAACTGTTTGTGCGCGAATTAGGTTCAAGTGGTTCAATCTTGTTATTTTTTCTCAACCGATAAGTTATTTTCCATTTTAAAAGAATTTTTTATTAAAATAAAGATGAATAAAATTGGAAAAAATAAAAGGAGAAAAGAAAGGAAAAAAAGAACAAAAAGGTAAAAGGAAAAGGGAAAAAATTCATCATCGAAATGTGCCGTTGAATGTGCCGTTGTTCCGGCGGCTTCCATCATAAGTGGGTGTCATTGAGCCGTTGTGTTGATTGGAGTTGGCGGGGCCGCTTAATTTAATAATAAATAGGGCTGACAAAAATAGTATCAAAAATCGAAAAATAGCGACACTAAATAGTGATACAAAAATCGCAAAAGAGTGAAAAAAATAGTGACAAAAATTCGAAAAGTAACAAAAATTTAACCATCCGGGGTCATTTCCACAATGTGTAAAGGGCGGGACAAATATGGGCACTTCCAAAATGGTACAAATATAGGCGTTTTCGATTATAATAAATCCGAAGCGGGTTATAGGTTATAGACCTTACAAACCATATACCATTTTGTAGATCTCATCGAGACGCATTGATTGGTATATAATTTGTTATGGTTTGGTCAAATGATATTAAACCATTTTTGGGTTTTAACTCTTTTATTTTGACCAAACAAAAAATACCAATCGATGCGTCTCGATGAGATCTAAAAAATGGTATAAAGTTTGTAGGGTCTTTAACCGGTTTCAAATTTATTATAATCGAAAATGCCTATCTATGTACCATTGTGGAGATGACATAGCACCAAATTTAATCAAAAAATTTTTTTGAGGAAAAATCTTCAAAAATGTTGATTCAAGTGATTAAAAGGGAAAAATTTTTGACGAAAAATTTTCTATTGAGAAAAATTTTTAAAGAAAATTGTTTTATTGGAAATAAAATTTGGCAAAAAAATGATCGAGGGAAAATTTTAATTTTTTTTATTAAATTTTTAGAAAATTTCTAAAAAGGCTGAAATAATGATAAAAAATAATGAAATAGACCGAAATAGTGATGAAAATAATGAAATGGTTACAAATTTGCAAAATAGTTATAAAAAGTGAAATTGGAAAAAAATTTTGAGCTCAAATCAAGATAAAAAAAATTTTATCTCGTTTTTATGCATAATTATTCTCCGCATAAAATAGTGAAATGTAATCACTATATTTGTCAGCCCTAATAATAATACACCATCCTCGCTTCACTAATCTACTCGCCCCTCAATCAAATTCCCCAGGATTCAATTAGTTAGTGAAATGATCTGTGACAATTTTGACACATAGCCTAATTTCTCAACAATCGAAAATAAAAGAAAAAAGCTGGTAAATACAAAAATCATTATCCACCATGGGGATTCGAAACCTAGACCCCGGGCCATTTTGTAATCATATTTTGATTTTTAAACCCAAAAGAAATTAAATTGCATACATGGATCGTAAACGGGCGTTGCCGTTCGTCCAAAGGCACCACTGACAACGCCAGAAGCTGCAGAGCCAGTTTCCAAAAGACCAGATGGGAATTCGCCGCCCAATTCCATTACTTTGTCGATACCGAAATTGACTGTCTAAAAAATAATATTAGATTTAACCAAAAATGAAGTAATAAATTTCACTAAAACCATCTTTCAATTAATTAAGTTTATTTTTTCTAACCTGGGGCAGTGTGTGCAATTCAACTTTGACTGTGGAATCCGTTGCATCCTTCACAATTCCAATATAGCCTTTCATAGGACCTGCTCTGATCCGGACCGTTTTTCCGATCATTCCCACATTCCGGCGAACTTGACGACCAACGGGCATATTTCCGATTGTAACACTTCCTGATGCACTTTTGACTGGAAAATTAAATGATTAAAAAAAAGAAACTTAAATTGTTTATGATATCAAATATATCTAATTTAAAAATCAAATATAATAAGGCAGTTCTGTATTTTCATTCCGGAAAGGGATTGTAATTGCGATTGTAATTTATATTCCGGAAAGGGAATTATTTTAGGGTAATTTTAAATTAAACATGAATATGCGATATGATGCCATTTATTTTGGTGTTATATTTATCAATCTTGGTAATGCCATTTTGGGCTAATGGTTTTATGGTTGGTGGACATCGTGCTTAACGAAATCGGGATAAATATTAGTTTGATAAAATCACAAAATATAGGTCAATTTAATTTTTAATATTTCAAATTATTAGGAAAGTAATCAATTTTTAATTTTTGATGGACCTAATAATAAATCCTGATCGCGTTATCTATTTCTTTCACCGATGGTCTATCACAAAGTCCTTACACATTAAATTCTTTATAATTTTAATCAAATCCAAAATCACTAGAGAAATTTTATAAATTTTTTGAGTTTTAAGCCAAAACATAGCTCTGAATTTTTCCTGTAATGATTTTAAGGTTAAAATTTTGTGGGTAACTCCTACCTCATTAAAAGTTAATCAAATTTTGTAATTTTATTTAAATTTACCCACCCATTCCACCGCCGGATCCAATGCCTCCTCCACCGCCCACGCCCAAATATCCGCCAGTGCCACCACTGCCTCGAATTGGGCTGCCGGCCCTTCCCATTTCAACATTGCCAAAACACCCCATAATTGGTCGACGACTTTGGGGCACAGCTTTCTTCACATCACACTGCAATAATAGTAAAATGTATTAAATATTTATATGTTAATAAAAAGGCATTAATTTCGAACAATTCTTTGATATTGAGTGTTATTAAATTCTTTCGGTTTCATTAGTAAATTCTATTTGGAAAGTTCGCCCAAGTCTTATTAATTTAATAGGATTTATTAGAATTACTAGATAAAATAATTATGAATTTACAACAATTGAAAATGGGATTTGTTTGTAAAATCAATAAAAAGGAACCTCTCGACTGGCGAATTGTTGCTTGGGGCTGGTTGCGGCCCGATCGGCGGATTCTTCATCGGCAAAAACGACGAAGGCAAAATTTTTGCGCAATTTGCTCACTTTGTCAAATGGCCATTCCACATCGTCGACACGCCCAAATTGTTCGAAATGTTTGCGCAATTCTGATTCTGACATGAGTATAATAATTAGGATTTTTAAAAGATTTTTTGATTGATTAAACCTGGAAAATCGCCGGGCAATCCGCCAACAAAGACTTTCTTGTTCTGCAAATTTTAAAATAAATTTATTTAGACATTTATAAGTAAAATCAGCTTTTTTATAGTGTCAACTATTTTTTGTCCTATTTTCGGTTTTAGGCAAAATTCCCATTTAATTTTGAAATTTCATCGGTTTTTCAAAGATAAACAGATTTTGGACCCTATTAAAAATAAAATTCATTTGGCAAAATCCGTGCTTTTAGGGCCTCAAAAATTGCAAAAAATTTCGGTTTTCTCAAAAAGTCCTTTATCAATTTCATAAAAAGCTAACCATATAACCAAGTTCCCGCGTTTTTGGTGGTTTTCTTATTTGCAATGGTGGAATGTTGGCAACAACGAAGAAATTCCTTTAAATTTAATTAATTAATTATTTAAAAAATAATTGACTCACTCCTGGCTATATTTGCGGAACACATTATCGTTGTGCTGTCCAAATAATTGTTTGCGCTGCACCAACATGCGATTGAGCTCCCAAGTCAGCGGTTCCAATTCACCAATTGCATAACCGCAACATTTTTGGAGAAGTTCAATGAACTAAAATAAATACCAAAGTATTAATTATTATCTGGAAATGCTCAAAACCATATCATTGGCCGTCCCTTTCATCCGTTTGGCAAGCAGAAGAGAGGCAGCCGCAATCAACGATTCGGACATTCGAGAGAAATGCAATGACATCAGTGAGGTTTCCAGCACATAACGAGCCAATGTCAATGTTCCCATATCCTCCTTTGCAACCTTAAAAAATGGATTATTAAAATTTTTAATTATTATTTGGATAACCCGAGCATAGCGACGCAAGAAGCGGTAGGAGAGCGGTGCACCCAAGTCGAATTCGATGGTTTTGAGCAGTCCACGTTCCATGGCCATCATTTGTTCTCGAGTGAATCCATCTTCGGCCATATAAATGAAGTCTTTGATCGATCGTGTAGATCGCATCTGTTTTTTAAAATTGTTTTTTGTTTTCTTTTATAATATTTACGTCAAATTTCGATGCGATAAACACAGCGGCCGAAGCGATTAATTGAAGTTCCTTGGGTGGCACGGCATTTTGGGTGCGATCCATGAACAAATCGAACAATTTCACGGCCAAATAGAGCGTCTCGTGGTTGAGTTCGAATGTCTCCTGCAACTCAATGAGCCAATTGACCACCTTTGTTCGCATTTGCAAGTCCAATCCCGGATGCTTCTTCACATAATCCGAGACACGGAAAAAACACTGATGAAATATTAACTTTTGAATAATTTTATGCTGAATTAAAACCTCGCGAGATTTGTAGTAAATGAAGATTTCCTGGACGTATTCTGAGACATCCGTGAAATCCTTCGAATTTTCTTGATCGAATTCAAAGCATGGAACTGGAGTTGGTGACATTTTTGGCTTCTTTTCAACCAGGCGCTTTCGTTTTGCTGGAATTGCAAGTGTTTGAAAAATCCTACTCTGATTTTTTCTTCACCGGAACATTTTTACTTATTTTTTTCCAGGAAAGAGGAGAGTAAAAATTTCTCTTAGTGGCAAAATTTTGAAATTGATTAAGAAAAAAAATGGTATTAGACGTGACATTTGAATTATTTCATTTGATTTTTTCGAAATTTTATGAAAAATTTAAATTTAAAAAACCGAAACCAAAAACTTCGGCTTAAAACCGATTCTTTAAATTTAATGGGAAAAATTTTTTTACTTGGTTTTGCCGCTGCCACGGCGTTGGTCACTTTCAAACCGCCAACCAGCAATAATTGCTTTCCTTTGCATACAAAAATGCCGCTGTTGGAAGCATGTTTTCGGGAAAAGACGAACACCCAATTGCGGTAAATATGTTTGATTTCGCCTTGCTTATCTTCTCCCGATTCTTTGTGAGACTGAAAAAAAAATTAAAATTTAGCATTAAATTTTGATATTTATTTAAAATTTACCGCATTCGGTCCTTCCACCATTTTGACCATGTCCCCAACTTGAATTATGTTTTTCTGCGAATCCAAAGCTTTCATAAATGTTGAATCACGTTTGCTTTCGATTGTTTGTGGATTAATTTGCACTAATCTTCCATGCATATTCAATACTTCCACATGTTCTCTTTCCAGGCGAACAATCACACCGACGGTCTCCTTGTCCAACATCACCAAATCTTGGTATTGATATTGACCCATTCGTTCGACGCCAGTGGCCACTTCCGTACAAAGTTGGATATCCATGGGCAAAACTTTCATCTGAATTTATTATAAACAGATTTGTAAATATTATTGAATTAATTCTTTTATTCCCAACCTAATTTAATATTCAATATAATAAATAATAAAATTTAACTTACTTCTTCCATAGTCAAGTCAGAAAGGAGAATGACCATTTTGTCCTCGGCACGAACAATTAGACCGGTGTCACCCTCATATCGGCCTCCAATCACTCGAACATGATCTCCAGCTTTAAAATATTTCCTCAATTCGTAGGCATTCAATGTTAGAGGTTCCTAAAATTTATTTAACAATTTATAAATCCTTAAAAAATACATTTAAATCCTCTTGTTCCGGCATAATGACCACTCGATCTGCATCGATGCTTTGGATTTTGCCGCGTAAATTGGCCAATTCACCATCAATCACTTCCACATTATCGCCGGGAGCAAAATTATGCCGTTTATCTCGCAAATGTGTATTTTCCACTTTAAATAAAGTGTTAATTTAATTTAAAAAATAAAACAATATCCTTTACATTCTTTCTTTAGATCCTCGGAAGAATCCTGGAAACGTTCAAGTTCGGTCAAAGAAGGGCGAACACCATCCACAACCTGTCAAAAATGTTTTTGAATTAAATTATAATTGATTATAAAATTTACAACTGCATTCATCGGAAATGCTTTGTAGAGGAAACCACGGCGATAATGTCCACCCTCAAAAACGTAAAAATCGCCATCATTTTTCACATTGCCACCAATTGATCTAATAATTAATTAATAAATAATATTATGCTTATTTTGTTTACTTAATTCGGTCCAAATCGAATGGTGCTGATAATGGACGACGTTTGTTGCGCAATGGACGATTCTCCTCCTGATTTTTGAGTGCGCCACGCAATTTGGTGTAATCAATACGAGGAACTAGCTTCAAATGCACTCTGTTCTGTGCAAAATCGACCCATTGAATTTGGGCCAAATCATCTTTGTATAGACTGCGTGCCAATCGAACATAGTAACCGGGCTTAAGTGTTGGCGCGTCTTTGACCACTTTCAATGTGTCGGCCATTTCTTTGATTGGAACCATCTAAATGAATAAAATATTTGTTATTTAATAAAATATAATTAACCGTTATGGTGTATTGATTGATGGCGGACACTCCTTCAATTGCTTTTGCAACATGCGCCTTTTTGAAAGCTTCAATGTAGAGCATGCCTTTCAGTCCTTCTTTCATTACAACCGATTTGATTTGAAGTGGTTCTTCCGTGTTTTTATAGACCAAATATTTGCGCATAAGTTGAAGGCAAGTGGTCTTCTCTTCGCCCAATCTGACTTTGATAATCCACAATTTTGGATCTTTGGTGCTTGGCAATAGTCCATTTTGAGTGATATCATCGTAGGTATCCTCGTCCAACTCGCCTTGATGGGTGGTGGCCTCTTGGGCATGTTTCTCTTGAAAATAGCGCTCCATTTCCTCTTCAGTCATTTCACTAAATAAATTTGATTAAAATAATTTAATGATGAGATGATAATTAAGGACCGATTAAAAGTCTAATTTTGGAGTTTGGATCAAAAATGTAAAAGTTATATTTTAACCTATTATCTTAAGGAGAAATATTTTATTTGGCGAAAAAATGCCGAAGAGCTTAAATGGTTCATCAGTTTGACCTAGACCTAGACCCCCAAACCATGTAAACTATCGATTATTCTCGCCTAGATGCATCGTTCGATAATAATTTGGCTTAGTTTAACTTATTAGTTCTTAACCAAAGTCAAAAGGGTTTGAATGTTTTAATACCCTTCAAATTTGAGCAAACCATGAAAAATTATATACCATTCGATCTGTTTTGACTCAAATTTTAAAACCTACGCATATTTGTTGCGTCGTTTTTCTTTCAGTTTCCCCTGTTCCCGTAGGAAGCGTTCAGCCTCGGCCCGTTCGGTTGGATCAATACCAAATAATTCATCTCCATCGCCGGAATCATAATCATCCTCCTCCTCCTCATCATCATCGGCCTCAACATCATCTTGGATAAAATCACGTGCGGTTGGTCGTCGCTATAAATGATCAAAAATTTGAATAAAATTCCAAATAAAATGAACTCTTGTCCGGCGTTTCTTCTTATTATTCTTCCATCCAGCGCGAATTTGTTCATCCGCTTCCTCCTCTTCATCATCATCGTCGGAGTCAATAATCTTAATATGTAAAAATTTTATTTTATAAATATAGGATTGGAGAGGATATATTATTTTACTAAAAAAGTATAATGTGTTGGTAAAATTCCCAATCCTCTATTGTTTTTCAAAATATTATAGTGTAATAATTATATTCCTAATTCAAGATTGATTTTTGGTATAATTATGTGATTAATGTTTCATTGAGAATGAAAATGCTTTATCATACCTTGCGTTTTCTAGAACTCTCTTTAGCATCATCCGCATTTTCCTCTTCATTTATCTCGCCATCAGGATTCGTTTCATTTTCGCTTTCTTCTTTTTCTTCATCTGATTCCAGTTGGTTATTTATCCCACATTTTTCCTCAACAGAATGCACAATATCATCGGATGACATGGACATTTTTGTTTGTCAAATTTAAAATCAAAAATTGAAATCAATTAAAATTGGCTAAATAAAATATTCATTGATATTTAAATCAATAATAATTGGAAAAATTGAATTTAAAAAAAAATAAATTTATTCAAGGAATAAAATAAATTCAAGTTCAAACAAAATTATTCTATGTATGAGAAGGAGGGTCGTCTGTATGAGGTAAAGAAATAAAAAAGAAATTTTTATTGTTTGATATTTCTCTTTTAATAAAAAAAATCTCAAAATCGAATAATAACTAGGGCTGGCAAAAAAGGTTATATAAAATCGCAAAAAAATTGTTTAAAAAGTGATTAAAAAAACACAAAAAAGTGATATAAAAAGTGGAAATAAATTCAAAAAAAGTGACAAATTTTTTTAAGAAACAATTTTTTAATAAGAATAAAAAGCCTCATAAATTTTGACAAAATGATTAAAGCTGAAAATTTTTGGAAGAAGGTCGAAATTTCGGCCAAAAATATAAAAAAAATGAATGACTAATGAGGCAAAAAAAATAATTTTGAACAGTCCATTGGGTAATGCAGTACTCAAAATGAAAGAAAAGTCCGGTAGGACATAATGGTGAAACAATCTCAGCCAAAAAGCCGAGAAGCGATCCTTAAACTTAAAAAATCTCGACCTATATGGCCTCGGGTAAGAAAAACCCCAAAAGGAAACATTTCACTCCGGGGGCTGCAACTTTCGCAAGACTGGAAGGGATCGAGAAAATAGAATGTATATAAAGTGTCAATTCTTTTTGTTAGATTGAAAGAGTGCAGCCTGCCTAATTAAGCGAGACTGCGAGAATTAAAAAAGATGCAATGAGCAAGTGGGCGGCTTGGGGCAGACACTTGCAGCCTGCTTGTGTTTTGCCTATTTTTTGTGTTTTGCCCCATTACAATTGTTTGTGTTTTGCCCCATTACAATTGCTTGTGTTTTGCCCCATTACAAATGTTTGTGTTTTGCCCCATTACAAATGTTTGTGTTTTGCCCCATTACAATTGCTTGTGTTTTGCCCCATTACAAATGTTTGTGTTTTGCCCCATTACAAATGTTTGTGTTTTGCCCCATTAAACAAATGTTTGTGTTTTGCCCCATTACAAATGTTTGTGTTTTGCCCCATTACAAATGTTTGTGTTTTGCCCCATTACAAATGTTTGTGTTTTGCCCCATTAAACAAATGTTTGTGTTTTGCCTAATCCTTTTTTGTGTTTTTCCCCATTACAAATGTTTGTGCCCCATTATACAAAATAAAATTAATGTAAATATTAATTTACAAGCGCTCGGGAGCCGCTTCGCGGCTCCCGAGCGCTTGTTAAATGTTTTTGATAAATAGTAATTTATACAATGAATTCTAATTGAACAAACAAACAAAAATTAAAATAGATTATTATTATTGAATATTTTTGTTTTAATTTTATTTTTTATTTATGAAACCGAAAAAATCGCTTTCTTATAATTCCTCCAAAATTTCTCATTTCGCATTTTTCACATTATTTTCATAATTTTCCGTAAGAATGTATTACCTTATCTATATATGCCTTTCAAATCACGTTCTGTTGCTTTATTATAAAAATATTTATTTTATTCCATTTAAGACAATTTCAAATTCTTGTTAATCATTCATATAATAAAGCCCATAATGGATTAATCAAATTATAAATCTCAATATTCATCAATTATCTTTAACATTGGAATCAATTTTCATCCATTTCCATAGAATTGATATTGCTCTCTATTTCATCTGGTTCAAATTCCCATTTTGGGTAATGCAGATTATCAATTTCGACAATTTCTATCTTGTTTACGGTCGCTTTTTCGATGTATATTGGCGCATACAAATGCAAAAACGGACATCCATCATCTGATATGAATGAATAATCATATGAAAAAATAATATATCAATTCACTGCACCTTCATTCCAAAAAAGGTCACACTTCTTAATGATGTATTCCTGACCAATATCGATCCCCATTTCCGGTGGTATGATCAAAACTGCCTTAAAATTATAAAATGTGTAGAATAAAAGATTATATTTACTTTGCATTCGCCATCTGAAATCAAAAATTGGAAGAGATCCTCAGTTCGAAGAAAATTGCATTTTTGGAGAGCCTTTATTTGGATATTTACTAAAATTATAAAGATTTTAATATATATATTTTATTCTAAAAATTAACCTTCATAAAAGCCTTCTAATCCCCACATATCTTGCAGAGAAAAAATGGGCAGTGGCTTAATTCCTTCCGCTTCAATAAATTTGTTTGCCAAAATTTTGAAATCATTGATCTTCCAATCCTTCAATGTATTCCTCGCGTCCCTCCCTCTCCCAATTTCATGAATTCCAATTGCTCTTTTAAGATGTAAAAAAGCATCGTAATAAGCATCATCCTTTTGCGCGAACGCGAACTGCCATATTTTCTTATAGTTCTCCAAATCCATATTCCACAAATTATCAACTGGTTCACAAAAAAAGCCGAATTGCACGAAATTTTTCCATTCTGGATGTCGCAGAGCAATCTCTTCAAATCGAAATTGTTGATCATTCATCGCACCTAGGTACCATGGTGACGGCAATTCTTTCAATTGGTCCCATTTTAATTTCTTCAGAGTAGATTCTTAAAATTTTATTTAGTTAAAATATAATTTCTAATTTTTATTACCCTTTTTTTGCCTTTTTTCCTTGTCTTCCTTTGTTTCGGCTTTCCTCTCATTACGTTTTCTTTCGGCATCCTTTGATCTTCGCATTTTCATTTCTTCTTCTGTAAGCCGTGCCCTGTGCTTTTTAATTCTTTCAGCGTTTTTAGAAGAACCAACTAAAAAATTTTATTAAATTTTTTATATTAAATAAATATAATTATATATCTGGGATGCCAGGCCAGAATTCATTTCCGAAAATTAATAATTTAATTAAAAAATATTTTTGAAGCAAGTAAATAAACGCAAATATTCCTTAACCGAAATAAATTTTTGTATTAATTAAAATAATGTTCGAAATTTATTAAAAATCTACCTCTTCCTTCTTCTTTTGTTTCTTCCTTCATATCATCAACGGCTCGTTTGAAAGAATCCATAATTAGGAAATATAATTAAAATTGTTTAATATTCAATAAATCTTTAAAAATTGCAAATTAATGGAGTTTAGTAAGACACGAAATAAATGAAAAATTATAGCAAATGACTCTAATTGACAATAAAAAATCCATTAACAAAGCCAATGGTTGTAGATTTTTATTAGGCGGATGGCGGAATATTTTC
The DNA here is from genome assembly GCA_030063045.1 of Pratylenchus scribneri. Lineage (NCBI taxonomy): Eukaryota > Metazoa > Nematoda > Chromadorea > Rhabditida > Pratylenchidae > Pratylenchus > Pratylenchus scribneri. Next base: position 688,105 of record JAQSEB010000131.1, read on the forward strand.
AATTTCTATTTCAAAAGACCAAAACATCTGGAAAATTTTTATTTATTTCTCCAAATGCAAAACAATCTATTGTCCATAGTTTTGATTATATTCCATTTGCCATTTTTATGGAATAAAATTAAAAGACAAAGGAAAATTTGCCCTTTAAAATGGTTGTATTCTCCTATTTTCGTTAATATGATTCATTTTATTGTCTACGATGACAAAATAAAATTGAAGAGTAAGCCCAGCAGGTGCATAATTTGTAAGAAATAATAAAAAGCCTATGAAATGTGGAGTGAAACACCCTTTTAATTCAATTTTCCATCATATATTTGGTTTTAAGGACTAAATTTTAAACAAAAATAGATAAAATGTATTTTATATAGAAAATAATAATATAAATATATAATTGGAAAAAGCAGATAATTGGAAAAAGCAGAATTTATTGACATTAATGTATAGAAAAAACATTTAGGTAAACGATTTTGAAACAAAAAGGAAAATAGATTCATAAATACAAATGCATACATGCATCAATCTTCATTTCAAAAACGTTATTCATTTCCGCTTTTTTCAAATCATTTTTACCTTTTAATTACTTTCGAATTTTCCACAAATTTTCATATTTTTCTCAATTCATTAACTTTTTTTTATTCCTACATTTTTATTAGATAATTCCATTTTCCATTCATTTCTCATCTCGTCATCCATTTATTTCCTATCCATTTACTATTTTTAATTAATTTTATATATTTCGGCTTTTATATTTTTTGCATTCATATATTTTTTTTAATATAATTCAGCATTTTTTAAATTATTTTTCCATCAATTTTCCTAATAAATAAATTTTTTGATAATTTAATCAAATCATTTTCCTTTTAATTTTATTTGTTTTTAGACATTTTTAGACATTTCATCCAAAAAACAAATAAATATTTGGATTAATTTTTAAACTTTTTTGCTTTGGCATTATGCAACATTTCGGACGGAGATAATTCGTTTAGTATATTTGGATAACGAAAATGTCGCTGCTTCTTCATCATCATGGTCGCATCATTAAATTAAAAATAGCAATGCAAAATTTATAATGTTAAACATATATAATTATTTTGAGAAGACTATTTTTAATTACAACTTTGTGAATTAACAATTAACTTGTAAGTTAACTATAAAAACTGAAATTGATAAGAAAAACATTTATTATAATTTTATAAAAAAAGAAGGATTTAAATTTATTTTTGGTAATTTTGGTGATTTTTTAAAATAATTATTTAATTTTATCATGCCTTTCCTCCATTTTATATTCTCATAATTCATTCATTCATTTTCACTTAGTGGCATTTAAAAAAAAAGAAAATTTTTATATTCGTTTTCAATGCATCGATTAGCATCGTTTTTGTATTATAATTTTATTTCATTTTTTGTTTTGTATAGAGTAATATTTAATTTGCCAAATAGGATTTTATGTCATAAAAATATTGAATTTGCCAAATAAATTACTGAAATTGACAAATAGGCTATTATGCCAAATAAAAATAAAAATATTATTACGCAGGAGATATGCGGGATATAGCCGGATATAGGGGGATTAAGGTGGATATAGAGGGATTACGCCGGATTAAGCCAAGAAATGGAATGGAAATTGCATGGAAGGCCACTGGCATGTCGGGGAAGTGGACCTAAGACCCAGATAGTGAACGGGATATAGATGGATATATGGGGATTAAGACGGATTAAGGGGGATATATGGGGAATAAGCCGGGTTGAGCTTAGTTAGAGGCTAGGGGTTAGGGTAAGGGGCTCGGAGCATAGGATTCTCGCGAAGCCGGAAGCAAAACTGCCAAACCAGGATTCGCGCCCGTCCATTTCAAGGCTTAATCCGGCTTAATCCCCTTAATCTATATCCGGCTATATCTTGCGCACTCTCTGGGACTACACATGACATCCCCGACCTTCCACTCTCCCTCCGGACAATTTCCCATCTATTTCGGGGCTTAATCCGGTTTAATCCCCCATTATCCTTCTTAATCCTCCTATATCCGGCTATAGCCCAAGCACCCTTAGGCACTTCCCCGACCTTCCAGTGGTCTTCCGGGCAATTTTCCATCCATTTCTGGGCTTAATCTCTCTATATCACCTTAATCCCCCTATATCCGGCAATATCCTGCGTATCTCCTACGTAATAATAATTTTATTTCTATTTGGCAAATTAAATAGTCTATTTGGCATTTTCAATAATTTATTTGGCAAATTAAATAGTAACCGTTTTGTATATATGCCGAAATGGCCATGAAAATTTTTCCGAGTTTAATTTTGTCTTGGTGCAGGACTTTTAACACCCACTATAAGACCATTCTATATTTTCTCACATAATTAATTTGTAAAAATTTTAACAAAAGAAAATAATACATTTTAGAATTAAATAATTAAAAATAAAAATTTCAAATAATTTTTAAATCTGCAAATACCGTAAATCCTCTATGAGAAGCCCCTGGGGCTTATAAATTTCGTAGACTGGGGAGGGGCTACAAATAGAGGGAGGGCTTATAAATTTCAGAGAGGAAAAATTGATGAAAAATGAAATTTATACAATAAAATTTGCAACAAATCAGAACATGTTTTTACTGTCCAAACATATTTTTACAATATGTTTTTAAATTTTGCATGTCATAAAATATTTTCGGCAATTCTAAACATTTTTAGAAAATGTTTTTAAGATTCTAAACATGTTTTTGAAATTTAAAAATGTTTTTTTTCTATTTTCGATCATGTTTTTAGAATTCACAACATGTTTTTTTCTAGAAAAAACATTTTTTCGAATATGTTTTTGAAAGTTGAAAAAATTTTTTGGGGGGAGAGGGCTTTAAATAGAGGATTTATGGTATATAATGAATAAGTAACTTTGGATTTGAACTTCATATTGTTGATGCTTATCAAGGAAAAAAGATATACACAAATTATAGATCCTAATTTTCATTAAAGCATTTTCAAACTAGAATAATTGATAATAAAATTAAATTAGTCAAAAAATTATGGCCAAAAAAACTAAATATTTAATTCATGTCCCAGGCCATGATATTTTATTAAAAATCAAGTTGGAATTTTCGATTTTATTTTTATACTTTTGAAAAAAAAAGAAATAGTTGAAAGAACAGATAATAGTAAAGATATTAGAGGAGGGAAAAAACTTTTGGATTTTTATGAAATCACAAAATAAAAACCTCCAACAAAAAAGAATAAATTAAAATGAAAATATATTCGATTCAGAATTCCGCATTTTGTCATTACAATGTCAAATTTGCATTTATCATTATCGAACATTCAATCTTCAGGCCAAAATGATCGACGCGATCTACTATGATGGTGTACATTTTTATGGTGACCAATTTCGGCATTTCGACTAGCTAAAATGCAATTTTTAAAATTTTTAAATAGTTTTGTCCTACTCCATCCCCCTTCCTTTCCAAATTATACTTACGGACGGCTGTGCATGTGCAATCTTTCATAGGGTTCCAACAGGTGGGGCATTGACCACCTGGATCCGTGGCATTTACTATTTGCGAGAAATAACAAATCATGAAAATTAAGATGATTGCCAGGCAAAGGAATTGTTGCGCGGATTTTTGCATATTTATTTATAATAATGGGTTTATCTCTTAAAGGCAAAAAATAAATAAATTTTTACATTTTTCATTGACTATGAGTATATTATTATTTGGTAGAAATCAGATGGTTCGTATTTCTGTTCGGGAGTCTGATTCGATACTGATTCAGGAAAATGGAAAATCGATACCCTATCGAAGGTTTTCGGTTCCAATTCGGGTTCGTTTTTCTGCGAAAATGCTAACCGTGTATTCGACCAATGCGCCTTGCTTATCTCTTTGTATTATAACTATAAATTTTATAAAATCGCCTCAATTATCGCTTTGTTTCCAAAAAATTCTAGTGAATAGCACCAACCACTAATTTTGGCATTTTCAGCAAAATTTTCAGCAAATTAAATATTATCCATTTTTATTTAATTTATTTGATCTGACAACGCGCACAAATTTAGAAATTAAATGGGGGAATGTTCATTTTTAAAGTATCGAAAATAGTGAAAATATTGTATTAGTATTCGAATGGGATATGGGAATAATTGTGGGAAATAGCTAATTGGATCGTCCTTTTTAAAGGCAAAATTATCATGGTTGGATCATATAAAAATCACGGTTGATCAGAAGGGCAATGCCCAGCAAATACAATGTATGGCTGATCCGTAAAGGACCCATTTGCTGTGATTGATAGCAAATAGAGTGTATGGCTGACACACAGAAAGGCAAGCGTAAATTTAAAAAAGGAAAAATAGATTGACGAATTACAAATAAATTATAGGAGGATATTTTTCTTCATAAAATTATGCTATGAGAATTTGTTAATATAATTACTGTAAAATACCAGACGGATTCGTTTTTTTATTCTATTGTAATTCCAAATGTCAATCAATTTTTCCCAATTAATTTTTATTCCACGAATGGTCTTTTCTGAGGATCAGTCTTGTGCCAATATTTGTTGCCTATCCCGGCAAAAAGGGCAATTTTCCATTAATATTTCGTGTGACTATACCACAATTATTTGCATTGCCCATTCCTCTGCGCTTTGACTATTCAATCATTTCAGTCGTATAATATTATTTGAAAAAGAAGAGCAAAAAATATTTAAACGATAAAATCAAAAATTTTTGTAAAAGATAACAAAAAAAAAAAACAAAATATTTTGAAAAAAAAACATAAATTTTTTAAAAAAAAAAAAGCCTGTAATTAGTAGGGTTCGGCGGCACCGCATTACCAGGTCGTTACTGGTACCGAAGTATCGGGGGTTGGCCAGTACCGGTACCAATTTTGCGAGAACCGGAACCGACCCCGGTACTACCGGTACCGTTTTTTCAACTCGGTACTAGTCGGTACTGACAATCACCCCCTAAAATGGCATTTTTGACCAAATTTTTATTTTTTTTTTAATTTTTTCTTTAAAATAAAAATTTCAGCCAAAATTAAATCTTTTATGAAGCTATTTTTTATTTCTCTGTATCATTTTGTTTTTTGAAAGAAATAAATGATTTTTTTAAATTTTTTATGGTTTTTACCATTTTTTTTCTCCAATACCGTCAGTACCGACTAGTACCGGTACCGACTAGCGAAAAGTATCGTTACCGGGTACCGTCTCCAAACACAGAACCGGTAACGAGTACAGACTACGGCGGAACCGGCAAGTACCGATACCGAATTTGGACAAAAGTACTGGTACCGCCGAACCCTAATTATAATTGCTGCATATTGAGTATGAGTATTGACTTTCATTGTACTGAATTTTTTGTTCTCTGTTCCCTTTTAGACACTTTCCACTGGCTGATATTTATAGAGGAATAAATGAACGAAATATTTCATTGGGAAATAAAAGAAAAGAAACGTGGAATATGAAAGACAGTGCCATGAATTAATAGAGCATTATTCCTGTTAATTTTGTCGGGAAGAGTGGGGAAATTGAGGCCTTTTTGTGCCCTTCCAACGCATATGCTATTTGCCCCCATTCATCAACCAAATTCCCTCTTTTCCCTTTAATCTTCGGTTTAATTACCCAAGTTTGAGGTACTTTGTGTTTCCGGCTCGCTTTTGAGTGGCATGGAATAAATTTTGGAATTGTACTGCCCAGCAAAGTTGGGTAAGCTTAAAAGAAATTAAATAATTAAAACTATGTTCTGCGGCATAACTAAATTTATAAATTTAAATGAATTTTTTTAAAGTCCTTCGTTACTAAATTTAATATTAGAGTTAGATTATATATTATTTTTGCGAATATTTTTGAATATTGGTTGTTGGCCACCAATTTTCAATCCAATAATTAGAATAATCATCAATAAAACTTATCGTGATATATTTATTAATTTTCGGAAGAAATTTAGTGGAAAATGCACCAAAAAATTAATTCATGTGGGACCGGCACAAATAAATTAAAAATAAGTTGGAAAGTCAGATATTGTTCATTTACAAATTATTTTACCTTCACCAATTTTTTCCAACCATTTTCCCCCTTTTCCTCCTTTATTTTAAGCCTAGAACTTCGCCCGGCATATTTGGATTCAATATTTCATAAATAATACATTATTCTATTCATCCTGTAAATTTTTTCTTACAATTGTGTCTGGCATTTTTTTTGGCTAGGGGTCAATTTGCCAACCCTGCTATTTTATTTCAATTTGCCAATCTTTCAATTTGCCAATTTTCATTTTGCCAATCATCCTATTTTATTTCAATTTGCCAACCCTGCTATTTTATTTCAATTTGCCAATCTTTCGGTATATAATTTGTCAAGATTTGATCAAAATTAAAGAGTATTAAACCATTTAAACCATTTTTTCCAGTCTTTGATTTTAAACTTTCTTATTTTGAGCCAAAAGCTAACAAACTATTTACCATTCGATGCGCCTCGATGAGATCTACAAAATGGTATAAGGTTTGTGGGTCTATAACCAGTTTCTGATTTATTAGAAGCCAAATACTTTATATTTGCACCATTGTGGAATCGACCTAGCACCTTTCAAAACAGATGGAAAATATAAAAGAGCATATATATTAAATTATTGAATCAGTTTCCATTTTCATTATTTTTCCTTTCTTAATCATTTCCCAAATTATTATTCAAGGACAAGTCCGAATTTCTTGTAATGCCATTTATCTTTGCCAAAGTTCAAGCGAATTAAAGCGCCTGCATTGGCCAAAGTGATAGCCGGAAAAAGTTGAAGGTCTGCAAATTTTGGCGGCATTTTAGCCTTTCCTAAATTTAATTATTAAATTTTTGCTATTATTATATAAAATTTACCCAAAAATTGACCATTACATGTGGCAAAATATTCCATCATGGAATTTGGCTGGTGGATTATGCCAATTCCAATAAAATGGCCTTTCTTAAAAAATTCATTAGTATTTTTGATTTCGTTGGGATCCATCATTCCGAATTCTTCTATTGTGAACAATTCCAATTGAACTTGTATTATCCAACCATTCAAGATCTTTGTCTTCCAATGGGAAATGTGATTCACAAAATCCAATGGTAATGGTAGCATCCCTTAATAATTAATAATCCAACGTATTTATATAAAAATATAAATAAAATACTCATTCAAATTTTCAATTTCAAAATATGAGACAATTAACGATTTATCAATGCCCTTCAAATTTCAAATTGAATGTTGGAATTGGCAAAATAGCTCGAACGCAATTATCTCCTTAAACATAATAAATATTTAATTCAAATTTTTCATTTTAACCATCTGAGCCAGAATGCTTGGCAGTCAATCCATCATCGACCGAAATTTCCAATTTCGATCCACACTCTGCCTCATTCCATTTGTTGTTCTTCATAGCCTAAAAATGATTTATTATTTTTAAAATTTTCTAAAAACATTCTAATTCACCTCTTTAATGCTGTTGATCATTTTTTGGAACTTTATTGCCAAAAGGCCATTTGGCATTTTGGCCAGAAGACCAAAAGCATTTTCCAATGGCATTGATGCAATAATTCAATAACCAATTCAGCTGCTATTTACTATTCGATTGAACTTAAATGATTGAATTTTTCATTCTATTTTAATTAAGTTTTATTAGCATATATCCTTATATTTTTCTAAGATTTATGTTAATAAAATTGCTTTAAATCAAGTAAAATATATTTTTTTAATTATTTTCTAGACCTATTTACTATTCGATTGTACTGAAATGATTGAATTTTTACATTCTATTTTTTGCGTAAAAAATGAATTTTTATTTGCATACATCCTTATATTTTTCTTAAAACTATGATAATAAAATTGCTTCATATCAAGTAAAATATATTTTTTAAATTATTTTCTAGACCTATTTACTATTCGATTGAATTGAAATGATTGAATTTTTACATACTATTTTTTGCTTAAAAAATGAATTTTTATTTGCATACTTCCTTATATTTTTCTTAAAACTATGATAATAAAATTGCTTCATATCAAGTAAAATATATTTTTTTAATTATTTTCTAGACCTATTTACTATTCGATTGAACTGAAATGATTGAATTTTTACATACTATTTTTTGCTTAAAAAATGAATTTTTATTTGCATACATCCTTATATTTTTCTTAAAACTATAATAATGAAATTGCTTCAAATCAAATAATATATATTTTTTTAATTATTTTCTAGACCTATTTACTATTCGATAGAACTGAAATGATTGAATTTTTACATACTATTTTTTGCTTAAAAAATGAATTTTTATTTGCATACATCCTTATATTTTACTCAGATCTATGATAATAAAATTGCTTCATATCAAGTAAAATATATTTTTTTAATTATTTTCTAGGCCTATTTTCTATTCAATTGAACTTAAATGATTGAATTTTTACATTCTATTTTAATTAATTTTTATTTGCATACATCCTTATATTTTTCTTAAAACTATGATAATAAAATTGCTTCAAATCAAGTAAAATATATTTTTTTAATTATTTTCTAGACCTATTTACTATTCGATTGAACTGAAATGATTGAATTTTTACATTCTATTTTTTTGCTTAAAAAATGAATTTTTATTTGCATACATCCTTATATTTTTCTTAAAACTATGATAATAAAAATGCTTCGTTTCATTGAGAATATATCTTATTTATTATTTTCTAGACCTATTTACTATTCGATTGAACTGAAATGATTGAATTTTTACATTCTATTTTTTTGCTTAAAAAATGAATTTTTATTTGCATACATCCTTATATTTTTCTTAAAACTATGATAATAAAAATGCTTCGTTTCATTGAGAATATATCTTATTTATTATTTTCTAGACCTATTTACTATTCGATTGAATTGAAATGATTGAATTTTTACATACTATTTTTTGCTTAAAAAATGAATTTTTATTTGCATACATCCTTATATTTTTCTAAGATTTATGATAATAAAATTGTTTCAAATCAAGTAAAATATTTTTTTTAATTATTTTCTAGGCCTATTTTCTATTCGATTGAACTTAAATGATTGAATTTTTACATTCTATTTTAATTAATTTTTATTTGCATACATCCTTATATTTTTCTAAGATTTATGATAATAAAATTGTTTCAAATCAAGTAAAATATTTTTTTAATTATTTTTTAGGCCTATTTTCTATTCGATTGAACTTAAATGATAGAATTTTTACATTCTATTTTAATTAATTTTTATTAGCATACATCCTTATATTTTTCTCAGATTTTTGATAATAAAAATGCTTCGTTTCATAGAGAATATATCTTATTTATTATTTTCTAGACCTATTTACTATTCTATTGAATTGAAATGATTGAATTTTTGCATTCTATTTAATTGAATAAAAAATTAATTTTTATTTCCATACATCCTTATATTTTTCTAAGATTTATGATAATAAAATTGTTTCAAATCAAGTAAAATATTTTTTTTAATTATTTTCTAGGCTTATTTACTATTCGATTGAACTGAAATGATTGAAGCTGTTCATTACACGAATTTTGAAAAGAACGAGCTTGTTCTAATTTCTCGTCTATTTCATTTTTCAAATGATAAAAACTTCCATTCACATCATCTTGATCGTGATTATTCCGATTCTGTATTTCACTTGGATTTTCAATTTTGTTACGAAAATGTCTTGTCGAATGATACACTGATTCTCGCAAATTCACCATTTCACAAAGTGCTTCTCTTAATTCCTTTGTATTCCATTTCTTTTCTGACTTTCGTTCTTCTCTGATTAATTCAAATAACAAATTCTTATGCAATTTTGACTTTATCAATGAGGTCCAAACAGAACTATCAGTCTCTTCCCCAATACTTTCCAATTGACGGAAGATTTTCTCAATTTTATCAACTGTTCTTTTCAACGAGAGTGGATTATCAAAGGCCGGAGCCATACTGAACAATTCAGCATTCAATCCTTCAACAATAATATTTTTGTCACCATATCTTCTTTTCAAAATCTCAACAGCAATTTTATAATTTTCATTTGATAATATTAAATCTGAGATAGCATCCTTTGCTTCTCCTTTCAAACAACTCAACAAAAAATTCATTTTATCAACTTTGCTGAATTTCTGTTTATCCACAGAACTTTCAAAACATTGCCAAAACGATATCCATTTGTGCGGATCTCCACTGAATTCTGGTAATAGCAATCTTGGCAATTGAACATTCAATTGCCTCTCTTCAACCGGTTCCCGATTTATTCCTTCACCATTTCCATTACTTGTATTTAGAGTTTCATGATCATCTGGTTCCAATTCACTAACATTATCGAGGATTTCTCGTCCTTTTTCAATCCATTCATAAAAATGCTTTCCATCAACAGAAAAATTATCGTAATTTGCTTGTTCATTTGTTGCTCTTTCAGCAGACAATCCTTTCAAAAACTTTAGCCACAACTCATTTTTAGCTTCAAGCGTTTCGAGAATACTTTTCAATTTCTTCCCATGACCAATTACAATGGTTTTTTCCTCATCACTAATCTCTTCTATCACCAAAATCAATTCTGAAGCTGTAACATGTACTCTCAGTCTCTTCAAGGCTGGAACTATCATTGACTTGTATGGACCAGACATTTTTGAACAGTATCAGTTTCAACAAAATTCGAATAATTTTAATTTCAATTAATAGTTTCCGATTTTTCACTGGATTAACTTTAATAGAACAATTTTCCAATTCTTTAATTTCAGTACAATGCCTTTTCAAAAAAAAAATTTATTTTAACTTGATTTCAACAATTGAATCGACAAATTTAATTCCAATTATCAAGCGGACAATTTCAAACAATTTTATAAATTTCTTGTTCAACAATACAATATCAAAGACGGGACAGTTTACTGTTCAACACTTAAACTTCCTTCAATTTCTTTTATTCTCAACTTGATTTTTCAATCAATTCTTCAATGAGGAAAAAACTTCCTTCAACTTTTTCTTTAACTTGATATCAAAAATTTTAACAAATTTATTACTGATGAGGACAAGTTTATGTTTATACAAACTTCCTTCAAGCTTTCTTTTTGGTAATCAAACAGTTTAACGAATGCTTTCCAATTTTGAGGAGAGTATTAACTTCCTTTGACTTTGTTTTCCAATTCAACAATTAAAAATTTCTTTTTACAGATGACTGATGAGGACAAGCTTCTTGCAAAGCTTCCTTCAATTTAACTGATGAGGACAACTTCTCACAAAATTTCCTTCAAATAAACTGATGAGGATAATTTCTCACAAAATTTCCTTCAAATAAACTGATGAGGACAATTTTTCACAAAATTTCCTTCAAATAAACTGATGAGGACAATTTTTCACAAAATTTCCTTCAATTTTGTTTTTAACTTGAATTCCAAATCAAATAATTAAACAAATTCTTTTTTGATCAATGAGGAAAATATTCCTTCAAGCTGGGTTTCCGCAATTTCAAGAAAAACTAACTTGAACAAGATTGAACAACTTCAATCTCCCAACTATAATTTCAATTCAACTTCACTTGACAGTTGAAGAACAAAAACAATTTTAACTGGATTTCAACTTTCCAATTCAATAATTTGAGGACAAGTTTCTTTACTAAACTTCCTCGAAGTTGGAGGCTTCAATAATTCAAATTAAACAATATTTAACTTGACCAAGGTTGAACAGTTTCAACCCCTCCCAACTTGAACGGTTTGACTTCACTTGACAATTTTCCCAAACAATTTAATTTCTCAACTTTTTTGTTTTTCAACTTCCGATTCAATTCCAATTTAATTTCGTTTGGTAGTTGAATAACAGAACAATATTTTTTCCAAATTGATTAGAATTCCCAACTTTAATATCTGGTTCAACTTCAGCTGAGAGTTGAACGACAAAAACAATTTTTCAAATTGACTTTGGTTCCACTTCTCCACAATTCAATATCCGAACAGTTCTTTGCTTTTTCCAAAACAATTTCCGAAGATCCTGTGCTTTTTCAAATTCAATTCCTTTATTTTTTCCCAAACAATTCGAATACAGATTCGCGTTCGTAGCGGACCACTTGTCAGTATTCCTCAACCGAATTCAGAACAATTCTTTTACTTTTTTCCAAAACAAAATCCCAAGACAGATTCGCAATTGTAGCGGCACCACTTGTTGATAAATGGGTCTTTAGGGAATGAATGAATAAGGAAGGCGATTCCTAGACTCGTTTTCCCCTTCTTTCCAACAAGAAAATTCGAATTCAATAAATTTATCACGAATAAAAATATTTAGCGAATCAAAATAAATGGAAAAGCACGACAGTATAAATGGAGAAGGGAAGGGATCGCAAGCTAATTCAGGTGGAAAATATCAAAGTGAAGTTGGGAGTCAAGTGAAGTGAGGAATTAGGCAAAATTCCTCGGTTTATATAGGGTCAGAAATGGGGCGTATTTTGGACAAAAACATTCCAAAAATGGGCGTGATATTTGTGTCAATAAGCTTATTTGGAAAACATTCCAGAAAGAACAATGATTGATCACAAAAACACAAATAGAATGGAAAATATATGAGTCATCAATTGTGTCGAGAAATGGAAAAACAAATTCCATTTCCAAGAAGGGAAGAAAAAATGAGGGAAACAAATTCTAAGTCCGGGAACGGAAAATAAAAATCGTTTTCCACGACACCAGGGAAGCAATGGATGTTGCTATGCTCACGCAAATGCGGGTAGAAATGCTTCTGTGTCCCAGGGAAGCAATGGATGTTGCTATGCTCACGCAAATGCGGGTAGAAATGCTTCTGTGTCCCAGGGAAGCAATGGATGTTGCTATGCTCACGCAAATGCGGGTAGAAATGCTTCTGTGTCCCAGGGAAGCAATGGATGTTGCTATGCTCACGCAAATGCGGGTAGAAATGCTTCTGTGTCCCAGGGAAGCAATGGATGTTGCTATGCTCACGCAAATGCGGGTAGAAATGCTTCTGTGTCCCAGGGAAGCAATGGATGTTGCTATGCTCACGCAAATGCGGGTAGAAATGCTTCTGTGTCCCAGGGAAGCAATGGATGTTGCTATGCTCACGCAAATGCGGGTAGAAATGCTTCTGTGTCCCAGGGAAGCAATGGATGTTGCTATGCTCACGCAAATGCGGGTAGAAATGCTTCTGTGTCCCAGGGAAGCAATGGATGTTGCTATGCTCACGCAAATGCGGGTAGAAATGCTTCTGTGTCCCAGGGAAGCAATGGATGTTGCTATGCTCACGCAAATGCGGGTAGAAATGCTTCTGTGTCCCAGGGAAGCAATGGATGTTGCTATGCTCACGCAAATGCGGGTAGAAATGCTTCTGTGTCCCAGGGAAGCAATGGATGTTGCTATGCTCACGCAAATGCGGGTAGAAATGCTTCTGTGTCCCAGGGAAGCAATGGATGTTGCTATGCTCACGCAAATGCGGGTAGAAATGCTTCTGTGTCCCAGGGAAGCAATGGATGTTGCTATGCTCACGCAAATGCGGGTAGAAATGCTTCTGTGTCACAGGGAAGCAATGGATGTGGCTATGCTCACGCAAATGCGGGTAGAAATGCTTCTGTGTCCCAGGGAAGCAATGGATGTGGCTATGCTCACGCAAATGCGGGTAGAAATGCTTCTGTGTCCCAGGGAAGCAATGGATGTGGCTATGCTCACGCAAATGCGGGTAGAAATGCTTCTGTGTCCCAGGGAAGCAATGGATGTTGCTATAAAAAAATTTTAAAACAATAAGATAATTTTTTCAGATGCTAATACAGAAATTGAATACACAATAGAATATATTTTATCATTTTTTTATAAAAAGAATTAAATTTATTAAAAAATGGGCTAAGCTGAGAAATTAATTCTAATTAGGAAAATCAATTAATTAACTAGGGATTTGTTTATTTTTTCATTAAAATTTCAAATTAAAAAATTTATTGGTTCAAATGCTTTTGCAGAAATTGAATACACAATAGAACATAATTTAGCATTGTATTAAAAAAATGAATTAAGTTTATAAAAGTTGATACCAAGCTGAGAAATTTACTTATATTAAAATATTTGAAAAAAATTCAAAACAATAAAATAATTGATTAAATTTCTAATACAGAAATTGAATACCTAATATAATATATTTTATCATTCTTTTTCTAAAAAGATTTAAATTTATTAAAAAATGGGCTAAGCTGAGAAATTAATTCTAATTAGGAAATTCAATTAATTAACTAGGGATTTTTTATTTTTACATAAAAATTTCAAATTAAAAAATTTATTGGTTCAAATATTTTGCAGAAATTCAATACACAATAGAACATAATTTAGCATTGTACTAAAAAAATTAATTAAGTTTATAAAAGTTACTACCAGGCTGAGAAATTTACTTATATTAAAATATTAAAAAAAATTCAAAACAATAAAATAATTGTTACAAATCCTAATGAAGAAATTGAATACACAATAGAATATATTTTATCATTCTTATTCTAAAAAGAATTAAATTTATTAAAAAATGGGATAAGCTGAGAAATTAATTCTAATTAGGAAATTCAATTAATTAACTAGGGATTTTTTTATTTTTACCTAAAAATTTCAAATTAAAAAATTTATTGGTTCAAATGCTTTTGCAGAAATTGAATACACAATAGAACATAATTTAGCATTGTATTAAAAAAATGAATTAGGTTTATAAAAGTTGATACCAAGCTGAGAAATTTACTTATATTAAAAAAGTTAAAAAAATTTTAAAACAATAAGATAATTGTTACAAATCCTAATAAAGAAATTGAATACACAATAGAATATATTTTATCATTCTTATTCTAAAAAGAATTAAATTTATTAAAAAATGGGATAAGCTGAGAAATTAATTCTAATTAGGAAATTCAATTAATTAACTAGGGATTTTTTTATTTTTACCTAAAAATTTCAAATTAAAAAATTTATTGGTTCAAATGCTTTTGCAGAAATTCAATACACAATAGAACATAATTTAGCATTGAATTAAAAAAATGAATTAAGTTTATAAAAGTTGATACCAAGCTGAGAAATTAACTTATATTAAAAAAGTTAAAAAAATTTTAAAACAATAAGATAATTTTTTCAGATGCTAATACAGAAATTGAATACACAATAGAATATATTTTATCATTTTTTTATAAAAAGAATTAAATTTATTAAAAAATGGGCTAAGCTGAGAAATTAATTCTAATTAGGAAAATCAATTAATTAACTAGGGATTTTTTTATTTTTTTCATTAAAATTTCAAATTAAAAAATTTATTGGTTCAAATGCTTTTGCAGAAATTGAATACACAATAGAACATAATTTAGCATTGTATTAAAAAAATGAATTAAGTTTATAAAGTTGATACCAAGCTGAGAAATTTACTTTATATTAAAAAAGTTAAAAAAATTTTAAAACAATAAGATAATGGATTCAAATGCTAATAAAGAAATTGAATACACAATAGAATATATTTTATCATTCTTTTTATAAAAAGAATTAATTTTATTAAAAAATGGGCGAAGTTGAGAAATTAATTCTAATTAGGAAATTCAATTAATTAACTAGGGATTTTTTTATTTTTACCTAAAAATTTCAAATTAAAAAATTTATTGGTTCAAATGTTTTGCAGAAATTCAATACACAATAGAACATAATTTAGCATTGTACTAAAAAAATTAATTCAGTTTATAAAAGTTACTACCAGGCTGAGAAATTTACTTATATTAAAATATTAAAAAAATTCAAAACAATAAAATAATTGTTACAAATCCTAATGAAGAAATTGAATACACAATAGAATATATTTTATCATTTTTTTTATAAAAAGAATTAATTTTAATAAAAAATGGGCGAAGTTGAGAAATTAATTCTAATTAGGAAATTCAATTAATTAACTAGGGATTTTTTTATTTTTACCTAAAAATTTCAAATTAAAAAATTTATTGGTTCAAATGCTTTTGCAGAAATTCAATACACAATAGAACATAATTTAGCATTGAATTAAAAAAATGAATTAAGTTTATAAAAGTTGATACCAAGCTGAGAAATTAACTTATATTAAAAAAGTTAAAAAAATTTTAAAACAATAAGATAATTTTTTCAGATGCTAATACAGAAATTGAATACACAATAGAATATATTTTATCATTTTTTTATAAAAAGAATTAAATTTATTAAAAAATGGGCTAAGCTGAGAAATTAATTCTAATTAGGAAAATCAATTAATTAACTAGGGATTTTTTTATTTTTTTCATTAAAATTTCAAATTAAAAAATTTATTGGTTCAAATGCTTTTGCAGAAATTGAATACACAATAGAACATAATTTAGCATTGTATTAAAAAAATGAATTAAGTTTATAAAAGTTGATACCAAGCTGAGAAATTTACTTATATTAAAATATTTGAAAAAAATTCAAAACAATAAAATAATTGATTAAATTTCTAATACAGAAATTGAATACCTAATATAATATATTTTATCATTCTTTTTCTAAAAAGATTTAAATTTATTAAAAAATGGGCTAAGCTGAGAAATTAATTCTAATTAGGAAATTCAATTAATTAACTAGGGATTTTTTATTTTTACATAAAAATTTCAAATTAAAAAATTTATTGGTTCAAATATTTTGCAGAAATTCAATACACAATAGAACATAATTTAGCATTGTACTAAAAAAATTAATTAAGTTTATAAAAGTTACTACCAGGCTGAGAAATTTACTTATATTAAAATATTAAAAAAAATTCAAAACAATAAAATAATTGTTACAAATCCTAATGAAGAAATTGAATACACAATAGAATATATTTTATCATTCTTATTCTAAAAAGAATTAAATTTATTAAAAAATGGGATAAGCTGAGAAATTAATTCTAATTAGGAAATTCAATTAATTAACTAGGGATTTTTTTATTTTTACCTAAAAATTTCAAATTAAAAAATTTATTGGTTCAAATGCTTTTGCAGAAATTGAATACACAATAGAACATAATTTAGCATTGTATTAAAAAAATGAATTAGGTTTATAAAAGTTGATACCAAGCTGAGAAATTTACTTATATTAAAAAAGTTAAAAAAATTTTAAAACAATAAGATAATTGTTACAAATCCTAATAAAGAAATTGAATACACAATAGAATATATTTTATCATTCTAATTCTAAAAAGAATTAAATTTATTAAAAAATGGGATAAGCTGAGAAATTAATTCTAATTAGGAAATTCAATTAATTAACTAGGGATTTTTTTATTTTTACCTAAAAATTTCAAATTAAAAAATTTATTGGTTCAAATGCTTTTGCAGAAATTCAATACACAATAGAACATAATTTAGCATTGAATTAAAAAAATGAATTAAGTTTATAAAAGTTGATACCAAGCTGAGAAATTAACTTATATTAAAAAAGTTAAAAAAATTTTAAAACAATAAGATAATTTTTTCAGATGCTAATACAGAAATTGAATACACAATAGAATATATTTTATCATTTTTTTATAAAAAGAATTAAATTTATTAAAAAATGGGCTAAGCTGAGAAATTAATTCTAATTAGGAAAATCAATTAATTAACTAGGGATTTTTTTATTTTTTTCATTAAAATTTCAAATTAAAAAATTTATTGGTTCAAATGCTTTTGCAGAAATTGAATACACAATAGAACATAATTTAGCATTGTATTAAAAAAATGAATTAAGTTTATAAAGTTGATACCAAGCTGAGAAATTTACTTTATATTAAAAAAGTTAAAAAAATTTTAAAACAATAAGATAATGGATTCAAATGCTAATAAAGAAATTGAATACACAATAGAATATATTTTATCATTCTTTTTATAAAAAGAATTAATTTTATTAAAAAATGGGCGAAGTTGAGAAATTAATTCTAATTAGGAAATTCAATTAATTAACTAGGGATTTTTTTATTTTTACCTAAAAATTTCAAATTAAAAAATTTATTGGTTCAAATGTTTTGCAGAAATTCAATACACAATAGAACATAATTTAGCATTGTACTAAAAAAATTAATTCAGTTTATAAAAGTTACTACCAGGCTGAGAAATTTACTTATATTAAAATATTAAAAAAATTCAAAACAATAAAATAATTGTTACAAATCCTAATGAAGAAATTGAATACACAATAGAATATATTTTATCATTTTTTTTATAAAAAGAATTAATTTTAATAAAAAATGGGCGAAGTTGAGAAATTAATTCTAATTAGGAAATTCAATTAATTAACTAGGGATTTTTTTATTTTTACCTAAAAATTTCAAATTAAAAAATTTATTGGTTCAAATGTTTTGCAGAAATTCAATACACAATAGAACATAATTTAGCATTGTATTAAAAAAATGAATTAGGTTTATAAAAGTTACTACCAAGCTGAAAAATTTACTTATATTAAAATATTAAAAAAAAATCAAAACAATAAAATAATTGTTACAAATCCTAATAAAGAAATTGAATACACAATAGAATATATTTTATCATTTTTTTTATAAAAAGAATTAAATTTATTAAAAAATGGGCTAAGCTGAGAAATTAATTCTAATTAGGAAATTCAATTAATTAACTAGGAATTTTTTTATTTTTACCTAAAAATTTCAAATTAAAAAATTTATTGGTTCAAATGCTTTTGCAGAAATTGAATACACAATAGAACATAATTTAGCATTGAATTAAAAAAATGAATTAAGTTTATAAAAGTTGATACCAAGCTGAGAAATTAACTTATATTAAAAAAGTTAAAAAAATTTTAAAACAATAAGATAATTTTTTCAGATGCTAATACAGAAATTGAATACACAATAGAATATATTTTATCATTTTTTTATAAAAAGAATTAAATTTATTAAAAAATGGGCTAAGCTGAGAAATTAATTCTAATTAGGAAAATCAATTAATTAACTAGGGATTTTTTTATTTTTTTCATTAAAATTTCAAATTAAAAAATTTATTGGTTCAAATGCTTTTGCAGAAATTGAATACACAATAGAACATAATTTAGCATTGTATTAAAAAAATGAATTAAGTTTATAAAGTTGATACCAAGCTGAGAAATTTACTTATATTAAAAAAGTTAAAAAAATTTTAAAACAATAAGATAATGGATTCAAATGCTAATAAAGAAATTGAATACACAATAGAATATATTTTATCATTCTTTTTATAAAAAGAATTAATTTTATTAAAAAATGGGCGAAGTTGAGAAATTAATTCTAATTAGGAAATTCAATTAATTAACTAGGGATTTTTTATTTTTACATAAAAATTTCAAATTAAAAAATTTATTGGTTCAAATGTTTTGCAGAAATTCAATACACAATAGAACATAATTTAGCATTGTACTAAAAAAATTATTTATAAAAGTTACTACCAGGCTGAGAAATTTACTTATATTAAAATATTAAAAAAAATTTAAAACAATAAGATAATTGATTCAAATGCTTTTGCAGAAATTGAATACACAATAGAATATATTTTATCATTCTTATTCTAGAAAGAATTAAATTTATTAAAAAATGGGCTAAGCTGAGAAATTAATTCTAATTAGGAAAATCAATTAATTAACTAGGGATTTTTTTATTTTTTTCATTAAAATTTCAAATTAAAAAATTTATTGGTTCAAATGCTTTTGCAGAAATTGAATACACAATAGAACATAATTTAGCATTGTATTAAAAAAATGAATTAGGTTTATAAAAGTTGATACCAAGCTGAGAAATTTACTTATATTAAAAAAGTTAAAAAAATTTTAAAACAATAAGATAATTGTTACAAATCCTAATGAAGAAATTGAATACACAATAGAATATATTTTATCATTCTTATTCTAAAAAGAATTAAATTTATTAAAAAATGGGCTAAGCTGAGAAATTAATTCTAATTAGGAAATTCAATTAATTAACTAGGGATTTTTTTATTTTTACCTAAAAATTTCAAATTAAAAAATTTATTGGTTCAAATGCTTTTGCAGAAATTGAATACACAATAGAAGATAATTTAGCATTGTATTAAAAAAATGAATTAAGTTTATAAAAGTTACTACCAGGCTGAGAAATTTACTTATATTAAAAAAGTTAAAAAAATTTTAAAACAATAAGATAATTGGTTCAAATGCTTTTGCAGAAATTGAATACACAATAGAACATAATTTAGCATTGTATTAAAAAAATGAATTAAGTTTATAAAAGTTACTACCAGGCTGAGAAATTTACTTATATTAAAAAAGTTAAAAAAATTTTAAAACAATAAGATAATTGATTAAAATTCTAATACAGAAATTGAATACACAATAGAATATATTTTATCATTCTTATTCTAAAAAGAATTAAATTTATTAAAAAATGGGCTAAGCTGAGAAATTAATTCTAATTAGGAAATTCAATTAATTAACTAGGGATTTTTTTATTTTTACCTAAAAATTTCAAATTAAAAAATTTATTGGTTCAAATGTTTTGCAGAAATTCAATACACAATAGAACATAATTTAGCATTGTATTAAAAAAATGAATTAGGTTTATAAAAGTTACTACCAAGCTGAGAAATTTACTTATATTAAAATATTAAAAAAAAATCAAAACAATAAAATAATTGTTACAAATCCTAATAAAGAAATTGAATACACAATAGAATATATTTTATCATTTTTTTTATAAAAAGAATTAAATTTATTAAAAAATGGGCTAAGCTGAGAAATTAATTCTAATTAGGAAATTCAATTAATTAACTAGGGATTTTTTTATTTTTACCTAAAAATTTCAAATTAAAAAATTTATTGGTTCAAATGCTTTTGCAGAAATTGAATACACAATAGAACATAATTTAGCATTGAATTAAAAAAATGAATTAAGTTTATAAAAGTTGATACCAAGCTGAGAAATTAACTTATATTAAAAAAGTTAAAAAAATTTTAAAACAATAAGATAATTTTTTCAGATGCTAATACAGAAATTGAATACACAATAGAATATATTTTATCATTTTTTTATAAAAAGAATTAAATTTATTAAAAAATGGGCTAAGCTGAGAAATTAATTCTAATTAGGAAAATCAATTAATTAACTAGGGATTTTTTTATTTTTTTCATTAAAATTTCAAATTAAAAAATTTATTGGTTCAAATGCTTTTGCAGAAATTGAATACACAATAGAACATAATTTAGCATTGTATTAAAAAAATGAATTAAGTTTATAAAGTTGATACCAAGCTGAGAAATTTACTTATATTAAAAAAGTTAAAAAAATTTTAAAACAATAAGATAATTGATTAAAATTCTAATACAGAAATTGAATACACAATAGAATATATTTTATCATTCTTATTCTAAAAAGAATTAAATTTATTAAAAAATGGGCTAAGCTGAGAAATTAATTCTAATTAGGAAATTCAATTAATTAACTAGGGATTTTTTTATTTTTACCTAAAAATTTCAAATTAAAAAATTTATTGGTTCAAATGCTTTTGCAGAAATTGAATACACAATAGAAGATAATTTAGCATTGTATTAAAAAAATGAATTAAGTTTATAAAAGTTACTACCAGGCTGAGAAATTTACTTATATTAAAAAAGTTAAAAAAATTTTAAAACAATAAGATAATTGGTTCAAATGCTTTTGCAGAAATTGAATACACAATAGAACATAATTTAGCATTGTATTAAAAAAATGAATTAAGTTTATAAAAGTTACTACCAGGCTGAGAAATTTACTTATATTAAAAAAGTTAAAAAAATTTTAAAACAATAAGATAATTGATTAAAATTCTAATACAGAAATTGAATACACAATAGAATATATTTTATCATTCTTATTCTAAAAAGAATTAAATTTATTAAAAAATGGGCTAAGCTGAGAAATTAATTCTAATTAGGAAATTCAATTAATTAACTAGGGATTTTTTTATTTTTACCTAAAAATTTCAAATTAAAAAATTTATTGGTTCAAATGTTTTGCAGAAATTCAATACACAATAGAACATAATTTAGCATTGTATTAAAAAAATGAATTAGGTTTATAAAAGTTACTACCAAGCTGAGAAATTTACTTATATTAAAATATTAAAAAAAAATCAAAACAATAAAATAATTGTTACAAATCCTAATAAAGAAATTGAATACACAATAGAATATATTTTATCATTTTTTTTATAAAAAGAATTAAATTTATTAAAAAATGGGCTAAGCTGAGAAATTAATTCTAATTAGGAAATTCAATTAATTAACTAGGGATTTTTTTATTTTTACCTAAAAATTTCAAATTAAAAAATTTATTGGTTCAAATGCTTTTGCAGAAATTGAATACACAATAGAACATAATTTAGCATTGAATTAAAAAAATGAATTAAGTTTATAAAAGTTGATACCAAGCTGAGAAATTAACTTATATTAAAAAAGTTAAAAAAATTTTAAAACAATAAGATAATTTTTTCAGATGCTAATACAGAAATTGAATACACAATAGAATATATTTTATCATTTTTTTATAAAAAGAATTAAATTTATTAAAAAATGGGCTAAGCTGAGAAATTAATTCTAATTAGGAAAATCAATTAATTAACTAGGGATTTTTTTATTTTTTTCATTAAAATTTCAAATTAAAAAATTTATTGGTTCAAATGCTTTTGCAGAAATTGAATACACAATAGAACATAATTTAGCATTGTATTAAAAAAATGAATTAAGTTTATAAAGTTGATACCAAGCTGAGAAATTTACTTATATTAAAAAAGTTAAAAAAATTTTAAAACAATAAGATAATGGATTCAAATGCTAATAAAGAAATTGAATACACAATAGAATATATTTTATCATTCTTTTTATAAAAAGAATTAATTTTATTAAAAAATGGGCGAAGTTGAGAAATTAATTCTAATTAGGAAATTCAATTAATTAACTAGGGATTTTTTATTTTTACATAAAAATTGCAAATTAAAAAATTTATTGGTTCAAATGTTTTGCAGAAATTCAATACACAATAGAACATAATTTAGCATTGTACTAAAAAAATTATTTATAAAAGTTACTACCAGGCTGAGAAATTTACTTATATTAAAATATTAAAAAAAATTTAAAACAATAAGATAATTGATTCAAATGCTTTTGCAGAAATTGAATACACAATAGAATATATTTTATCATTCTTATTCTAAAAAGAATTAAATTTATTAAAAAATGGGCTAAGCTGAGAAATTAATTCTAATTAGGAAAATCAATTAATTAACTAGGGATTTTTTTATTTTTTTTCATTAAAATTTCAAATTAAAAAATTTATTGGTTCAAATGCTTTTGCAGAAATTGAATACACAATAGAACATAATTTAGCATTGTATTAAAAAAATGAATTAGGTTTATAAAAGTTGATACCAAGCTGAGAAATTTACTTATATTAAAAAAGTTAAAAAAATTTTAAAACAATAAGATAATTGTTACAAATCCTAATGAAGAAATTGAATACACAATAGAATATATTTTATCATTCTTATTCTAAAAAGAATTAAATTTATTAAAAAATGGGCTAAGCTGAGAAATTAATTCTAATTAGGAAATTCAATTAATTAACTAGGGATTTTTTTATTTTTTTTCATTAAAATTTCAAATTAAAAAATTTATTGGTTCAAATGCTTTTGCAGAAATTGAATACACAATAGAACATAATTTAGCATTGTATTAAAAAAATGAATTAAGTTTATAAAGTTGATACCAAGCTGAGAAATTTACTTATATTAAAAAAGTTAAAAAAATTTTAAAACAATAAGATAATGGATTCAAATGCTAATAAAGAAATTGAATACACAATAGAATATATTTTATCATTCTTATTCTAAAAAGAATTAAATTTATTAAAAAATGGGCTAAGCTGAGAAATTAATTCTAATTAGGAAATTCAATTAATTAACTAGGGATTTTTTTATTTTTTTTCATTAAAATTTCAAATTAAAAAATTTATTGGTTCAAATGCTTTTGCAGAAATTGAATACACAATAGAACATAATTTAGCATTGTATTAAAAAAATGAATTAAGTTTATAAAGTTGATACCAAGCTGAGAAATTTACTTATATTAAAAAAGTTAAAAAAATTTTAAAACAATAAGATAATGGATTCAAATGCTAATAAAGAAATTGAATACACAATAGAATATATTTTATCATTCTTATTCTAAAAAGAATTAAATTTATTAAAAAATGGGCTAAGCTGAGAAATTAATTCTAATTAGGAAATTCAATTAATTAACTAGGGATTTTTTATTTTTACATAAAAATTTCAAATTAAAAAATTTATTGGTTCAAATGTTTTGCAGAAATTCAATACACAATAGAACATAATTTAGCATTGTATTAAAAAAATGAATTAAGTTTATAAAAGTTGATACCAAGCTGAGAAATTTACTTATATTAAAATATTTGAAAAAAATTCAAAACAATAAAATAATTGATTAAATTTCTAATACAGAAATTGAATACCTAATATAATATATTTTATCATTCTTTTTCTAAAAAGATTTAAATTTATTAAAAAATGGGCTAAGCTGAGAAATTAATTCTAATTAGGAAATTCAATTAATTAACTAGGGATTTTTTATTTTTACATAAAAATTTCAAATTAAAAAATTTATTGGTTCAAATGTTTTGCAGAAATTCAATACACAATAGAACATAATTTAGCATTGTACTAAAAAAATTATTTATAAAAGTTACTACCAGGCTGAGAAATTTACTTATATTAAAATATTAAAAAAAATTTAAAACAATAAGATAATTGATTCAAATGCTTTTGCAGAAATTGAATACACAATAGAATATATTTTATCATTCTTATTCTAAAAAGAATTAAATTTATTAAAAAATGGGCTAAGCTGAGAAATTAATTCTAATTAGGAAAATCAATTAATTAACTAGGGATTTTTTTATTTTTTTTCATTAAAATTTCAAATTAAAAAATTTATTGGTTCAAATGCTTTTGCAGAAATTGAATACACAATAGAACATAATTTAGCATTGTACTAAAAAAATTATTTATAAAAGTTACTACCAGGCTGAGAAATTTACTTATATTAAAATATTAAAAAAAATTTAAAACAATAAGATAATTGATTCAAATGCTTTTGCAGAAATTGAATACACAATAGAATATATTTTATCATTCTTATTCTAAAAAGAATTAAATTTATTAAAAAATGGGCTAAGCTGAGAAATTAATTCTAATTAGGAAAATCAATTAATTAACTAGGGATTTTTTTATTTTTACCTAAAAATTTCAAATTAAAAAATTTATTGGTTCAAATGCTTTTGCAGAAATTCAATACACAATAGAACATAATTTAGCATTGAATTAAAAAAATGAATTAAGTTTATAAAAGTTGATACCAAGCTGAGAAATTTACTTATATTAAAATATTTGAAAAAAATTCAAAACAATAAAATAATTTTTACAAATCCTAATGAAGAAATTGAATACACAATAGAATATATTTTATCATTCTTATTCTAAAAAGAATTAAATTTATTAAAAAATGGGCTAAGCTGAGAAATTAATTCTAATTAGGAAATTCAATTAATTAACTAGGGATTTTTTTATTTTTTTTCATTAAAATTTCAAATTAAAAAATTTATTGGTTCAAATGCTTTTGCAGAAATTGAATACACAATAGAACATAATTTAGCATTGTATTAAAAAAATGAATTAAGTTTATAAAGTTGATACCAAGCTGAGAAATTTACTTATATTAAAAAAGTTAAAAAAATTTTAAAACAATAAGATAATGGATTCAAATGCTAATAAAGAAATTGAATACACAATAGAATATATTTTATCATTCTTTTTATAAAAAGAATTAATTTTATTTAAAAATGGGCTAAGCTGAGAAATTAATTCTAATTAGGAAAATCAATTAATTAACTAGGGATTTTTTTATTTTTTTATAAAAATTTCAAATTAAAAAATTTATTGGTTCAAATGCTTTTGCAGAAATTGAATACACAATAGAACATAATTTAGCATTGTGTTAAAAAAAAATTAAGTTTATAAAAGTTACTACCAGGCTGAGAAATTTACTTATATTAAAATATTTGAAAAAAATTCAAAACAATAAGATAATTGATTCAAATGCTAATACAGAAATTGAATACACAATAGAATATATTTTATCATTCTTATTCTAAAAAGAATTAAATTTATTAAAAAATGGGCTAAGCTGAGAAATTAATTCTAATTAGGAAATTCAATTAATTAAATAGGGATTTTTTTATTTTTACCTAAAAATTTCAAATTAAAAAATTTATTGGTTCAAATGCTTTTGCAGAAATTCAATACACAATAGAAGATAATTTAGCATTGTATTAAAAAAATGAATTAAGTTTATAAAAGTTACTACCAGGCTGAGAAATTTACTTATATTAAAAAAGTTAAAAAAATTTTAAAACAATAAGATAATTGATTCAAATGCTTTTGCAGAAATTGAATACACAATAGAACATAATTTAGCATTGTATTAAAAAAATGAATTAAATTTATAAAAGTTACTACCAGGCTGAGAAATTTACTTATATTAAAAAAGTTAAAAAAATTTTAAAACAATAAGATAATTGATTCAAATGCTAATACAGAAATTGAATACACAATAGAATATATTTTATCATTCTTATTCTAAAAAGAATTAAATTTATTAAAAAATGGGCTAAGCTGAGAAATTAATTCTAATTAGGAAATTCAATTAATTAACTAGGGATTTTTTTATTTTTACCTAAAAATTTCAAATTAAAAAATTTATTGGTTCAAATGCTTTTGCAGAAATTGAATACACAATAGAACATAATTTAGCATTGTATTAAAAAATGAATTAAGTTTATAAAAGTTATTACCAGGCTGAGAAATTTACTTATATTAAAAAAGTTAAAAAAATTTTAAAACAATAAGATAATTGATTCAAATGCTTTTGCAGAAATTGAATACACAATAGAACATAATTTAGCATTGTATTAAAAAAATGAATTAAATTTATAAAAGTTACTACCAGGCTGAGAAATTTACTTATATTAAAAAAGTTAAAAAAATTTTAAAACAATAAGATAATTGATTCAAATGCTAATACAGAAATTGAATACACAATAGAATATATTTTATCATTCTTATTCTAAAAAGAATTAAATTTATTAAAAAATGGGCTAAGCTGAGAAATTAATTCTAATTAGGAAATTCAATTAATTAACTAGGGATTTTTTTTATTTTTACCTAAAAATTTCAAATTAAAAAATTTATTGGTTCAAATGCTTTTGCAGAAATTGAATACACAATAGAACATAATTTAGCATTGTATTAAAAAAATGAATTAAATTTATAAAAGTTACTACCAGGCTGAGAAATTTACTTATATTAAAAAAGTTAAAAAAATTTTAAAACAATAAGATAATTGATTAAAATTCTAATACAGAAATTGAATACACAATAGAATATATTTTATCATTCTTATTCTAAAAATAATTAAATTTATTAAAAAATGGGCTAAGCTGAGAAATTAATTCTAATTAGGAAATTCAATTAATTAACTAGGGATTTTTTTTATTTTTACCTAAAAATTTCAAATTAAAAAATTTATTGGTTCAAATGCTTTTGCAGAAATTGAATACACAATAGAACATAATTTAGCATTGTATTAAAAAAATGAATTAAATTTATAAAAGTTACTACCAGGCTGAGAAATTTACTTATATTAAAAAAGTTAAAAAAATTTTAAAACAATAAGATAATTGATTCAAATGCTAATACAGAAATTGAATACACAATAGAATATATTTTATCATTCTTATTCTAAAAAGAATTAAATTTATTAAAAAATGGGCTAAGCTGAGAAATTAATTCTAATTAGGAAATTCAATTAATTAACTAGGGATTTTTTTATTTTTACCTAAAAATTTCAAATTAAAAAATTTATTGGTTCAAATGCTTTTGCAGAAATTGAATACACAATAGAACATAATTTAGCATTGTATTAAAAAAATGAATTAAGTTTATAAAAGTTACTACCAGGCTGAGAAATTTACTTATATTAAAAAAGTTAAAAAAATTTTAAAACAATAAGATAATTGATTCAAATGCTTTTGCAGAAATTGAATACACAATAGAACATAATTTAGCATTGTATTAAAAAAATGAATTAGGTTTATAAAAGTTGATACCAAGCTGAGAAATTTACTTATATTAAAAAAGTTAAAAAAATTTTAAAACAATAAGATAATTGATTCAAATGCTAATACAGAAATTGAATACACAATAGAATATATTTTATCATTCTTATTCTAAAAAGAATTAAATTTATTAAAAAATGGGCTAAGCTGAGAAATTAATTTTAATTAGGAAATTCAATTAATTAACTAGGGATTTTTTTATTTTTACCTAAAAATTTCAAATTAAAAAATTTATTGGTTCAAATGCTTTTGCAGAAATTGAATACACAATAGAACATAATTTAGCATTGTATTAAAAAAATGAATTAAGTTTATAAAAGTTACTACCAGGCTGAGAAATTTACTTATATTAAAAAAGTTAAAAAAATTTTAAAACAATAAGATAATTGATTCAAATGCTAATACAGAAATTGAATACACAATAGAATATATTTTATCATTCTTATTCTAAAAAGAATTAAATTTATTAAAAAATGGGCTAAGCTGAGAAATTAATTCTAATTAGGAAATTCAATTAATTAACTAGGGATTTTTTTTATTTTTACCTAAAAATTTCAAATTAAAAAATTTATTGGTTCAAATGCTTTTGCAGAAATTGAATACACAATAGAACATAATTTAGCATTGTATTAAAAAAATGAATTAAATTTATAAAAGTTACTACCAGGCTGAGAAATTTACTTATATTAAAAAAGTTAAAAAAATTTTAAAACAATAAGATAATTGATTCAAATGCTAATACAGAAATTGAATACACAATAGAATATATTTTATCATTCTTATTCTAAAAAGAATTAAATTTATTAAAAAATGGGCTAAGCTGAGAAATTAATTCTAATTAGGAAATTCAATTAATTAACTAGGGATTTTTTTTATTTTTACCTAAAAATTTCAAATTAAAAAATTTATTGGTTCAAATGCTTTTGCAGAAATTGAATACACAATAGAACATAATTTAGCATTGTATTAAAAAAATGAATTAAATTTATAAAAGTTACTACCAGGCTGAGAAATTTACTTATATTAAAAAAGTTAAAAAAATTTTAAAACAATAAGATAATTGATTAAAATTCTAATACAGAAATTGAATACACAATAGAATATATTTTATCATTCTTATTCTAAAAATAATTAAATTTATTAAAAAATGGGCTAAGCTGAGAAATTAATTCTAATTAGGAAATTCAATTAATTAACTAGGGATTTTTTTTATTTTTACCTAAAAATTTCAAATTAAAAAATTTATTGGTTCAAATGCTTTTGCAGAAATTGAATACACAATAGAACATAATTTAGCATTGTATTAAAAAAATGAATTAAATTTATAAAAGTTACTACCAGGCTGAGAAATTTACTTATATTAAAAAAGTTAAAAAAATTTTAAAACAATAAGATAATTGATTCAAATGCTAATACAGAAATTGAATACACAATAGAATATATTTTATCATTCTTATTCTAAAAAGAATTAAATTTATTAAAAAATGGGCTAAGCTGAGAAATTAATTCTAATTAGGAAATTCAATTAATTAACTAGGGATTTTTTTATTTTTACCTAAAAATTTTAAATTAAAAAATTTATTGGTTCAAATGCTTTTGCAGAAATTGAATACACAATAGAACATAATTTAGCATTGTATTAAAAAAATGAATTAAGTTTATAAAAGTTACTACCAGGCTGAGAAATTTACTTATATTAAAAAAGTTAAAAAAATTTTAAAACAATAAGATAATTGATTCAAATGCTTTTGCAGAAATTGAATACACAATAGAACATAATTTAGCATTGTATTAAAAAAATGAATTAGGTTTATAAAAGTTGATACCAAGCTGAGAAATTTACTTATATTAAAAAAGTTAAAAAAATTTTAAAACAATAAGATAATTGATTCAAATGCTAATACAGAAATTGAATACACAATAGAATATATTTTATCATTCTTATTCTAAAAAGAATTAAATTTATTAAAAAATGGGCTAAGCTGAGAAATTAATTTTAATTAGGAAATTCAATTAATTAACTAGGGATTTTTTTATTTTTACCTAAAAATTTCAAATTAAAAAATTTATTGGTTCAAATGCTTTTGCAGAAATTGAATACACAATAGAACATAATTTAGCATTGTATTAAAAAAATGAATTAAGTTTATAAAAGTTACTACCAGGCTGAGAAATTTACTTATATTAAAAAAGTTAAAAAAATTTTAAAACAATAAGATAATTGATTCAAATGCTAATACAGAAATTGAATACACAATAGAATATATTTTATCATTCTTATTCTAAAAAGAATTAAATTTATTAAAAAATGGGCTAAGCTGAGAAATTAATTCTAATTAGGAAATTCAATTAATTAACTAGGGATTTTTTTATTTTTACCTAAAAATTTCAAATTAAAAAATTTATTGGTTCAAATGCTTTTGCAGAAATTGAATACACAATAGAAGATAATTTAGCATTGTATTAAAAAAATGAATTAAGTTTATAAAAGTTACTACCAGGCTGAGAAATTTACTTATATTAAAAAAGTTAAAAAAATTTTAAAACAATAAGATAATTGATTCAAATGCTAATACAGAAATTGAATACAAAATAGAATATATTTTATCATTCTTATTCTAAAAAGAATTAAATTTATTAAAAAATGGGCTAAGCTGAGAAATTAATTCTAATTAGGAAATTCAATTAATTAACTAGGGATTTTTTTTATTTTTACCTAAAAATTTCAAATTAAAAAATTTATTGGTTCAAATGCTTTTGCAGAAATTGAATACACAATAGAACATAATTTAGCATTGAATTAAAAAAATGAATTAAGTTTATAAAAGTTACTACCAGGCTGAGAAATTTACTTATATTAAAAAAGTTAAAAAAATTTTAAAACAATAAGATAATTGATTAAAATTCTAATACAGAAATTGAATACCTAATAGAATATATTTTATCATTCTTTTTCTAAAAAGAATTAAATTTATTTAAAAATGGGCTAAGCTGAGAAATTAATTCTAATTAGGAAAATCAATTAATTAACTAGGGATTTTTTTATTTTTTTATAAAAATTTCAAATTAAAAAATTTATTGGTTCAAATGCTTTTGCAGAAATTGAATACACAATAGAAGATAATTTAGCATTGTATTAAAAAAATGAATTAAGTTTATAAAAATTACTACCAGGCTGAGAAATTTACTTATATTAAAAAAGTTAAAAAAATTTTAAAACAATAAGATAATTGATTCAAATGCTAATACAGAAATTGAATACACAATAGAATATATTTTATCATTCTTATTCTAAAAAGAATTAAATTTATTAAAAAATGGGCTAAGCTGAGAAATTAATTCTAATTAGGAAATTCAATTAATTAACTAGGGATTTTTTTTATTTTTACCTAAAAATTTCAAATTAAAAAAAAAATTTATTGGTTCAAATGCTTTTGCAGAAATTGAATACACAATAGAACATAATTTAGCATTCTATTAAAAAAATGAATTAAGTTTATAAAAGTTACTACCAGGCTGAGAAATTTACTTATATTAAAAAAGTTAAAAAAATTTTAAAACAATAAGATAATTGATTAAAATTCTAATACAGAAATTGAATACACAATAGAATATATTTTATCATTCTTATTCTAAAAAGAATTAAATTTATTAAAAAATGGGCTAAGCTGAGAAATTAATTCTAATTAAGAAATTCAATTAATTAACTAGGGATTTTTTTATTTTTACCTAAAAATTTCAAATTAAAAAATTTATTGGTTCAAATGCTTTTGCAGAAATTGAATACACAATAGAACATAATTTAGCATTGTATTAAAAAAATGAATTAGGTTTATAAAAGTTGATACCAAGCTGAGAAATTTACTTATATTAAAAAAGTTAAAAAAAATTTAAAACAATAAGATAATTGATTCAAATGCTTTTGCAGAAATTGAATACACAATAGAATATATTTTATCATTCTTATTCTAAAAAGAATTAAATTTATTAAAAAATGGGCTAAGCTGAGAAATTAATTCTAATTAGGAAAATCAATTAATTAACTAGGGATTTTTTTATTTTTTCATAAAAATTACAAATTAAAAAATTTATTGGTTCAAATGCTTTTGCAGAAATTGAATACACAATAGAACATAATTTAGCATTGTATTAAAAAAATGAATTAGGTTTATAAAAGTTGATACCAAGCTGAGAAATTTACTTATATTAAAAAAGTTAAAAAAATTTTAAAACAATAAGATAATTGATTCAAATGCTTTTGCAGAAATTGAATACACAATAGAATATATTTTATCATTCTTATTCTAAAAAGAATTAAATTTATTAAAAAATGGGCTAAGCTGAGAAATTAATTCTAATTAGGAAATTCAATTAATTAACTAGGGATTTTTTATTTTTACCTAAAAATTTCAAATTAAAAAATTTATTTGTTCAAATGCTTTTGCAGAAATTGAATACACAATAGAACATAATTTAGCATTGTATTAAAAAAATGAATTAAGTTTATAAAAGTTACTACCAGGCTGAGAAATTTACTTATATTAAAATATTAAAAAAAATTCAAAACAATAAAATAATTGTTACAAATCCTAATGAAGAAATTGAATACACAATAGAATTTATTTTATCATTCTTATTCTAAAAAGAATTAAATTTATTAAAAAATGGGCTAAGCTGAGAAATTAATTCTAATTAGGAAATTCAATTAATTAACTAGGGATTTTTTTATTTTTTCATAAAAATTACAAATTAAAAAATTTATTGGTTCAAATGCTTTTGCAGAAATTGAATACACAATAGAATATATTTTATCATTCTTATTCTAAAAAGAATTAAATTTATTAAAAAATGGGCTAAGCTGAGAAATTAATTCTAATTAGGAAATTCAATTAATTAACTAGGGATTTTTTATTTTTACCTAAAAATTTCAAATTAAAAAATTTATTGGTTCAAATGCTTTTGCAGAAATTGAATACACAATAGAACATAATTTAGCATTGTATTAAAAAAATTAATTAAGTTTATAAAAGTTACTACCAGGCTGAGAAATTTACTTATATTAAAATATTAAAAAAAATTCAAAACAATAAAATAATTGTTACAAATCCTAATGAAGAAATTGAATACACAATAGAATTTATTTTATCATTCTTTTTATAAAATGAATTAATTTTATTAAAAATGGGCGAAGTTGAGAAATTAATTCTAATAAGGAAATTCAATTAATTAACTAGGGATTTTTTATTTTTACATAAAAATTTCAAATTAAAAAATTTATTGGTTCAAATGCTTTTGCAGAAATTCAATACAATAGAACATAATTTAGCATTGTACTAAAAAAATTAATTATGTTTATAAAAGTTACTACCAGGCTGAGAAATTTACTTATATTAAAATATTAAAAAAAATTCAAAACAATAAAATAATTGTTACAAATCCTAATGAAGAAATTGAATACACAATAGAATTTATTTTATCATTCTTATTCTAAAAAGAATTAAATTTATTAAAAAATGGGCTAAGCTGAGAAATTAATTCTAATTAGGAAATTCAATTAATTAACTAGGGATTTTTTATTTTTACCTAAAAATTTCAAATTAAAAAATTTATTGGTTCAAATGCTTTTGCAGAAATTGAATACACAATAGAACATAATTTAGCATTGTATTAAAAAAATGAATTAAGTTTATAAAAGTTACTACCAGGCTGAGAAATTTACTTATATTAAAATATTAAAAAAAATTCAAAACAATAAAATAATTGTTACAAATCCTAATGAAGAAATTGAATACACAATAGAATTTATTTTATCATTCTTTTTATAAAAAGAATTAATTTTATTAAAAATGGGCGAAGTTGAGAAATTAATTCTAATAAGGAAATTCAATTAATTAACTAGGGATTTTTTATTTTTACATAAAAATTTCAAATTAAAAAATTTATTGGTTCAAATGCTTTTGCAGAAATTCAATACAATAGAACATAATTTAGCATTGTATTAAAAAAATGAATTAAGTTTATAAAAGTTACTACCAGGCTGAGAAATTTACTTATATTAAAAAAGTTAAAAAAATTTTAAAACAATAAGATAATTGATTAAAATTCTAATACAGAAATTGAATACACAATAAAATATATTTTATCATTCTTATTCTAAAAAGAATTAATTTTTTTAAAAATGGGAGAAGTTGAGAAATTAATTCTAATTAGGAAAATCAATTAATTAACTAGGGATTTTTTTATTTTTTCATAAAAATTACAAATTAAAAAATTTATTGTTTCAAATGCTTTTGCAGAAATTGAATACACAATAGAACATAATTTAGCGGTTTATAAAAGTTGATACCAGGCTGAGAAATTTACTTATATTAAAATATTAAAAAAAATTCAAAACAATAAAATAATTGTTACAAATCCTAATGAAGAAATTGAATACATAATAGAATTTATTTTATCATTCTTATTCTAAAAAGAATTAAATTTATTAAAAAATGGGCTAAGCTGAGAAATTACCACACTGCTATTAAGCCAAAGGCGGGTAAAATGTTTGGCACCGGGCGGGTCTCGAACCCGCGACGTCCTCACACATAGTGAGTCTCTACCAATTGAGCCACCGGTGCACACTCACCCAGCAGTGTTTTGTCCTTTTCGTTCTTTTCCTCTCTCCCATCCTTGGGCACAACACATTTATTGCGGAATATGCATTTTACATTTTTATTATATCCTTGATTTATGCCCTATTTTTGTGAAATTCAAAATAAGCCCTGGGGGCACGACACTTTTTAGCCCGTTTATTTCGTTTAATGAATTTTGGGCATTTCAAGTCAAAATGAGCTTTTTCACATAGAAGGCAGTATTTATCATTTTTCTCATCTTTGGCCATTTCATACATTGTCATTAATTTATTATGATTTTTTTATATTCATTCAAATTATTTTGTTGCCAAATTGTGCAGTTGATTTTTCATAAATTACTTTTGATTTGTGTGACGTATTTTGAATTTTTCATTTTATTTAATTTCTCTTGAAGGGTGCTTTTTGACAGATTATTTTTATTTCCGAAATTGGCTTTGAATTCTTCCAAAACAATTGGATATTTTTTGGCTGCATTGCTTTTTACCAAACATAACTTTTTTTTTGTTTTGAGTTTTATTCGAGACAAATTATAGAATAATGCTTTGCTCATCAAGTGCATCGATTGATATATAATATATCCCAAAATATTAAACTTCAATTTTTCCCAAATCGGTTTGTAAACCTTTAACGATTCAGCTACTACAGAGTCCTCCATCAACTAAAACCCTTAATACATGTTTTTTTGCCTAAAATAAAATAAAAAAATTTTGGAAAAGGGGGCCCCAACCAAAATATTACTCAAAATTTTCAATGATTTTTGGGTTCAG
The DNA here is from genome assembly GCA_030063045.1 of Pratylenchus scribneri. NCBI lineage: Eukaryota > Metazoa > Nematoda > Chromadorea > Rhabditida > Pratylenchidae > Pratylenchus > Pratylenchus scribneri. The sequence continues at coordinate 723,664 of JAQSEB010000131.1, forward strand.
ATTCATCAATTATGAACCTAAACAAATTTATATTGTTAGATAGACTATATTTTCTTCTGCCAATTTTTTCTATCAAATAGTCTGCTTCTTTTAGTTTATACAAAAAAAATTGTAAACTGCTAAAAGAATTATTATAAATGGTGAAAATTTGAAAAGCCATTTTTCTAGGGCATTTATTGTGTGCTTTTAATTGAATTGCCTCTTTCCGAATTAGTTTTTTTCCATATTGAATTGAACTACATATCTCTAAAAGGATGGGCAGTAATTGATCTTTCTTTTTCATATTCCGAATTAAATATTTAGTAATTAATAAATTTTTCAAGTTTTGTCTAATAAAAAATATTTTTTTCTAAAGGTTTCCTCAACACAAATAATTATAATTGTGTCGATAGCAGTGCTGTTTGTCAAAATTTACAATATTATTTTTTAGGAATTCAAGTTTTTTAATTTCAAATTACATTAGTCATTGATATACAATATTGTTAAATTGTTTTATACAAAAACTGTAATTCTTATCCGGTCTTAAAAAAATAATTTTTCAAAAATACACTTTTTCTATTTTGATAATTATTTAATTGTTTAATTTTTAGTTGGCTAAAAAAGAACATAATTTTATATATGATTTCAAATTAATAAATAAAATATATAAAAAAACATTCAAAATTTCATCAAATAAGATTTATTATTTTTAAATAGGTATTGAATTTCCAATTATTTCCAATTAAAAATGGTAAATTATTTATCGAGATTCATTAAATGTTTTTAATTCTGTTATTAAAAAATTTTAAATAATTTTCACAGAATTTATTCAAAATTTTTGGAGTCATCCGTAAAAAACCTAGCCAAAATTCTATTTATAAAATTTTGATAACGATAAGTAATTAATATAATTGTAATTTTAAAAATTTTTTTAGAATCTTTTAATGCTTCGGCATCGGCATTATACATTTATTTTGTTTATTCCTTCTTTTGATCACATTTTGTAATAGAGTAAAACCAAGAAAGAAGTAAAGAAAAAATTAGTTCATAATGAAGGCGATGTTGAAGGAAATGCAAATGCTAATCAATTTTTACAATCAATCTATATTTTGTATATTTTTATCCCTCTTTCGACTATTTTGAACAAGTAAGGTAAATTTGAAAATAATTTTAGGACCTTTTATTCACAGGGCAAAAACAAAATTGGCAATTAGCAAATTTGCTAATATAATTCATTAAAAGCGAAACTTCGTTTGATTTTTAGTAAAATTAATTAATTATCTGATCGTTATTAATTTGTTAAATTTTGATTAAGATTTGTTAGAAATGATGAAAATATTTCCAAAAAAAATAAAAAATGGTTAAAAATATTTTTGGATATTTTTAGATATTTTTGATAACAATTATTAAAAATCAAAATAAATCTAAACAATATTTTAAAAAGAATGCTACGAGTTTTCTTCTTAATTTTGATAGCTATTGAGTTGCTCATGCGAGAATGAATTATTTTGCATTCGAATTTACCAATGGACCTTGAAGGATGGATTACCAAAATATTTGAAAAATCCAAATAATTGGATGAAATTTCAATCAATCAATTGGAAAGAATAAATTAAAAATGCCAAATCCAATTAGTCTTTTTGAGTCTCTGGTTGTATAGAAGTTGAAATTCCAATAACAACTAGACTAGTAATATATAAAATTCCGGAATTAGCCAATTTCATTATTAATATTTATTAATTCTTCAGAAATTTTTTCATATACTGGCCACATCCTCCCATCCATTTCCTAATTTATAATCAATCCTACAACGAATTTTATTACTTTCAAAAAAATAAATTAATATTTCCTTCCACAAAATTTATTTTAAATTTAAGAAATTGTTATGATTATCAAAATTGAATTGAAAATACGAAGCTGGTTTATTTCATGTATGTTAGCAGAATGAATGAAAATAATTTATAATGTGAAACCGATTTTTTGTTGCGAATGAATTGAATGGTTTGCAGTTAAAAATAAAGAAAGAAAAATAATTAGCAAAAAACATCAAATATAGTAAATTTTTGGATAACGCCAATTATTGGTCAATGAATGAGGGGAAAAAAACAAAAAAATTTCAATTTTTGGAGGGTCATTATTCAGATCATAAAATAAAATTATAGGTAAATTAAAAATAAATATAAAGCGACGAGGAAATTTATGTGATATTGATGTTGCCAGATTAAGAAAATAGATGGGCAAAATTGTGTATGGATATCTTCATTTCATCTTTGGGCAAAACGGGCATAAAAATAGTGGGAAAGCGAAAAAGATTGATTCTGGTTGTTTTTGTTTTCCATCGGCAGTGGTCAAAATTGGAATCTGTCTGAATTAAAAATTTACTTTAATAACGGAATAACATAGGTTTGAGAAAAAGATTTAATTAAAATTTTTCGTCTCCTAAAAATTTTAGGCCAAATCTTGGTCTAAAATATTTCAAAAAGTCCCATAAATTGCATCAAAAATTATAATTTTATAAAAAAATTAGATATTGTATAAAATGTTTAAAAATAATAATGAAAAATTCAATAAAAATTATATTTTTTACATTCCATAATCACTTTTTAGATTTAGATTTTTTGTCACAAAAGAATATTTTAAAAAATATTATGTTGGGAAAAATTACCCAAAAATTGCTATATAAAAAATTTTAATCTGAAAAATAATTATTTTTTTTAAATCAGATAAAGAATAATGATTTTATTTTTCCTATTTTATCGTCAAAATTACAAAATATTCCAAAAATAAAAAATTTTTAACTCTTTATTTATTAGCTTTAGTTCTACAAAATGACGGCCATCCTAAATCATCCGTAAATAATTTTATAAAAAAGAACAGAATTTATGAATAGAATTATTTTTTATGAATTTTCAAATTAATTTTTAATTTTTGAATTAAAATTTTGATTTGCTTTTTTAGATTAAAACTTTATATATTCTCATTTGATTTGAAATTTTTAATTTTTAAATGATATAATTGTGAAAATCATTTCCCTAAATTTATGAAAAATATGAATCAATTGATTTATGTTGCTTTGTCTCTTTACTTACATTTTCATTGACTCAAAAAAAGAAGAAAGTCTAAAAAATAAAAATAAAAATTTTACTTTACAATTATCTTTTTATAACCTGGCACTGTGCTGAGTAAATACGGGTAACCGTACGAACATGCACATTAAGGCGGTCTGCTACCACTGCTATTGCCCTGTTCTCACTTCGGAGTTCCCAGCACGTGCGATGTGGAGCACCGCAATAATGGCCCTTAAAAAAATTGTTTAAAAAAATCCTATTCATCTATTGTAAAAAATTTTTTGACATTCTTAATTTTATAGTTATGATTTTTAAATATTAAATATTTAATAGAAAAGAAGTTCTAAAAATTATTTATCTTACATTTCTTATTTTAATATAATTTCATAATTTATTAAATTTCATCAGATGCCAAATATAAAAATGTTAAATAAAATTCGTTAAATGTTAAAAAACGAGTTATGGTAAAATTATTCTTTTTTAAAAACTTATGTAGATAAAATAATTTTATAAAATTTTAATTTTTTAGATTTTGTACGATTATATAAAATAATATTTTGAATTCAAAAATTAAAAAAATGGATTAAAATTTTAGAAACGAATGTAAAAATTAGTAAGATAATTCATTTATTCATCTAAATGAATTTTTGATGGTAAAATACCAAAATTGGCATTTTTAGAAACAATAAAATATATATTTTTTGTCCAATTATTGTTTTATCATATGGATAAAATAATTTGTAACTGCCTATATAACCGATAGTATTTTTATGCAGATAAAATTAATATTTTAAATAAATTAAAATCTAAAAAATATGTTTTAAATTATCCAACAATAAATGGATAATTTTTAATTTTGCATCTCAAAATTTTGAATTATTATTAGGATCAAAAAAATAATGGAGCTTTTCAAATAATAAAAAATTTTAATAGTAAAATTGAAAAAAAAATTAATTAAAATTTAATCTCTTATCTCAATAAATCTAATAAAAAATACTCACCATCAATGGTGCACAATTGCAATATTCAATACGATCACGATCTTAATTTTTATAAAATTAATTTTCTATATTTTTCAATATGCACACACCTGTGCGGTGACGCAAAATGTTGACTAATGCTGTTGCCGTTGGCCAAACAGGATTTCGCCATTGTGGATTATATTGGTTACGATTAAGTGCCCAAAAAATTATGCGTCGTAAATATTGCGGAATTTCTAAAAAAGATGAAAATTGAAATTTTAGACAAAAATTACATATTTAAAATATAATTTCTTGTTTTAAATACGATTCATTACTTATAAATATTATAGAATTATTAAAAATTTGATGATAATAATATATTTTAAAAAATTGTTTTTATTTTCAAATTAATTTATTTCTAAACTATTAAATCAATAAATTATTAAAATATATATAATTCAATTTAAAAATAATTAAAAATTATTACCCGGATGCCAATTCATGTTTAAAATCAGACGGTCATAGTAGGTCATAAGAGTAAATTCCCGCCCTAATTGAATATGCAAGAAGCACAATGCCGCCATTCGCAAATCATTGTGAAAATGTCTCAGTTCATGCTAAGGAAAAAAATAAATTTTTAATATATTTATGAGGCTGATATTTAATTGTGTTTGAAAAATATTTTTCTACTAAAATTATTATCTAATTTTTGTTAAATTAAAATAATTTAATTAAAAAATATTAAATTAAAAATTATTAAAAATCAAATATATCAATTATTTTTATAATTGAAAAATATAAAATATTTTTAAAAAATATGAAGAATTTTAAAATAATAAATAATTTTTAAAAAATGTAAATATTTTTACTATATAATATGTTATAGAGATTAATTAAAAATACGGCAAAGAGAATTAAATCAGAAAATGCTGAAATAAATTTTAAAAAATAAGCAGGATTAATTATTAAATGTTGGTTTAAAATCAGAATTTACAAATTAGAATATATTCAAAATCAATAGAAATCAGAAAATATAATTAAAATAAAACTTAAAAATCAGTAAAAATTTGAATATATAAATTAAATTGTAACCAAAAAAATTGAAAACAAAAAACAGAATTCAAAAATTTAAATCAAAATTCACATTCAGAATTTACTGATCAGAATATTATAAAAATCAACATTAATGTAAAAAAATATTTTTAAAATAGAATAAATCGCTACACAGAAATTAAATTTAAAAAAGAAATCAAAAAAAAATCAGAATATAATCAAAACACAGAAATATAATTCAAAAATCAGAACAAAAATTAATCAGAATTTTTAAATCAATATCAAATTATAATTCAAAATCAGAATTTTGAAATAGTAAAAGTATTTAATTTTTTTTAAACAATTTTTTATAAAAATATTTTTATACTTATTTTTATTTAAATACCAGAATATTTAACGATTTTTAATTAAATATATATTTGATTATTAATTAATTTTTAATTAAATATTTTATTAATTAATAAATTTTATTTTATTTTGCCCAAATTTTTTTCGATAATTTCGGGATTGATAATTTTTTTTCCAATTTTTACGATAATATAAATTTCGTCAAAAAATATATTTTGTATTTTTATTAGTAAAAAAATTATTAAAATATAATTTAAAAAAGGTTACTAAAATATAAATTCTTGAAATATTTAATTAAATTTTTCTAATATATGAGAATTTTTACCCAATTAAATAATCATTTTATCTACTATATTAAAATTTCTCAAAATAGATAAAAAATAGTTTTAATTAAAACAATTAAAATTCATGATAACTTACTGTTATAATTGCATTTCCATAATCGATTATTTGTGAATGGCCGATAGCATCATTGAACGTAACATTTGATATTTTGATGTCACGATGGGCAACTCTGTAATGATTGAAGGCGGCAATTGTCTGTAAAAAATATTTTAATTTATTTCAATTAAATTTTTTAATAAAATTAAGATGAAATTAGGAAGTAAGGAGAGTAATGGCTTCAATTGATATTGGGTTTAATGACACATGTTATTTTGGTTTAAAATGAAAAATTTGGGGAATTGTAAGGAAGCGATTTCCGTCTTTTAAGCAATTTAACCCACCGAGACATGTTTTTACCTAGATTTTCTTATTTTAATTAGGGAAATATTCTAAAATAAAATCGGGATTTTTCTAATTATCGTATTAAGGGAATTATTCAATTTAATATTCTATTAGGTAAAATTTAGTCAAATTTTTTGAACCAGCTTTTAAACCGTCCCTGGTACAAATAAGAAATGAATATATTTTTTGCATCCTCAATTCTCAATTTTCGATAACAGAAAACCAAAATCTTTATTTCCCAAATTTAATATAGTCTTTGCATAATATGTAACTACAAAAATTTAAAAAATCTGAGATAGGCAAAAAATTTAAAAATTTGTTTTATAATATTCCAATTGTTTGGATGGTTTTAAAATTTATTTAAAATATAGGTTGATCGATTGAATAAAAAGACCTTTTATAATTTTAGAATGAGGATAAATTTTTTAAAAATCAAGGTACTAAAAACTCTTAATTCTTCAAATTTTTTAGTGTTAAAAAACAAATATAAGTTGACAAATTTGTATTTAATGGAAGGGTCCTTCGCTCAAAATTTTTAAATGCAGAATGTTTTTTTTTTTAAATTAGATATTAAAAAATTTTTTAATAAATTTATTTTAGAATATTCTAATTATTTGGAGTGTTTTTAATAAACAAATAAAATGGAGATTGACTGATTTGAATGATCTTTCGTTTATAATTTTATGGACAATAGATTTTTTAATTATTTTGAAGCCCCAGTTTTGGATGGATTTCATAATTTTAAACAAATAAAATTACTCATTTAAAATTAAAAAATTACGTCATTTTTCTGACCAAAGTAGGTTTACTTAAACATAAAATTCTAAAATTTGACTATATCCTAAATCACCATTACATATTTAAAACATGCATTCCAGCTAAACTTTTCAAATATACTCCCATAATTTTCATATTGGATTTAATATAAGCGAAAAACCGGGTAACATTTTTTTAAATAATATATAATTAATTTTTATATTTTCTCCTTCTTAAAATTATTAGACCAAATCGATCGGTGCTTAAAAAATATATCATTATTATAAACGAATTTCTGATATATTATTCTAAATCATCTTCAATTCAAACATAAATCCAATTCATTAAAATAAGAAAAAATGACTGATATTTTTTTAATTTTTTAACTCACATTTGAAATGTCAGTAAAAAAAGCAAGCATTTGCTCAGCTGACATGAATCGTTGATGTGCTTGGCCCGAATATTGCATCAAAATGAATAGCTGTCCTTGTTCTTCCCAAGCACCATAACATCGTGGAATTCCAATGCAATCTGCTTGATTCAAAACGACTAAAAGATTTGATTAATTTTTTTTTTTGATTTTTTAAAAATTTTACCTAAAATCTCGACTTCACTAATCTTGTTTTGGCGATCAATTTCGTTTGCATATTGGTGGTTGAATATTTTTAATGCAAAATTGCGGCCATTTTGAGCATGCTTGTGTTGAACACGGTAAACCTAATAATAATTTTTATTAAATTTTTTTAGAATATACATTTATATTTAAAAGTTAAATTTTAATGCCTTTAGCTAGAAATTTATCTAAATAATTATATGAAGAACCCAATCAAAAAATTATAATGAAAACATTTCTAAGATATTTTGATTGCTAACAACGAATCTAAAAGCTATTCAAATTATATCTTTATATTTTGCTAGCTGATGCTGACCTTTACTGAAAAAGTGAATGGGACAAAAATAGTTTGCTTAATTTTTTTAAATAGGTTAATAACAGTTCAATTGACGCAGTTTTTATCGAACTGAATCGAATTATATTATTGGAAGATTACTATAATTGTCTTTTTTAGATATTTTGACCATAAAACATGAAAATATTTGAATTTTATCCTATAAAATTGTATCATTCGATTCAGTTTAATTGGCTGCGTCAATTAAATTATATTATATGATAAGACTATATAAAAGAATTATGAAAATTGATCTTTGTCTCCGATTATTTTTTTTGGGAAATTGTTATTGATTTAATAAAATAGCAAGATATAATTAAATGGATTTAATATACTTGAATAGCACCCAAAATTAACTTTTTTTGACGTGTATTTCATTTTTTTGTAGATGGTTCATAACCGAAAATTAACTAAAATGAATAAATCTATATCAAAAATTTGGATAAAAATTTTGGTGGATTAAAATTTGACTAGAATTTATAATGAATGAAAATTTTAAATAAACGGAAGCATTATTTCGGAATGAAAAAAAAGAAACATAACAAATTTATTCTGAATTTATATTATTTAATAAATATTAAAAGAATAGACACCAAATTCATGGCTAAAAATTTAATTTAAAAAAGTTGAATTAAAGCTATTCATTTGCACCCTCGACTAATATTTTTGTTCACTAATAAAATTCATTCTTTTTTTCTGAATAAAATCTATTTCAATTTTGTGTAATTACTAATTATTAAATAACTTACTGTAGCTGATGTGCCTGTGCCTATTTCTTCGATGAAGTTGAAACATTGCTCGACAAGACGATCTTGCTGCTGTGGATTATAATTTTGACAGAGGCCAAGTGTCGGGTTAATTGTTTGAGCATAATTTCGAAAAGATACGTGTGTTCGACGCCATTCTTCATCTGAGGCCATTTCTAAAAATTAAGATTTATTATATGAGTTTAAAAATGAGATAATATAAATAAAAATAATATTATTAATTTTGAGATTTTGAATTTATTTCTAAATTTTAATTCAATTTTTAAAATTAACATTTAATGTCTTTTTCTTCTTCTATAATTTAAAAATCAAAATTTAATCCTTTTTTATTAAATTCCTAAATTAAATTAGTTATATATTTTCATATTTACAATTTTTTTTAATTTTTTTTATTTTATTAGTAAAAGATTCCTAGAATTAATAATATGATTTAAAAAATATTTTTGAAATCAAAATCATAATTTTTTTTTGATAAAATTGGTTTTATGAAGCAAATTCAATTAAAATTCTAAAACAATCTAAATTTAAGTAAAATTCCATTGTTTAATCACAAGAATATAATGAAGAATCACAAGTATTGTCAAAATTTAGAATTTGGCAAAGTATGATAATTACAATGAATTGGCAATTAAAAATAATAACTATAAATTTTAATTCCAAAAAAATCCAAAAAAATTAATTGGCTAATATTTGCATTTTTATTTATTTCATGATAAATTATAAAAATTAGCAAAGGCAGAAAATTGAGCAAAATTAATTGATTTAAATTTCCAAGAGAATTTCACTTTAATTTTAGAAATTTTTAAGTCCATAAAAAGCATAAAATAATAGAAACAAATTTCTCAAATTATATACAATTATTCCCTTTCAAATTAAAAACAAAGAAAGTTAAAAATAAAAAATCTAATATATTTGTATCAAAGAATAGAATAATCGAAAAAAAATTATATCTTAGATGGATTTTGGCCTTGGAAAAATTGGCAATTTATTTGGATTTTCGTCTGTCAAAAATGAATTATTTAATGGAAGTTTGAGATGTAGACCAAGAGGAAATTGGATAAAAGTTGTTAACCAAAAAAGAAGAATCCATTGAGAATGGTAAAAATGAGTAAACAATGAAAATGGATTTTATCAAAAATAAATTGACTAAATTGAGGCAGTAAATTTATTGGATTCAGAAAATATAAATGCTTATGGATGCATCGAAAAGAGAAAACGGAAAAATAATAAATAAATACAAAAAAATAAATGGTCAAATATTTCATAGATAATTTGGTGTATTTTTTGGGTAGACTTCTTCAATGTTTTCGACACAAATATAAGAGCAATTTAAAAATTATTTATATTATTGCATGTCCAAATGAAAAGAGAAACCAAATAAATTTTGAGGAAAATATAAAAAATAAATAATTAAATATTTTGAATTCAGCATAGTGAACAAAGAATTTAAAATTGTTTATATAAATAATATACTATATGCATAATTTAAAATAGCTTAAATCATAGAAAATGCTGGAACGACTAAAGAAATTAAATAGATAATTGATTGATAATTAGCATTTAAAGATGGAATCCGAAATTGAATGAAAAGAAAGGAGAAATAATTTGAAGAATAATTAACATTAGAATATTTACTGGAATTGGAATTAAGAAAATTATTATAATGAAATATGCCATGGAATTTGAGGGATGAGATTCGAAAAAATGTGAATAGTGAAATTTAAATAATTAAAAATGAATGATTATATGAAAAGAGAGAATGAGTTTATTTTAAATAACTGGGCAAATTTATTGTGAAAAAATTGGCATTTATAGAAGTAAAAATGAAGGGGATTGAAAATTTGGAAGGGGATTGAAACATTTGGAGAAAGCATGCGAAAAGGAAAAAATGCGCACCTTTTGCGATGAATTTGGTAAAATCTTGTTAGATTGTAAATCACAAAACTGCTACAGAGACAATGGCGGAATTGGCAAGAAAAAATTATATTTTTTGCTGTTTAAAAAGATAATGCTGCTATTGATAATGGAAAAATTACATCTTTTGAATATTCAATAATTGTTTTGAAAAAATACATAGAAAATATTTAAATTGCTCCAAACAAAAATAGGGATCAATTGAGAATGTTAAAAAATAGAAAATGAATAAAATGAATTATAAAAAATAAAATGATTAAATTGAGGCAATGAATTTTTAGTTACAAGAAATTAGCATTTATTCGCGCATCCAATAGGGAAAACTGAAAAATAAAAAAATGGACAAATATTTCATGCAATTAAAATAAATGATGTTTTTTTTTGAATTGATTGCTTCAATGAATTCGATCCGAACATAGCAGCCATTAACAAATTATAATTTTATTTATGCATATTCATCATTAGAAATAGAATCCAGACAAATTACTGGGAAAAATGAATAAAAATAAATATTTTTTCGAATTGATCATATTAAATTAAAAATTTAAAAATTAAATAATATTTAGACATAATTAAAAATAATTTGAATTTTTGGGCAATATAAGAGCGAAGGCAAATGTAGACTTTTGATTATTAAATGTAATTAATAATAATGCGAACTGAGAAGGACAAAAGAAGAATGGTGAATATAGCAATTTTATTTTAGGATTTTTAAATTATCAAGAAAGATTTTGATGAATATAAAATGTAAATTGAAAATTATACTTATTTTTAATATTTATTTTTTAAATCCATGAAAAGTGAATGCCTTAGATATTTATGTAAATAGTAAGGAAAATCGAGAAAAGAAATTGTTTACAGAATTCGGATTGAACTTGGAGGAGGAATTTAATAAAAATGGATGGTTAAATTGGTTATTTTTTTTTTCTCAGAGATCAATTTTGGATTTATTTTGAATGTTTATATTAGTTTATTTATGAAATTTCGTTTAAAAAATAAAATGCATATTTATAGAAGGAAAAATATTAAAAAAATTAGGACAAAAATATGGCAAAGAAAATGAGGGGAAAAATGAGAAAATTTGGATGGTATTGAATTTTTTTGAAAATTTTCATTCATTTTAATAATTAAATTAAAAACGAACCAGAATATTCAATTTGTCCAATGAAAATGTGAAGGCAGAGAACCGCACTGGCAATGCCGAATGAAATTGGAGAAGAAGAAGCTTGAAATGGGAAAAGGAAAAATTAATTTTAATCAAAAAATAGTTTAATTTAAAAAATATTTACAATTTAATAAATATTTTAATAAATTTCAAAATTAAAGAACGCAACATATGTATATATATTGGTTGAGAATTGGTGAAAAAGAAAGGAAAAATATTTGGATTGAAAATAGTCCAAGAGAAAAGGAAGAAAATAAATTCGATCTTACTTATGTAGCAAATTTTTTTTCATGGAATTTAATTGTGGATATCATATTTAAATTTTGCATAATAATCGCTAAAAAAGAGAGAGGGGTCGGAAATCAATTGTGCTTTTTAAATTAAAATTAAAATCTTACTCAGATTTTTTGCCGCTAAAAAATTTGAAAATTGAGAATTCAATGGAAAATTTGTTTCAGCCGCTTGAGGAAAACATGATAACTGATAACAAAATTGGAATTGAGTCCAGACATCCAATGAAAACATTGGCTAAATGGAAATGAAATGTTCAGTGAGGGAAGTGAAAAAGTTAGCATAGATGATATTCTTCAAAAAAAAATATTTTTTTTCAAATTAGAAATTAAGAGGAGATAAAAGGCACAAAATTTTACATAAACATTAAATTTTAAGTAAATCCGGGAATAAAAGATATCAATTTCTTTATGGTTGGATGAGAGTGAAAAAGTATTAAAAAAGGTGGTTTTGAAAGAAGGCAAATTCATTTTTCCAAAATACTGCCCAAAATTTCAACTCTACCACTTTCAACCACAAGAATTAAGTTTAAAGAGGAAAAAGTAAGAGGAGGAAATTAAATATTTGATCTGGGTTGCCACAAAAATAAATAATAATTAATCATAAAATACGTATAAATAACAAACAAATCAGATTTTTGCAAAAAATATGGTATAAAATTTGGAAATTTTAAAGGAAATGGAATAGAAAAGGAGCCATGGAAAATTATCAGGAATATTAATTTATATGAAATTGTAATGAAATTTATAATTTTATGCTTGATCCTTGATTCTCAAACCATTTAGCCATTTTATAGAGCTCGTAAAGATGCGTCGAAGTATGCTTAGTTTGTCGGGATTTGGCCACAATTAAAGGTATTAAGCTGTCTAAACCATATTTTGGATTTTGATGTTTAACCTATTGGTTTTGCACCAGACCGTGATAATGATAATCTATGCATCAATCGACGCCTCTCGATGAGCACTATAAAATGACAAAATGATTTTGAGATCTAGGATCAAGCATAAAAAATTATATATGAAAAAATATTTTTGTAAAAAAAATTCCACTTTATGGGCAAAAACCCAATTTTATGGGCAAAATCTTTTACTCATAAAAAATGGATAAGAATAGAATTTAAATAATAACAATATAAAGATTGGTATTTGATTTTAAAAATGAAAACGTAGAACTGAAATGGAGAATTTGAATAGGCCAATGGCCAAGCAGACAAAAATAGTGAATGAAATTGGAATGGAAGTAAACAATTTGAATATTGAATTGAGGCGAGAAGCGAGAATTGATAGAAAAATAAGAAAATTTTAAAATAACACACCTGGCAATGTCGATTCAATACACAAATGAAATGCCACAATTGATTTGAAGTCAATTCACTGAAATGTCAATGTCACAAAAAATTGGTTGAAGCCAAGAATGCAAGAATGAAGAAATTATTTGGACGATTGCAGGAAATAAAATGGCAATACCCAAAAAAATGTTGAAATTATTTTATTTTTCTATAAATGAAATAATTAATTATAATTATTTGATGAAAAACGCGATTGCCTAAAAAAATCGAAAATTATTCAAAAAGAATTTTGGGAGCTGATAAATAAGGGATTAATGGCCAATAAATTTTTAACCTGGGCAGCAGGAATTGTTTGCTATAGTCGAATATATAGATTAGAGAATCGGTAAATAGATAAATAAATAAATAAAAATAAATTAAAGTGAAAATAAAATAATAATATTAACTTATATTGCAAATTTACTGCTGAAATTAATTAAGGAAAATATTTTAACAAAATTTTGACTAAGAATGAATTTGGAATTGGATGACAAATGACATTTTTATTGGCGATAAAATGAAAAAAAACGAACGCTTATCATTAAACCCAAATACATTTTGGATGGGAAACAATTTGCGCAATAGTATTATCATTATTTTATTTGGAAATTAAATTTTAAAAATTTGAATAAAAATAGATCTGGCAGATTTGTTTTCTTATTAAGCCAATACCCATATATATATAAAAATTAATTTGTATCTTTTCAGTTGGATTGGAATTTGGAATCATGGAAGAAATAATTAAATTTAAATCGTATTCTCCTACATTTGCTTCTCAGTTTTAAATCACAGAAGAATTCAATCCTTAACTGAATTTTGCCTCGCAGATGAATGAAAAATTTAAAAAATTATATGTTAATGGCAATTTCCCAGAGCCCATCAAAAAATTTAAATTTTTTTGCCCTAGGCAATCATCAATCCAAAAATATATGATGGGCAATTTGGCATTTTTCCTTCTCAAGAAATATTTTTAGTCTTTTTTTTATCATTAATTGGCATTGTTTGGCTAGGTCTATATGTTGATTCATTATTTTCAATTGTTCCCTTTTATTATATTTTTTATACAGTTAAAATATAAATAAAATGCTTTTTTTCACTCTCATTGATAATAAAATATAATATTCTATTTATTCTAAGCTTTTGCACAACACTTTTTTCCTAAATACTCTATTTTCAGTACTTTTCATTGTATTACATAATAAATTTTTATTATATTTTGAATTTACTAACAAAATTAAATAAATTTCATGGGAAAAATATTTTTTAAAAATGGATTAAAATGAATAAATGGATTAATGTTAATTTCCATATTTTTCAATTTTGATTTTTGACCCAGCTCAAAAGAAATTGGCCAATTGACTTGAACGAACCAATAAATGCATTTTAAATGCCGAATATGTAAAAAAACGCTCGATAAAATAAAGAGTAGCAAAAAGGAAAAATAAAAAATATGCAAAAATAAGAAAATTGGCAACAAATTAATTTTCAATTTCTTAGCATAAAAAAAGTAGAATTTGAATTTTTGAGGCTGAGCAGCATTCATGGGATTTGGATTTGAAAATTTAAAAAGGGAAATTCAAAGTTTGAATATTGACGTTGGTATGGAGATTTTCCAAGATAAACTCTGCATATTCGCATAATTTTTCTCTACGATTTGCGTCCAATTTTTTTCTTAATTTCATCATTTTTGTTTCAAGTGGCAGCATAAATGCATTTAGAGAAAAACAAAGAAATATGTTGTAAATTAATCCCCCTAGTCTTGATTTTGAATACCCTAAAAAGTTTAATCGCATTTTTTTGTTCCCTAAAGCTCTATAAATCTTTAAAAAAGTCGATAAATTAAAGAGTGAGACCTTAAATTTACACAATTTATAAGAGGTTAAGATATTTCCCCATAGGGTTTAAAAGAGATTATAGTGTAAATAGCATTTGACGGTTTTTTATAAAGAAAATTTTTTATTGCCCGCGGAATCGCGGGACATGGCCGATGTTTTGGGATGTTTGGACTTGTTTTCATTTCACAATTTTACCCATCTCTGATGAAAAATATGGACATGGAGAAGGGGATGAGGACAAAATCAAAAAATTCGCCTTGGATGGGCATTGGATAGGCACAGATGAATGAGAATCGGGGAATGGAGGATAGGAAGAACTTTGACCGTCCAAATGCTTTTTAGGGCGACTGCCTATAATAATGGGAGCGAAAACGAAATGCGTAAATGGAAATGGAATTTGTTTTGCTGCTGCTGGCCACTAAAAATGTGCAAAA
This sequence comes from Pratylenchus scribneri, assembly GCA_030063045.1. NCBI lineage: Eukaryota > Metazoa > Nematoda > Chromadorea > Rhabditida > Pratylenchidae > Pratylenchus > Pratylenchus scribneri. The sequence goes on from JAQSEB010000131.1 coordinate 739,236, forward strand.
GGGGGCAGAGGGTATCTATCGTGAATTTTTGAAGTGAACAATAAATTGATGAACATTGTTGGCCTTATATAATTTGTTAAAATGACGACTTTTTACAAGTCTTGTTTACGCTAATGGCCAAATAGGTGGGATAAAATGAATTAAATCAAAAATAGTGGGAAATTTATTGCGAAGGATGATTTATTTGTTATTGGAGAATAGGACATAAATGCGGGAAATGTTCCACATCCAAATCCATTATCCATCCCCATCCTATTTCCACATTTTATTTGCCCCATATTCCCGCATTCAATTAATAATAAAGCATTAATAAAGAGGAAAATATGTTTATGTACATAAAATGGGTTGTCGATGCCTTTCTCCCATTATCATCAGCAGCCCTTCCCAAAACGACCATTGGCTGGGGGATGGTAGAGTAAAGGGAGAAACCAATGATTATTGAGATTGAGGGAAAAGAATGTTGGGGTAGAGGCGGGGAAATGAGGCGAAAATGAGGGAGGAGGTGATGGAATCGTAAAAAATGGGCGGACCCAAATCGAAAATTTTCGATGCGCGAATATTTTTTTTTCAGTGGATGGAACAACCAATGATGGGCCAATGAGAGGGAGGGGGAGTGGGGTTGCGGAAGGGTTTGGGGTCTGTTTGAAAATGAAAATGGGCCTAAATAGGATTGGAATGAACTTTGATTTTTGTGGAAAACATGTTTACATTATTGGACTAGCAAAAGTGTGATTTATCAAAATGGTTGCTTTCGATATTTTTTTAATAAAATGAATAGAAAGAATATTTTCTCTTAAATTTGATGAATTTTTTCACTAAAACATTGCTATTATAATTTGATTATTTTTATTTCCATTTTCTCAGACACCTAACCGAAGATTTTTTTTCAATAATGAATAAGATTGAGAAGATAATGGGAATGGAATATGGAAAGAATGATCAATGAAAGTGAAATTGGATGATAAGAAAATGGGAAATAGAAATGATTCATTTGTTGATGGATTGAGGAAAAATTGCGGGAAATGTGAAAATTACCAAAATAATTCCGTTCGAGATAGTAGGATAAAAATATGGCAGAAAAATGGGGGCAAAAAATGGGCAATTTTTTGGATTATTTGGAGTAATTGGAAGATTTTTAATAAGATGAGAAAATAATTACGGGGAAATGGGTGAATGAAATCGAAATGCTCTTTTTTAGAATAGTTTATGCCAAAAAAAAAGAAGAATGAGCAAACGGAAGTTAGAAAAAATACCGTATAACTTATTTTAAAACCTCTTCCTCTATAAATCCCCCAATCATGATTTTGAGTACTCATAGTTCCTCTCATGGTAAACCCAAAAAATTTCTTATTTTTTTTCCTTAGTTCCCTAAAGCTCTGTAAAATTTGCTAATATCTTAAAAATGTCCATAAATTAAAGAAAGAGACCCTAATTTTCCTAATTTTTGAGGAATTATTATATGGAAGAGCATTTGGCGGTTTTTGATGGAGAATTTTATGGGTAAAAATTGTTCATTTTATAATTGCCCGGACATGGCCGATGTGTGTGATGTGGACTGTTGAAAGAATAATTGATTGGTGTACGCGCGCCCCCGAGGGGAAAAGAGTGAGACAAATGGGGAATGGAGGAATAGGACGCGATTTTGTGCGTTGATTGGAAATGGGAGGATGGATTGAGACAGAAGGAATGGGTTGAATGAAGCCTAGCAGAGCAGTTTGTGGCCAAAGGCCAAGTAGTTGGATTGAATTGGTATAATGGAAATGAGGATAAATGGAAGCAAAGCTCTGGGGATAGGGAAGACAAAATGAATAAGCAGCGCGAATTGGCAAATTGGAATGCTCGGAATTAAATCAAAATTCTTTTGATTAATTGAATTTGAGATACAAATATAAATAGCAAAATAAAATGAAAAATTATTAAAGAATAAGGATGCGAATTGATTAACGCTTTAACAATGGGATGTTGTTATTGGATTTATAAATTTGGAATAGAATGAAAAGCGATGGATGATTTTATTAAAAATATGAAATGTTTGTTCTGGGTGCGAATTCATCATTGGACAATATTCTGCTTAAAGAAAATATAAATGAATATGGAATTGGCCCTAAACAAAATAGAGTTTGTTGGGAAGAGAAATTGGCCCCAATCCCAATCAATCCCGTCCACTTCACATTTTTCCTTCTATTCCAAGTATTCGCACATTCCCCCAATGTGTCTCAAATGCCCAACGATAGAAATAGAAAATGATGGCTGGCAGAATACGGTGATCAATGAATGTGGAAAATGAGAAATGAATATTGAATTGCTCTAAGCAAAGGGTGTCAAGGGAAAAACTGCGATTCAGGCAAAACTGTAATAACTTATAAAAACTATTTTCGTCGGAGAAGTAGAAAAGTAGAAATTTCGAAAACTAGAGGTAGGATTAGGAGGGTTACGGTAGTGGCAGTATGTGATTAGGGTAGAGATTAGGCTTAGGTTTGTGCTTGCTTCTCCGGCGAAATAGTGTGTGATTTCCATTTTTGCCCGATTATCCACTTTTTTCTGTAACATGGAAAATGAATGGGGATGAATTTTTCGTGTACAAAAAAAGAAATTGGTAAATTTGGAAGGAATGACTTTGGCAAAAAAAAGCTGATGAAAATATGAATAAAAATTAAATTGCAAATTAATTTAATTTTTAATTCAAAATATTAAAAAGAACAAAATTAATACATTTGAATGGATTTGCCTCAAAAAATCCCGATGAAAATATGAATAAAATTAAATAAGTTTCAAAATTTATAGAATAAATTTACATATTGGCCTCCAATGAAAAAATGAATTATGTTAATATTTTATACTAAAACGCAATTTCTGGCTAATTGTAATCTAATTAATTGAAAAATGAATGCGCAAAAGAAAATAGTATATTTGAAAATGTCCAATTTACGCTTGGGGATTTGAAAGACTATTTTTTATAAAATTACAATTGCGAAAATCGTCAATTTGATTTAATAAAATGATGATTAGCGCATAAATTAAATTTTGTGGTAGAAAAATATTTTGCTGTGATTGGAAAAATTATAATGCACCAATTAGCAACCACTATCCTAATTCAATATCCATTCTCATTCTCTTCCCACATTTTATTTTCCCATTATTCCCGCATTCATATTTGGATGGGAGGAAGAATGGTAAAAGTGTGGGTTAAAAAAATTACGAGCGTTGGGATGCCGCGGTTAAAAAAAAATTTAGCTCTTAAATTTATTTCATTTTTTGCATCGTCTTGCTTATTAGGTTCAAAAAATTCAGAAAACATAATTATGAATTAAAAAGTTTTAGATCGAACCCTTAAAAAATGAAAGGAACAAATTATTTCAAACTGAAAAATTTTTACAGTGGTTTATTATTTTATTGAAAATATATTTAATTAAATATTTTCAAAGTTTTGTAACCTTTCTCTTTTGCTGGATAATCGCAAATCATAAAAATGTTAAAAATATGAATTTACAATTAAATAATAATATCAATAAGGAATAAATAGAGAGAAATTCTTACTATTCGAATGATTGGAATTCATGGATAAAATAAATAATCCATGGATTACTTTTTAGTATGGAAGGATAAGGGTAATTATATTTTTGATTTAGATCACGCTTTTTTTCGTAAAATCGCAGAATATAAAAATGAATGGATTGGATGGTCAATTTGCCTGCGTATAGGGAAAGAAGATTTTGTCCAAAGCATTTCTTTCGATTCATAGAATTAGAGTCGAAAGTAATTCATTCTCATTGGATCGATTCCAATTCATTTCACCTATGTTTATTAGATTAAGCTAAAAATGAATGGGAATGTGGATGGGTGAATACGGAATGGCAATGGATGGAATTGATGAGAAAAATTGGAAGAAGCAAAATGGAAGGGGAAATCTGCATATGTCTTTCGTGAAATGAGTTTGAAATAAAGATCATATTCATTTATGGGTGGATAAAAGTAAAAGGAAATTGAATATTTACAATTAAAACCTAATGTGTCCTCCGAATTTTGGGACTTTTAAATTTTCAGGAAAGGGTTAAAAAATTAAAAATTGAATTACGAAAATAAATCGAATTAAGCATTAGTTAAATGGTAATAAATAATAAAATAATGATTTAACTAGAATTTAGTTGGGATTTTGTAAAAATTTAAAGGCTTAGATGGTTTATTTAATTGAAAAACATTTTTATTAATAGAATAATGGTTGAAAATTGCCGGAAAAATTTAAAAAAAAAAGATTGAGAATTTGTGGAAAATGGGTGGACTGCTTTTCACCAATTTTTGGCAAAAATTAATAGCGCTTTTTCATTCATTTTTGCCGTGAAGAAAGCAGCAGGATGAATCAACGATCGATTTGGCCATAAACAAAATGCTGCTCGCAGTAGAAGCAGAGTAGCCAAGGGTGTTTATATATTTTAGTCTTTGATTGGTACACTCCCCATTTTTTGATCTATATGTATATTCCGAAGAATGACATGTAAAAAATAGCCACTCTGCTCCTTCTGCGCGGAGCGTGCGCATTGGCCGCGGATGGTTCATAGTCCTTTATGATAGCCAAATTTATCGACATTCATCCTGCTGCGCTACTAACCATTTTTTTAATATATGTTGTGTCTGAGTTGTGAGAAGGCTGAAGCAAAAAATGCATTTAAATTTTAATAAAATGTTTATATAATATCTATTTTAAAGAAATTTTTCTCCCCAAATATTTATATTTAAGTTGATATTTTGGAAATTTTTGAACTAGTTGTTATTTTTTGTTCACAACTATCTTAGATTGCAAATCAATATTTAAATTGAATAATGGCAATCATTGTATATTCCTTATGAGATGAATTGATTAGAGAATGAATAATTAATCTATGATTGGAAATTAATAGAAATATATGACCAAAAACAGCAAAATAACCCAAAAAAGCAGTTTTTGTTTTTTGGTAATATTTTATCCAATTTTTCAAAAAAGAAGGCCGCAATTCAATATCATTTTTATCAATTTAATTAAATACCGTAAATGCTCTTTTAATTCTCTACTCTCTAATAATTCCCCATCCCTAATAATTCCTCACATTTTGAAAAGATTGAAAAATAATTCCGCATGGGGAATTAAAAGAGAATATACGTTATTTCTTATCCACAAAATATACTTAAAAAATTGCAAGGAATTTTCATAGAGTAAAACATATTGTACCAACATGAATATTATGGAACATTGGAATTAATATAGAATAAAAATGAACACTTTTTTATCGAAAATGTGTCGAAAAATGGGGTAAACATATAGAAATTTTGTCCCAAAGTCCTATTGATAAGTAACATTTTAAAATTTTCAAGATTGTCTAATGAATATTTAGTACCTATGTATTATCCATGAGCAGATCTGCTGAACATTTTTTTTGAAATTGTTACATTTTTATCAATTGTAAAATGATGGAAAAAACATTGTCTTATAAGGTTAGAACGGAATATCAAATATTGGGTGTAACATAGGGCAAATTTAGGGGTAAAAAAGCACCTAGATAATATATAAGTATCAAATATTTTGGGTAGATAAAATCATTCTTTTTAATTTATTTATTGAATACCATTGATTTTTTTGTAAATTTTTGAATTTTGAATAAATGCTTTTTGAAAAGATTTAAAATAGAAAAAAGCTTAAAGAACAATACTTTATTCTTTATTATCATTGATTAAGTTTAATCGAAAATATAATTCATATAGTTAATAGATGTTAAAAAAATATTTTTTCTAAACATTTTGTTTTTATTTTTAAAACTTCCAATTTAAAAAATTCTCTTCTTACCCCGTTGAAAAAGAAAATGTCCTCCATCAAATTCATTAAAAAAGGACCGATATTTATGCAATTTGAATAAAAATTAACACAAAGAAAATTTTCGATAAAAAGTAAATCTAAGCATTAATAATGGCTTTTTGTAGTTTCAATCTTTTCGAACGGATTTGTCCAGCCAACAATGGATTTAATGCGTTGATCCATTCAAAAACCTGCCAAATAAAATTTGTAAAATATATTTAAAATTAATTTAATTTTAAAATAATAATAATAATAAACTGACGTCATCATTTGGGGGCAAAGGCTGCATCAAAAAAGCTTTTTGTTTGGTGAACACTGAAAAAATGCATTGTTGTTGGTCGTCGGCAAATTCAATTTTGGTAATTGCCAAATTAATGATGCCTCGAATTACCTACAGAGAAAAAAATAATTTTATAAATTTGTACATAAATAAAAATTATTTAATTAAAATTTTATTTGAAATATGATTTAATTTTAGAAAATTAAAAAAAATTTATATTAATAATAATAAAAATATTTTTGGGTTTTTCAAAAATTTGTATCCTTTTTAAATAAAAATTTAATATTAAACTGCCGATTTTAAATAGTAAATATTTTTATTTGAATTTTATAAGTAAAAATTTTTATTATTTTTTTAAAATTTTATAATTAAATTAAAAATACCAAATCTTTGTCGTCTCTATAAAGCAATATGTATGGCCTTCGGATAATAACCCATCTTCGAATCCTACAAAAATTTCATAAATAAATTTTAAAAATTCACAAAAAATGCTTTTTACCATTCTTTATGCATTCCTTCCAAAAAATTCATATAGCCTTTTTTGGAAACGACCAAGCCAACATGCTCTTCGGTTACCTTTAATTTATTTTATGAAATTGGATTGGCTAAAAATGTTTTATTTTTTTAATTTTATATGGTGCCAGAACAGAATATAAATAAAATCAAAATTGCATATTAAATATTCGGGTAATAATACTTAATAATTTTAAAAAATTTAACAAACATTTACAAAATTTTTTGATTGAAAATTTTTGAATTTTCATATAAGAATCTGATTTTGGACAAAATATCTTAACAAATTCTCAATTTATTTTATTAAAATTTTTTCCATTTGTATTATTTTTTTCTGTAGAATATTTGAATGTTAAAATGAGTGACAAAAATATAATTATCCATTATGATAAAAAAAATTGTCAGATATTGGCTAATTTTGTCGTTTTATGATCATAAATTTTTTACCAATTTTCAATCAAATCCAGAAATTGTTTCCTTTAATCAATTTATCTCATCTCACTTAAATTTATAAACTGATGCCGAATATTTACATTGAAAAATTAATTTAATCCATATATTTTGTTCTACTACCGTAAATGCTCTATTATTAACCCCGGGGTTACTAATTTTCAGAGACCCTCTGAGGTGGGAATTTTTCTGAAATTTTTGAGACAAAAAAATGCTTATTTCGGCTTAATTTTACCTACTAATTAGTTATTTCTACTAATTGGTTATTTTTGAAAAAAAAAAATTTTTGGGAAGAAGGGGGGGGGGGGTTACAAATAGAGAGGGGGTTTCTAATAGAGAGGGGGTTACTAATAGAGCATTTACGGTATTTTAATTTTGGCAAAAATTTTTCCGTATTATGAAATTTATGATTTTTTAAATTTTTTCACTCACATCCGGAATCAATTTTGCCAACTCATCTTCACCAGCCTTGAACATGCAATTGCCTGATGTTGAACGCTTTATCCCTGCCGTCGATTCGCACATGCCCGAATCCAATCGGTCACCATATGATTGAGATTTATTACGGCAAAGTTGGTGGCCACCGGCAGTTGGCACTCCTTTTCCACCATATCTGTTACCATCTCCACTGTCGTTGCTGCTACTTTGGGAGCTCTCATTGCTCATTGGGTCAGTCTTCAAAAATTCGGACAATAATTTTAGAAATTATTTAGAAAAATGGCATCAAAAATTCTGATCATTCCCTAAAAATGTTACAAATTTTTAAAAAATTTAAATTTAAAGTGAATTAAACTCGAAATTAAGCCTAATTTTATTAGAATTTTTTTATAATATATTTAGATTTTCGTAAAAATTATTTTTGACTTTTTCAATTATTGCAATAAAAAAAATTGATAAACTCATTTGACATTGGTCATGGAGGAAGATAAGAAATGCTAAAAAATTTGAATTAGCCTCAGGATATATGATTTTTATATTTTATTGGATTCGTATTCGGACCCAAAAAGACAAAAAATGATAAATTTTGCTGCTGGCAAATTTGCCTAGTAAAGATTGCATAAAATCTTTTAAGGAAAAATATTTCTTAAGGCAAGTTTTAAAATAAAATAATATCAGAATTTTTTACAAATTTAATTTTTAAAATTATCGTAAAAATTCAAAAAATTATTTACGTTTTTTCCAGTTGGTGATTCCTTATTCATAGGAATTTTCATTTTGATCAAGTGGATCACTTTTTCAGCCAATTGCTTTTCCTTTTCATTTAATGTAATAGAATTCGGGATTGGACATTTTGGAACAGTTGGAGTGATCTGAAAAAAATAATTAATTTTTATTAAATAAAATTTTCAAAATTATTTTTAAAATATGGAAATTTAAAATTATAGAAACATTTAAATTTTAAAAATTTTGAAAAATTACTGGGGTATCGCCTCGGCCAATATTCTTGGATTTCCTCAATTTCAAGAAAAGGCGCATCCTTTCCACTTGTTGAAGCTTGCTTAGCTTTTCCAATTCATATTGATGCTCCCAAATGATTGAATCGCCACGTGGTCTATTAATAAATATTTAATACAAAATTAAAATTAAAAATTTTGGTAACTATCCGAATTTTTTATATAGATATTAGTAAAAAGTGATTAGATATTTTGCTAGAAATTTATGGCCAAAATTTCAATAAAATTTCATCCCAATCCCAATTAGGGCTATAAAATTTTTAGCAAATATTCTAAAAATTGATTTGAGTACAAAATTCCTGTAAAAAAAATCTACACAATGTATAAACAATGTGTGTAATAAAAGAATTCATAAAAAATTTATTTTTTTTCTCAGTAACTAATCATCATATTTTCCTCGATTCTTTCCAATATTATTTTAATAAAACCAACCTCCATGTTCCTAAATTTTCTTCACCACGCACATCTTAAATTTAAATAAATTATATTTAATAAATATCACTTAAAAATAATAAATTACAAATTAGAGATGTGTCTTGAATTTGTTTCCTCCGGCGTAGTGCACCTGAAATTAATAAATTTTCGATTATAATATTGTATTTACTTTTGATGAGACCTGGACTGCCAGATTCTTGCATTAGGGTTAGCAAATAAATGCCGGGCACTCGATTCATTTCCGGACTATATATAATAAAGAAATGCATGATTATCAGAAATATATGAATAAAATTTTTCTAAATATATATCTTGTGATTTAATATTTTGATATCCAACGAGAAAAATTTTGGTCGAATTTTTAGGTGAAATATTTTTGAAGAAAATTTTGCTTCTACTATTAAAAAGATTTTGGCTTTAATAATTATTTAAAAAAAATTCTCAAATTCTAAATTTTTTTAAAAATGATTAAAAATATTTAAAAGATTGATAAGAAAATTATTAACCAGTAGCAGAAATATTTTTTAACTTTATTCTGTAAAAAAATGATCATAAAAATTTCCCTAAAATAAAAGCTTCTCAAAATATTATTTGAATTATAAATGGGAAGCATTTTAACAGAAATTAAATCCGCAAATAAAAAATTTAAATAAGTAAAATTACCTTTTTGAAATGCCACCAATCAGGGAACGACAAAATCGACTAGCAGCACTGATTTTGGAGTCACGGGCATAGATGAGCATTGTTAGATCCTTTGTTATAATTGCCGGTTGACCACAATTCGCCATTTCCATATATGCCTTAATTTCATTTTTATAAAATTTAATTTATTAGGTTTTATTAAATTTTTATCATTGTAAATTTTTTATAAATTTTTATTTGTATTTTATAATAATTTGTTTCCCCAAAAACATATATTTTACAAAAATCTCACCGAAATTGTCATATAAACATGCTCGCCGTAACCCGAAATGCAATTGAGCAGAGGCGAATTGTGTAATGAAGAATCCCAAGCAGCCTCGAATTGGAAAAATACACTATATAAATAAAATTAATTATAATTTAATTAATATTGATTATTATAGGCTAAAAATTATTTTTAAAATTATTTGTAAAAATTGGTTCAATTTTTATTTTATTTATCCTAAAAAATTATTTGAATAAAAAATTATTTAATATTTATTACCGATCGTCCATTGTGAATTCCAAAAATGTGCCAGGAAAAAGGCCCAAACTCAGCACATCATCATCTTCGCCTCCAGCCCATTCCAATTTATTTCGGATGCGGCCAACCACAAGCTATGAAAGAGAGATGAATATTTATAATTTTGAGAGGGCACTTGCCTCTTGGCAATCGCGTAATTGGATGTGGTCACCTAAGGAAAAATTGGAAAAAATATTTTTATGAGGAAAATATTTATTGGATGAAATTAATCCTAATTTAATTATTAATAAATATAATAAAATTTATAAAAAAAATTATTCACCTTTTTCATGGCAAATTGTAACTTTAATTCGTCGTTGGATGCCTTGATGAAGAAGAAAAATGCCTTGCGTCGGCAATCCATTGGCATGATCCACGATCTGTGTAAAAATTCCATTTTTAAATATTTAAATATTTTTTTATAAATTAATAAATATGTATAAAAATTACCGCTGGATGATATTCGCCGTTGCTGCCGAATTCGCAAATTTCGAACCAAACAAGTAAATCATATTTGGCAATCACGGAATTTTGACTAAAAAAATATTTTTTTGCAGTCTCGGCATTAATTAAAAAAATTCACTTGGCATTGAAATGGCCTCCAGTCCCTCCACTGAATCTACTTTTCAAAGGAGTCGCAGTGAGCAAAGAGGATTTGATGTTGCCTCCAAGGCGATTTGATTTTAAAGATCTTAAAATTTGAGTAAAATTGCAAAAAAAAAAATTAAAAAATTGAAAAAAAATTCGCACTATTGATAATTTATATAGAAATGATTTTTCGATGTAATTTCTTTTTACGAAAAAATGATTTTCAATTGTAAATATATTCGGACATTTTGCTAAATAAATGCACATAAATTTCGTGCTTTTAGTTACCGGCTTAATAGCCTATAAAATTTAAGAATGACAAACATCTCCTGTGTCTGTTGTTCAAACATGCTATGTGTGTTCACTTTTGCCAAATGGCCAAAAACTTCGAATATTATTGGGAAATGCTGCAAATAGTGGATGAATGCCGAATTCACTGTTGTTTGAAGGCCCTGAATTTTTTCTCTTTATAAATTTAAAAAAAAAATGCGGACCTGAACATAATTATAGGGCAATGTTTTCGTCCCATTCTTGGCCATCATCCCTTTAACAGGTTCCGTTGAAAATGACTCGTCGTGTCGATGCAGGAAACTAAATAAATGATAGAAAATTTAATGAATAAATAATCTTAAAACATTATTTATGAAAAAATTCTAATTTTTTTGGCCGTTAATAAGTCTCTAATAAGTAGAAAAAAAATTCAACTAAATTGTTGGACAAATTAATGAATTACCGATCAAAATTACAAGATTTTAATATTAGTTTATGAATTAAATAAATTTGCTTTTATTTTATAATCAATATTTTTTAGAAATGTTTTAATACTTGAATTGGCAAAAAATGTCTGTATATTCATCGGGAATGCCGGTGGCTTGCACAATGGTGACATTAAAATGGAATAAAGTAGATTTTGGTAAATGAGCAGGAAATTCAATATCTTCGGCCATTTTGCATTCTAAAATTTGAGGAATTTATTATTTAAATATATAAATTATCATTATTTTAAATATTTTCTAATAAAATTTATGACAATAATTTGGATGTTTCACTAATTATGCTTATTAGTGTAAAATTTCTCATATCCGGAAATTAGTAACTTTTATATAATATTAGTAGATTAAAGTTCTTTTTAAATTTTGGCATCAAAATGATTAATCAAAAATAATTAATCCGAAAATTATGACCAAATAAATGAAGAGCATAATTTTGGCCTGTTTTGACTATTTTTGATCTTTCGTCAATTTACAATCAAATTTACTAATTTTTTCGAAAATCAATTCATTTTAATCGTTGAAGAAGACATAAATTAAAAAAAAATTTGTAAAACATAGAACATGTATTAATATTAATTTTTATGTGCAAAATTCAAGTACACAAATTGCCTATTATTTCTTTGAAAACTATAAGAAAAATACAAACCATTTTCATTAGAGGAAGAGTCCTCATCGGCGGCCGGACTTCGTCGATTTCCTTTTGCAATTGCTGCAATGTTCATTGTTGATGCCGATGCCACAATTTGACCGCCATTCCTTCGCTGAACATTATTCTGGAAATCTTCCCTCCGGAATTGCAATTTTGCTATTTGATTTGTGCTGGTCGATTGGGGCGCTGCATTCTTCTCGACCAATGTCACATTCACATATAGAAAACCGAGCACTGTTAAAAAAAGGATATTATATTTCCTAACAGTCTAATTTCTAAACAAATTATTTTATAAAAATTTAAAAAAAAAATAATTGATAAATAAAATTTTCCATAAAAAATAAAAAGAGTAATAATTTCATTTTTTAAATCTTCTAAAAGGAAACTAAAAATTTAAAAAAACAAAAAATAAAATTTTTGAATTTCTGTTAATAATATAATGTTTCAACCAATATTGGAAATTAGCTAAAATACTAAATTTTAGCTAAGCATTAGGGCTAGTATATTTTGGGAATCTCGGCTTCTTGAATTTGTAATGATAATGACTCGAAAGTAGGGCTCATTCGATTCGGCATAGTCGATTTAATATATGAAATTTCAGTTATTTTCGCTAGATTCCTATTCCGCTTTCGGACACTGACACCAATTCCTAACTCTAAAACTGATCTGAAAATTGGAAATTTAATCTACTAAATCGACCATGCCGAGTCAAAAGAGCCTACTCGCGAATCTATTCGACATCTAAGAAGTCGAGATTTCCAAAATTAGACAGCCCATTGCCTTGCTAATTCCGGTTAGCTCTTACAATTATATTTAGTCTGTTCCCAAATTAAAAATTTATTAATACCTTCGCCCCTTTCATTAACAATTGCTACTTTATGGTCGAGCGATACATTGTCAAGAATATTATTCAAATAGACGAATGCCCTGTGGAAATTTTAATGAAACAAAATTATGTGAAGAAAAATATTGAAACTTGCCTTCCAATCAGACGAAACCATGGAAAGCGATCATAAAATGGATCTAATAATGGTAAAATAAAAAATATTTTAATTGATAAAAATGTAATACCGGCTCCAAGCCACATGTCATCCAAATGTTCATTCCCTTCCTCCTTCTCTTCTTCGAGATTTGCCCCGGAGCCTTCTTCTTCCATTTGTGGTATTTTTTGGTCGACTAACAATTTTCTGTAAATTTATTGGGTTGGAGGAAAATTTTTAATTATTTTTAATTTTTTTTAAATATAATTATATCGATGAATTTAAATAAAATAAATTTTTTTACAAATGTAAAAATTTTTAACATAAAATAAAAAAATTTTAAAAAAAAAATAAATTTTATTTTAAAAAATCAAAAATTTTTTACTATTATATTACTTTTATAATCCAAATATACTAAACGACATTTTCTGTTAGTAAACAAAAAATACAATATCTTACATAAAAGGTAATTCTAAAATTCAAATCATGATTAAAATTTTTGTAATATTTATCCTAAATAACTGAGGAAATACAAATTAAAAAAATGTATTCCTACCTAAAAATTGATCAAATTTTCAATTTCTTTTATAAAAATAATTAAAAATAAATCGCTTGAAAAATTATTTTAATTTATAATTTATAAAAAATTCAACCATAAAAATCATTAAAATTTACTTTTGTGCCGAAGAAATTTCAGCTGGCGGTGGAGGAAATATTCTATTCAGCAAGTCCGAAACAGTGCGCATTTCCTCAACACCAGTAGAACGATCCATTGGGGCAATGTTCACATCAGCATTTGCATTGTACAATCGGCGCATGTCTTCCAGGCGAGATCTGTGGTTGGAATATTAAATATATTGTAAAATTAAAATAAAAAATACTTTAGTTTTTCCAGACTCCAATGATTGATGGCTCCATTTTTCAGATCCCTCACTTCAATTGCCACAACTTTAAATGAATTAAAAATTTATAAATCATTTTAAATAATTTATTTTTTGACTTATTAGAAAAAAGTTATCCTAAAAAAACTATTAAATAACCATTGATTTTTATATTTTATAGCCAATGAATTATATGGAAAATGTCAATTTTTCGATATGAAAGATTTTGGTAATATTTTTGTGATTTTATGGTTAGAGAAATAAATAGTAGTTTTCCAAGAGCTACCTTATCTTCGATCAGAAATTTTTCTAAATTACTAAAATGATTCTAATTGAAATTGAATTCAATACAAAAATTACAGGTTTGTGGCCAAATTTTTAAAGTAAACCGGGAAATGTTACAATAATCCCAGTGGATCATCCGGTATAGGATTAGGGTCATCTAGAATAGGTTATCATTGCACATATCCGAAACCTAATCCTAAACAATCATGAAGGGGACCAGCAGAGGAACTTCACTTCAAATCTATCTGCTGGTCCTGCTGGATAACCTTCAAGTACAAAATTACCTGTCTTTGGATATGGCCTAATGCTGAGATTTTCGCCGGGCGGTAGCAATTCTGGTGGCAATGGACTGTACACTGAAATAGAAATTTTAATTTATTAACAATCCCAAAATTTACTTGAATCTGTGAGCAAAACAAATTGGAATTCCACCCTCTTCTTCAATTCAATGGAAATTATATTTGTCTCCTCTGCAAAAAAAAGATAATTTTTGTATTATTAATTTTTTGTAATTGTTTTCACTTACTCACTAAATGAGCAAACATCCAAAGATCGTCCCGAACGGATTTGAACTGATAATAGCGCCATTTGAATGCAGCCTTTTGCACTTTCAATGCTAATTCAGGAGTCCAAGAATCATCATTGTTAACTGCCAAAGGAAAAGTAAACTTTTTACATTTTTCATCAGCAAATTAAATCCTCAAAAAATTGGTATGTCAATATGGATTAACCTTTTATTATTCGATTTGTTTTTCGTATTATGAATATCAGAGACGAAAGGAATTTATTTAATTTGTGAAAAAAAGCTGGTGGATTAATTTGTAAAGCATTTTATTGGGCATAAATTCAGTTAAAAATGATATCAAAATGCATTGGCCGAATGTTGGTTATTTACAAAATTATACCCAAAAATGACAAAGCAAAATATTTGATACACCGATAATTTTTTACAAATTTTTACTCATACATTATAATAATGTATTTTGATATCATTAATAAATTCTCTCTAAATTAATTCAATATTCTATCGATGTTCGATATAATTCATTTCATGCATGATCTCTATCCCTACTACGATTATTGATAATCTCAATTTTTAATTAATAACCTTCTGCCAGTAGACTTTTACTCAAAATGAATTCGCTGTTATTCCAACTGGAGCAACCGGATGAGATCAGCTGACTTTGGGCCAAGTCCACTTGCCGTTGTAGGCTTTCGATGCGACTTTCATATTCCTGTAAATATATTTTTGAGATCAAACGAAATTCTTTTAGATTACTTTTAAATTACATCCAAATAAATATAGTTTTATTATATCCATTTTGAGGATTCTATCTCTTTTAGTTTTATAAATTGAAACTTTTGACGAAAAAGCCCTTATCGTTGTTATTAGAAATTTTAATCAAATTAATAAAAGTGGACTTTTTAGAGAACATTTTAAGGCTTTTGAATAACATATCTCCTTCCCAAATTTGTTGCTTTATTTTTGTGATGGTTTAAAAATGGTTAGGCACTAGGTACTCCACTCATCATTTTCCCCTGAAACCAATTAGTTGTTTTTAAATTTTAGATTTTTTTAATAAAATTCTAACTCACATTTTTCTTCCTTTTATGCTCTCTTTCCATTAATTCCAATTCCTTGCGGAATTGTTGTTCCATTTCCAACAATTTTGCGTCCATTTCCTGCTTCAGGTCAATGCCTTGATGCTGGAATAATTCATGTTGCGCAAAACGCCAATCAATTATTGGTTGTTGTTCGCCAATGTTGGATGAGGCAAGGGCTGCCAAATTATGACGACTTTGTTTCGCCTCTTGAGGATCTTTAAACTCGATCAAAATTAGCTCCATTAAAAATATTATTTTTTTTTTTCTGATTTTTGTTAATTAACACTTCAATTCGGCCAAACTCTATTTTAAAACTTAACAAGGAATTAATAAATTTGAGATAATTCACCATAGTCAATAATTGTCTTCTATAATTTAGTAAAATTTAAATTTTATTAATTTCTAATTAAAAAAGAGTTAATATCCTTTAATATCCTTCAGTTTATAAACCGAATTTTTGGAGGAAAATTTGCTAATTTTAGCAATTGTTTAAAACCATTTTTAGAGGACATTTAAGGGTTTCCGAATGGCATATTTCCTTCTCAAATTGATTAAGTCCTTGTAGACCCAGAAAATATTGAAAAATCCTTTTTCGATTTAAATATGCTTTCTATTTTTTCTTTTGAGTTTACAATAAAAAAGAAAATGACCCTTTTCTATTTAATTGTTTTTCCTTTCATATTTTCCTAAAAAACGACCACCCACCATTAAAGCGGAACACATGGCTTCGGCCAAGAATTATTCGACATCCCGATGTCAATTTCTGTGTTTGGCCAGCTGAAATATTACCATTATAAATAATTATGCCCAATCTCCTATCCAAAAAATTCGAAACCTGCAATTGGCTCGCCATTAAGGAAGCATTCGCCTTGGATAGGACAAATGTTGACCAGTCCATTGGAATTCTCGAATTGGCAATGTCGACTTTTTATATGGTCACCGTTGAGTAGAATATCCGGCCGTTGGTCCTTTGACATAGTTTTCAACTCACGGTCATCGCGTCCAACTCTTTAAGTGGGAAATAAATAAATTTTTAGCTATAATTTTTTAGCAATTATCATTTTATAGCTATCAGATTGAGGGAATTTTTTTTATTGAAAATGGGTAAAAAGTTATGACTTAAAGTCAAACAAATTGGCAAAAATTGGAGAGTTTTCGTTTTTTTTGGTAATAACTTTCCGGCCGATTTATCTATGATCAATCTGTTAGTATTAAATTCTCTAAAGAAACAGATTATTCCAATAGAAATAAAAGCTCTTTATATTTTTTATAAAAGATTGTTGAAAAATTTTCCAATGCAAATGGCCAAAATTTCCAGCAATTCGAATATAACTTACATTGTGATGCCCACTTTTAAATAATAGAGCAAGCATTCGCTCATCAATGGATCCTCGTTCAAATTCACCAAATGTGGCAGCTTTTTAGGAGAAAATACACCCAGCGCTGTTCCATCTGCCGATGTGGCCAAGCCAAGTTCTCGGAGCTCTTCTTCACGGATTTTTCTAAAAAATTATCAGAAATTTTTATTAAAAGAATTTTTGCTTTTCTAAAAATTATATAATAAATTATTTATAAAAAAATTCTAATAAGGAAAATTCCTTAGTGAAAATGAGGAAAATAAGGCTTTCAAGGAGAAAATGTCCTAAACAGAAAATTGTACAGCTCTGTGTAGGCAAATGTCCTAAGAGAAAATAGGAGGAAATTAAGCTTTTAGGGCGAAATAATAAATAGAGTATTGTTTTTCCTATGATTTTTTCGAATTTATCCAACATACATTTGAACATTTTTACATCTATTTTAATTTTTTGCTAAAATTAATAAATAATAAAGTTTCAAAAAATAACTTTAATTAGCTTTCTTTAATTAAACTAAAAAATAAAAGGACTACTGAATAGCCCAACAGAAAAATTTTTGACCACTTACTTCAACGCCTCCGTTTTGCGCAATTTTTCATCCCATGTTTCGTTCAATTCGGCAATCAATTTCTCCGAGGTTTTCAGCTGCTCAATTGTGTCTTCCTCGGCCGAATAAATTCGCATATTCGATGAAATTACTTCTCCATTTTCGTTTAACTAAAAAATTGATTGCATTAATTTTTTAAACATTTTCGACTTGCCTCAATTTTTCGTTCTTGCAATATAGATCGCAATTTTTGAACTTCTTCTTTGAGTTCTCTGATCAATTTGGCGTTGGGATCCTCGTTGACTTTGGCACGGCACATTATTTGTTTGGCACTGTCCGCATATCTTAAAGAATTTATATTTAATTTTGGATTTCACCTAAAAAATGTTGAAGGAAGCTAAAAATCCCCTTCTATCTATAGACATGTGGCTTTCATATTTTTTTTAAAATTCGTTTTTTATTTATAAAAAAGCAATTTACTTAAAATTTATTCATAAAATTAAAAAAATTCAAATTATAGAGGACAATTATAGCCTACTAATCGTTTATAATTAATTGCCTTCTAGAAAAAATTTGCTCTTTACTGATGTTATAGATTATAAACAAAACAATTTTCCCAGTAAAGAGTAAAATCCTCTTATTAACTAATTGATAAGCGGCGCACGGTGCTGGGGTTTATAAAATTTTAGGTTGGAGACTAATAAGCAGTAATGTGACTAACATAATATTAGCTTATTTTTCTCTAATTTTCATTTCTCTAACCTCAAAGTGCTGAGTGTTTCTTCAAAGTTTACATCAGCCGGACTGAGTGCGGCAATCATGGCAGTTTTGGAATTGCCACCCAAAGACTCCTTCAAAAGCCAGGTTAACACGGAATCCTGAAAGTTTTTATAATTAGGAACTCAGATGCTGTCCCTGAATTTAGAATATAACATATTTTTGAAACTATGATATATAATTTGATATTTCTTACTCTGTATGGAATGACAGCAGCCCGAATGTTTGTCTTCTTCTTGGTCGATTGTTCGGCTAACTAAAAATTAAATTTAATGTAAAAAATATTTATATTTTTAATATTAAAAATAAAAATAAAAGAAAAACCTTTTTGATGACCAAACCCAAAGTGGTCAAACTTTTGTTGATATTGGCACCTTCCTTAAATAAATAAATTTAGATTAGGCGATATTATTAAAAATATGCCTTCAATCTTTGCCCTTCAGCACCGGTGGAATCCGCTCTTTCACTGCCTTATTAGGGAATAATCAAATTATTTTGTTTAAGCAAGGCAAAAAATTACCGGCTAGATCGACCAATGAAATTTTGCTCACCTTAATTTTTTTAATAATTTATTTCTCATTTTTTTTTTAAAATATATTTTTTTTTTATTTTCCATAAATTTTGCCCAATGAACTAAATATTTTTTCCTAAGCATAATTTTATCTTTTATATTATTAAATTTCGAATTAATTTAATCAAAACAGATTTGATAGTGCCAAATAATCAGCTGCTTAATTAGATTTTTTCATGATAATTGAATGGAAGGAACAATCAATTTTTGAAAGCAATTTGCAATTGAAAAGCCCTAAATATTCTCAACAATTTGTGAATATAAGCAGATTTTCCTCAAAATTATTTTTTTAAGCTGAATTTAATTATATTTAAGATAGGCTAAATTATAGGGAAAAAATTGGGTTTCTCATAAGTCATAAGTTAGTTCTTTTGATGAAATATTGGTCAAAAGAATGATTGCATTTAATCGGCGTCTCAATTAATTAATTTTAATGTTTGCCTCTAGCCTCATATACAAAAATTTAAAAAAAATTCTAAATAAAAAAATTTTGCAAATTTAATTTACTTTTTCAGTGTCCAAATCGGTG
Organism: Pratylenchus scribneri; assembly: GCA_030063045.1. NCBI lineage: Eukaryota > Metazoa > Nematoda > Chromadorea > Rhabditida > Pratylenchidae > Pratylenchus > Pratylenchus scribneri. The sequence goes on from JAQSEB010000131.1 coordinate 758,936, forward strand.
CCCAAATCATGTTCTCGTTGGGTCAAAATAATTGTGAAAATTGCATGCGAACGGGACGATGTGGAATTCATGTTGGTGGCAGCCACCGTTCTGTAGATTAAATTATTTAATTTTTATTTAAATAATAATTATTCACCTGGCTTTATTTCCAGCGTCCATCAGGGCAAAAATGCTAAAAGAAGAAAATTTTAAATAATATTGTGAAAATACATTACAAAATAATTACCTTGATTGTGTGTATGGGTATTTATATTTAAATTTTACATATGGGTAAATAATTTGGAATTTATGTAAAGAATTTTTTAAACCCTTAGTTTAGCTTTTTTCTAGAACTTTTTGAGTAATAAAATAATTAATCAAAATAAAAATGCCCAAAAATTTTTAATCCAAAAGTAGGAAACAACCCATTTTGGCCTATTTTGGCTATTTTATAATTCATATTTTCTGCCATTTTAAATCAAATTCACTAATAATTCTCTCTAATCAATTCATCCCAAATCTCTGCTGGTGTACTAATTTTCATTTACCGAATTTATAAATAAGTAAAATTTAGGGTATGCTTTTTTTGCACAAAGAAATGCATTCTTTAGCCGAAAGATCAGTTTTTTGATGTGCTGGATCCTAAACACCTAAACCATTAACACATTTGTAGAGCGCATCGAGACGCGTCGATTGATATATTGTTTATCGGATTTTGGCCACAATTAAAGGTATTAAACCGTTTAAACCATATTTTGTTTTTGGTTTATAACTTTTTGGTTTTGTTTTAAATCCCAACAAACTCTATATATCATTCGGCCTGTGATGATGAGCTCTACAAATGTGCCAAATGGTTTAGGTGTTTAGGATCCAGCACAAAAAAGTTATAATCAAAAAACTGATCTTTCGGCTAAAGAATGCATTTCTTTCGGCAAAAAAATATTCTCTCTAAAATTCAGCTGCACAAATTCAGCGATAAGCCCATCAATCCCCCATCAGCAGCAGGGCAAACTCACTCTTCATATGTGCATACGGCCATCTTCTTCAAATTGTCCACATAGGGGCCCAGAATTGGATGCTCACGCACTTTCAAATTCTCATCCTTGGGGCATAACAAATCTTTGACCTTTTCACAGTAAATTTCCATATAAGAAATCTTGAATAAAATAATTTGTAAGCTGGCAATAATATTTTTAGTAAATTTAACCTCGACTGTATATTTTAAATGCACATTTTTTTGGTTCTCCGTAATCCGGGCAAACAAACTTCGACAAAGCCGCGGAATTAATCCCATTTCATCTGGACAATTGGGTTGGCCCACTGCAATAATTAGTGAAAATTAATTAATTTTGAATATCAATCTTCCAAATATATATTTAGATTTAGCAATTTTACAAGTTATTTATAAAAAAATAACGATAATGAACAAAAATTGGCAAAAAATTATGACCAAAAATTGGCAAAATATTTTTAAAAATATAACACTGAGAGTTTTCTTTGTTTGCCATAATTTTCTGGTCATATTATGTTTTAGATCAATCATTTTTTATATTAAAATGATCAACAATAACCGTTGTCTTGTAATGTAAAATTTGATCCAACTAAATATATCACAATGTTCCAAGATAGACTTACTCATTGTATATGATTTGCCAGAACCAGTTTGACCATAGGCAAAAATGCAAACATTGTAACTATGGGAAAAAATTGAAAAAATTAATTTGTGATTTTTACCCATCGAAAGCATGGTCAAGCATTTCGGTACCTGAATTTTTTTTTAATTCATTTTAATGATTCAGAGGAGTTTTTAAATTCCCAATGAATATGTTTATTGTTCAAAATTTTTATTTTATTTTAAATTTTCTCAGTTATGTTTTGCGCCTTAAATAGCATAATTCCCAGCAAAATAGCCTAGAGGGCATTCCTTTACCTAGGAGGGCAATTCTTTGGTCATTGCTCATTAAATTATTTTCAGCCTTGAGGAATAGAAAAAAGAATGTCTAAAACACTAATATTTCTCTTTGCTATCCGAATATTTCCAAATAAACCACAAAAAATTTAGTTTAAATTTGCTGAAAAATTAAACAAAATAGAAACCGATCTCTTTGTAGACACGTTCTTGACTCGCGTATTTTGGATTGTTGCGATCAAAAGATGAATAGGAGAAATCGAATTCAAAATTGTAGGTTTGATTGGCATTGTTTGTAATGACTTAAAAATTTTAATTTTATTATTGATTATTTATAATATTTTTTTAATTTACATGTTTTTTTATCCAGCATATCAATAACACATTTGGATGACATTTCTGTGGAAAATTAATGAGAATTAAAAAAAAAATTAAAGATATAAAAATTTTTTATTCTAATATTATAAATTATTATTATTATTATTAATCAAAAAAAATTATTAACTTCTTAAAAATAGATAATTTTTACCAATTTCACGGGTGTTGAAGGGTCGAACCCGGACGGCCACTTTCACCGAAGACATATTTATTTTTGGACAGAATTCACAACAATTTTAAAAACTAATCAAATAAACTAAAATATATTTAATTGCAAAATATCGTAAAAATAATATTATATTGCTTGATAAATAATAGAAATTAATTAATATTTTGGGAGGATAAATCCTTGAAAATACAAGGGATTAATTATATTGATTTGTCTATTGGATGTAATAAGTGAGTTGGGCTCTAATTCCTATACATACAATGGTTAAATTCCCTAACAATCTTTGTGGCCATATATTAAGAAAAATCTTAATAATATAATTTTAGATTATTAGCCATATTAATTTAGCTGAAATTTATTCTAAAAATAACTTAAAAGGCAAATAAATATAAATTAAATTAGGTCAACTTTATGGAATGTAAATAAATCAAAATTAGGCCAAATTTTTGAAAAAATTTAGTCAGAGGTTAATTTTAGATTAAATAAATTAAGCTCAATTCGAATATAATATAAATTTATGCTATAATATTATTATCATATATTAGATTGGAATTTGGGTTAAAAGAAAATAATCGAATTTTAAATATACAAACGCATCCGGAATCCTCATTTCCCTCTTCACTAAAAGCACCTCTACTATTCGTTGCCCAAAGCCCAATCACAGATAATAAAAATAAAAAGAGGAAATGTCGGAAGGAAAAGCGGATGGGTGCTTTTTGAAAAGAAAAGTGGGGCGCCGGTCCATGGTCCATAGGGAGAGAGGGAGGATGTGGCATGGCTCATGGTGGTGGCACAATAAAAAAATCGATATATGGAAAATAAGTGTGGGGGCAAAGCTGGCAGCAACATTGGTGCGGCATAAAATGTGCCATGGCCGTCGCTCTCGGCCTTCCCCTAGAGAATCGATGACGAGAGTTAGGCATCCCCGTATTTTCTTTATGCGCTCTTCAAGCAAAATGGAGGGGTAAGGCCGGGGATAGGGGCATTAATGATGAAAGAGAATGGAATGGGATGAGTGGGATGAGCTTGAGAACTAGGGTTGCTCAAAAACGGTTTTTCGATATATCGGTTTTAAATTTTAAAACCCGGTTTTGGGTTTTTGAAAAAATGTCGATTTTGGGTTCCGGTTTTTCCTATTTTCGTCTTTTTGAACAAAAATTTTCAATTTCGATTTTAAATCGTATCACCGAAACCGACTTTTAGGGCAACTCTAATAAGAACAAAAACAAGAACGGCAGCCTGCCCCTTTATATACTCTCTTCAAACAAAGGGAGCGAAGGCCATGGGGATTGGAATTGCGGCATTAATGATGAAAGAGAATGGATGAGTGGGATGAGACCAAAAACAAGAACGGCAGCAGCAGCAAAATGTTTTATAATAGAATGCTATTCATTTGTCCAAAATTCCGAATTTCATGAATCCATTTCATTAAACAATTCTCTCTCAGATTAAATAATTTTTGAAATAGGAATTTAGTTGAAATTCAAAATGGATGAGAGTGAATTCTCTTTATTATAATATGCAATAACATTTTAAATTTTATGAGAAAATCGACATTAAATGATACGAATGTTAAAAAAAAAGCAAAATAAAATCAAAGAATCACCCTTCTCGTTCGCCTCGAGAAAACGCGAGCGATTTTTAATCTGAGAGAGAATGGGTTGAAAATTTGAAAATCATAAACAAGTGAATCCTTCCTATCCTTTGCTAGCCAATAGCCAAAATCATAAAATATAAAAATTGGAATATTCAATTTAGGCATTCATATTTTTTATAAAGCCATTATCAATATCAATGACCAAAAGTTGTGTATTCCTTCTCCTTCCTTCAATGCAATTCACAAAAATTGAAAACTTTATTCATTCGAATTTTTATAATTAGCCCATATTCCCAATTTTCAATATTTAATAATTAATTTTTTTTAAATATTATTTTAAACAATTCTAATTTTTCTAAGATTATATAAGCAAAATAATTTTGAACTTTATAAAAAATGAGTGAAAATGTTCAAATGACAAGCAAGGAAATGGGAGAATTATTTTTGAATTTTGAGGTGAATTAAAAATTTGGAATGTTTATAAAAAAATTGAATAATAATATTTTTAGGAAATGAAGAACAACAAATTGGATGCAGCGAATTGTGGTTCGAAATTGTTAATTTTCGAGGAAGGACTCGTTGCAGTCTATAAGGCTGGAGAAAATTTCGGTAAAAATTGAACAGCAAAAATTAAAATACAAATCTTTTTTTTAAAATTATTTTTAGGAAATAATCGTGTTCGAGCTGTTTCGGCAATTCCAGCATTCAATTCGGGAGACCTCACCCAACCAAAGATTGCCATTTATTATGAAGTGCAAATGACCAGAATTTTGTAAGTAATTTGATTTTAATTTTTATATATATATAATCCGTTTTGACTTTTTCACATTTCAAAATTCAGCGGCTTTTCTAGGGATTTTTAGGTTTTGGGACTTGCACATTCTAGGGGCAACTTTTCATCGCGCATCTGAGAAAAATACGCGTTTTTTGATATGGGTTTGGGTTTGGGCCGAAACCGGTTTAAAAACCGGTTTGTCCTGGTAAAACTTTTTTTAAAAGGCCTAAATCAAAAATCGGCTCGGTGAAGGCACCTCCCCAGAGTGTGGGCTTTATTTTGATATATGGGTCGGGGGGTCTACCATGGCCAGGGGAGGCTGGAAAAATGGCAACGTGTGGCCAAGTCGGGTGCGCGAGTCAGAAATTTCCTTATAACTTTTTTGAGAGTTCAGATAAAGCTGCGCGGTAAAAAGCAAAGTTGTAGATCTCGACGAGACGGATCGAATGGTATATTGCCTGGAGCGTTAGCTTAAACCGGTTTTGAGATATAAGCTTAAACCGGTTTAAAAATTCCGATTGTATAATTAAAACTTCTTTCTTTTTGGATTTTTCTATACTAATGTATCATAAATATTGAAGAGAATGGAAAGGCGGTTAAAATAAGTACGCGAGTTCCTATTTAATGTGGGTTTCGAGATATATACTTAAACCGGTTTCAAAATTAAAAATATTTAATATTTTTGGGATAATATGTCATTTAAAAATAAAATATAAGCTAGCAGAGAAAAAAGTAAAGCAAAATTAATGGCCATCAATTAATGCAATTTTCAAGTTTTGCCATCGCAATCAATTCTGCTTTTAATTTAGAAAATGGTCGATATTTTAGATAAATTAATTTGAAATTTAAGGTCGAAATGGATTATTTTTGATTGATCAATTAATGGAGGAAATTAATGGGAAATGTGAGGAACAAAAGGCCGGCGACCGATGCCATCCTTTTGAATCGAATATGGATTTTGAGGTTAAATTAAATAAATTTAAATATTTAATTTAATGTTTTCAAGGTTCGTTTTATGGCCGATTTGGACATTGTTGGTTGCGGTTGGATTGAATGCCCAGCAAATAAATATGAATATATTCACCCGAATAAGAAATTGAGCACATGCCAAATTGAGGTAATTGGTTTGGTTGGATTAGGATTAATTTAAATTTACTTTTAGTTATCCATAAATGCTGCCGATTTATTGGTGCATGATTCGAGTTTGCCCGAATGGTCCGTGGTTCCTCCACTTCGAACATTGAGTTTTGACATTGAATGTATGGGTCAATTAGGTTTGTTTTATTTTCATTTATTTATTAATAATTAAAAATATGTAGGAACATTCCCGGATGCCAGCCGTGACCCAGTCATCCAAATTGCCAATATGGTCAAATTTGAGGGCCAAACGGAACCATTCGTCCGATATTGTTTCACCCTGGAAACGTGTGAACCAATCGTCGGTACGGACATCATTGAATGTGCCATGAGCAGGAATTACTCAAAATGGGCGATTTTATACGACAAATTGATTCGGACATCCTCACTGGATATAATATTCAAAATTTCGATTTGCCTTATATCATGGATCGGGCGAAACAATTAAAGGTTTTAAATATTTGAAATGCGAAAAGATTATTAACAGTTCAATGGTTTGTCTTCTTAAGGTTTAACCAATTTTAATTTTGAATTAATTTTGATTTTGAACCAAAAACCTTAAAATGGTTTAAATGGTTTAATACCAAAACGCAAAATCATATGATGGTTTAAGCGGTTTAATACTAAAGATGGTTTAAATGGTTTAATACCAAAAACCATCAGATGGTTTAAACGGTTTAATTATATTCTTAATTTTGACCAAACTATGCACTAAACTGCGCATCTTGATCTTACGAGATCTATCAATTGGGGGCTATATAAACCTTTGAACCGTTAAAACTTTTGTCAATTTTCAATTTTTCACCAAATTAAATACCCATAATTAAGATTGAGAACCGTGTCTGCTATTTGAGTAGAATAAAGGGAAATGTTTGTAAGCAAAGGGATGCCAGCCTACAATACAAGCAAATGGGCAACCGGATCAACAAAGTTTGCTCAATGGATGGCCCCTTACTATGGAACATGGCGACGGCGGAGTGCGGTGATCACTGGGCGACGACGGCAAGGAAGAAAAGGTTTCCCTAACTCTTTGATATTTGAATAATATTAAATTTAAAAAAAAGTTTAATTTAGTAATTTATAAATTTGAAACAATAATTTAACCGGTTTAAACACAAATCTTTCCGGAATGAAACACAATTTAACCGGAACAAAACACAAATCTTTCCGGAATTAAACACAAATCGAACCGAAATGAAAATCAATTATTTCCGCCAACTATTAATTTATTACAATTTTAGTTTTTGAGTGATCGATCCGAGGAATGCAGCAAGAATATCCGATCAGGCAGCGCCGCAATGTTCACACAATTTCTGGAGCAGAATGGATTGCTGCACATTTGATTGCAGAGTGGAGCTGGGCGGACGTAAAATATAATTTTTAAGACATTTTCGGATTTTCCAAAATTAAGTTTTTCTGATTTTTACAAATATGAAAATAAAAAATATATTTTCTATTGAGAAAAATATTGCATTTTTCGGATTATTATATTTTTGGATTTATTTTTCACAAAAAGTTGAGTGCAAAAAATTTGAATATATAATATATGGCACTCAATATTTTCACATTTTTCTATGTTTGCTCATATCAGACCGGTGCGCTTGCGCCCGTGGTCTATAATGCTCGGTGCGCTTGCGCCCGTGAGCTTTTGTGTCGGTGCGCTTGCGCCCGTGACACTGACCGGTGCGCTTGCGCCCGTGGTCAATAATGCTCGGTGCGCTTGCGCCCGTGAGCTTTTGTGTCGGTGCGCTTGCGCCCGTGACACAGACCGGTGCGCTTGCGCCCGTGGTCAATGCTCGGTGCGCTTGCGCCCGTGAGCTTTTTTGTCAATGCGCTTGCGCTCGTGACATAAGCCGGTGCACTTTGCGGTGCCCATGGACAAGCTCACCACCAATGACCCTTGAGCAAGGTACGCCTATAACTTGGGGCGGGTCTGCCAAAGGTAGGTTGAGGCGGATGACCGCCGATCACGCCATAACACGCGGCAGGCGCAAACCGAGTGGGTGGATAGGCTATTGGTGGTGGGTTAAGGGAAATAGACCCGAAATTGCAGCGGACGAGGAGATGAAAACCGACGACTCCGTGGGTCTATTTTTCTTAGCAAGGCAGCAATTGGGATCCTGGAACCCATGTGTCATCCCCACGAGTTAAAAGGTGCAATTCCTTTTAGCGCAAATGGCTATAAACGGGATTCAATTGCTGTCTTAGGTGATTTAAAAAAATCACCGACAATATGAGTGCGTTTTCAAATGAAAGTGATGTCAGCTCTCTTGGAAGCTACCTCAGGTTTAAGGCATGCCTTGAGAGTGGGCGCGTATCCATCATTTGGAAATGCTTCGTATTGTTTAATCTTCTCAAGTCGCGATTGAGGGATTATTAATTTATAAATTTATGGTTCAATACCAATATATCAATGAAATTTGGCTTTATGCCGAATTCTATATAATTTTTACCAATATCAATGAAATTTGGCTTTATGCCGAATTCTATATAATTTTTACCAATATCAATGAAATTTGGCTTTATGCCGAATTCTATAATGGTTTTTTATACCAATCTATCAATGAAATTTGGCTTTGCCGAATTCTATAATGGTTTTTTATACCAATCTATCAATGAAATTTGGCTTTTTGCCGAATTCTATAATGGTTTTTTATACCAATCTATCAATGAAATTTGGCTTTTTGCCGAATTCTATAATGGTTTTTTATACCAATCTATCAATGAAATTTGGCTTTTTGCCGAATTCTATAATGGTTTTTTATACCAATCTATCAATGAAATTTGGCTTTTTGCCGAATTCTATAATGGTTTTATACCAACTGTTATGGCTTTATGCTAAACATTTAATGGTTTTATACCAACTGTTATGGCTTTATGCTATACATTTAATGGTTTTATACCAACTGTTATGGCTTTATGCTTTACATTTATGGCTTTATGCTACACATTTAATGGTTTCATACCAACATTTATGGCTTTATGCTATACATTTATGGTTTTAACACCTAACATTTATGGTTTCATACCAACATTTATGGCTTTATGCTACACATTTAATGGTTTTATACAAACATTTATGGCTTTATGCTACACATTTAATGGTTTCATACCAACATTTATGGCTTTATGCTATACATTTAATGGTTTTATACCAATATTTATGGTTTTATGCTATACATTTATGGTTTTAACACCAAACATTTATGGTTTTATACCAATATTTATGGTTTATGCTATATCACTTTCGCCTGAAAGGGATTGTTTGTGAGAGTGAACTGAGCAGGCATAACCAGTTGATGCATTGTTCTTCATTTCACAATTTTCAATATTGAATAAATATTTGAATTTTATTGTGTACTTATTGGTTATAATGCCTTTTCTTATTGTTGTTCACATATTTTTCATAAACTTAATCCTTTTTTTCAGATGCCTTCTACAATTCGAAATCAGAAGAAGCGCAAACAAAATGAACGTGAGCGACGACAAGTGGGCTCCTCGTCTGCTTCAGTCAGCTCAACACCAAACCGTCCTCTTCAGGACGAAAGTGATCGCTTGATTGCGCCGAACCAAAGTCCATCTATTGATCTTGAATCATTAGCAATTCATACGCCAAGACCGCGTATTCTTAGTGCCATCTCTGATGATGCACCACCAAAAAAACGAGGACGACCTAAAAATACAAATAGTGGTCAATTTGGTACAAATAAGGCGCAATCGTCTAATACTGAAAGGCTTTCAACGCCTTCAAGCGATTCAGAAAATCAAAGTCGCACGGGAACCCCTATTCCAAATAGTCCTCTTCAGGATAAGGCGGAAGAAAGGGCAACCGCAAAAACATTGCCTTGGAATTTGTGTAAAAAGGGGCGACCGCATTATGCCATTAGTCCCGAAAAGGCAAGCACTTCACAAATTATTTGTGAAACACCAATTAAAGAGAATTCATTCTCTCCACTTCCATCGATCACATTTGGAAGTGAGAAAAATTCGCGCGATACGTCGCCGATAAGTATTGCTTCTTCTCAAAGAAGCCGTGGACGACCTAAACAGTTGAGAGGTCGACCCAAAAATGTCACACATGTTGACACACCAATGAAGCCAAGTTCAAGTTCATTGGTTTCGAAAAAGGTACCTACGGGTCCTCAAATTCAGCAGCAGGCAATTCCTTATGTTTGGAGAATGCCTATTCGATTCGCTACTGAGCGAAATCCGAACGCCATAATTTGGCGACGTGCTGATTTGTCTCTTTACGAGCAAGATAGTACAACCGTTAATGGTGTACTTCAACCACCCCAAGGCCGTCGTTATATTGAAACACTCTGGAATGATCCAGGCCAATGGCTGAATGATTCGTTCATTTATGCATATTTATGTTATTTGGCCAAACTCTCGCCTAAACGAGTAGTTGTAGTGGATCCGCTCTATTCAGATCCAAATAATTTCGATCGTACAAGAGATCATATGCAAGCACTTACCGTCCTCACCTCATGTTTCAATTATGATCCAAATGTCCAAACAGATATCGTCCTCATGCCTTTATTTTTCCCAGGCCATTGGACATTGATCATTTACGATCGAAAGAGTGGTACACATTTTTTTGACTCATTGGGTCAAAATCCGGGATTTAATTCCCGTTTGGATCCTACTTATCCGAATTTCAACGCACAAAGAATTCCACATATTCAGCAATGCATTGCTGAGATAATTCCTGGCTACGAGCCAGAAGAAGTCTATATTAACGTTATTGATCCAAACACATACACACAACAACATGATGGGATCAATTGTGGATTCTTTGTATGTCTATATGCTGAACATTATTTGAATTATGGCACATAAAGAAAATCGATGAATGATTTGTTTGCAAGGTTCGCCTGGATGGTCCGAGTTGGGTGGGAATTGACAATGTTTGATGTTTTTGCGGCTTTTCCAATTTGCCACAAAATTGATGATGTTGATGTTTCCAAATTCAGTTTTTTCGCCTTCGGCTACTTATTTGACTTTGGCAGATGGATGAGTTGAAAATTCACAATTTAATTTTCACACTTCTTTATTTATTCATTTGTTTGGTTTTTTGTTTTGTTTGACAAGAATGAAAAAATCATCATCATAGGGATAGGAAAGAGGATGAAAGAGGCGGATATTTGCTGATAACAATCTTGTGAGAAAAAGCATAAAGAATCAATTGATTGGAAGAAAATGGCAAAAAATGAAATGAAAAATTTAATTAGAAAATTAACATATTTTCTTCATTTTAAATTTTTGGGCTTTATTCTTCATTTTCTCCTTTTTTATTTCTCTCAATCAGCATTTCGCTCAATTCACCATCCTCGATCATTTCCATTTTTGGCACTGCGCAATCCTTGACCAATCGCACTTTTTGCCATTCCGCAACACTCCCCCTTGAAAAAGTTTTGATGTTTTCTTCCCTAATCTTTCTTTTCTTCATCAACCTATTATTCCATTGATACATATTCAAAATACATAATCCTATAATTAATGCAGTTTTCATAATCTCACAAATTTCAGTGTCAGTTAAATTATTCATAATTGATGTATTCCTATTTTTTATTTTCGGATTAGGTTTTGTATGAACAATTCCAGCTTCCAAATTGGCATTAATATTCCCTAATTCAAATTCGAATTTTTCTTTCTTTTCATCGATTCCTAATTCTCCGTTTTCAACAATGTTTTTTCCTAAATTTTCCAAATTTTTCTTATCCAGTGCCAAATGGCTTTTTTGGCTAATTGATACTCGCCTAATAATTAATTCTTTTTTCACATTACCCACATGATTGAGATTTTTAACTCTTGGCCGTGATCTGAATTCCCTACTTAATTTGTTTACATTTTCAAATTTTTTACGTTTCCTAAACTCATTGTGAATTTGCCTAAATTTATTATTTTGGTTTTCCCTATTTGGTCCAAATTCATGTTTATTCTTGTCAATAAATTGACAATTGTAATAGCGAATAGGCGGCCGATAGTTTGCTTTGTTGCAAGCAAATTTTTGTGGATAATTATTATTATTTTGCCTACGCTGCTTATCATAATTTTGTGTTTTTGGTTGGTTAATTTCTATTTTATAATTATTTTTCCCTGATTGTTTTCCTTGCTTTTGTCTTCCTTTATATGAATGAGTATTTGACATATTTTCTGAAATCATTTTTGTTTCTTTTTGACCTTTATTCGTTTGCTCAAAACCAATATTGTTTTTTAAAACAGCTTTATCTTTTGAATTTCCTCCAAGTGGAAATCCACAAATTCGAAACCTATTTTCGATTTTCTTAATAGCGCCTTCTGATAGTATTTTATTCCCTAAATTAGATATTTCTTCTGCTGGTTCTGGTTCTGGACTAAATTTGACGTGTTGAAACTGTTGATTTTCCTTTTGTACTACCTTATCATTTTTCTTCATGGTATTCCCTAAATCCAATAATTGAAAGTTTCCTTGCTCACTCAGAATTAAATCATCGCGTGAATTTTCAATCGCGAAATCTTCATCAAAACCTAAATAATAGTTACATATTTTCATTCCCGAATCTAGGTTAAAAAGGCACGATTCTAACAAATTCAAATTTTCATTTATTTCAGCATTATTTATATCTCCCAAAGCATCAAGCACAATCTCGAATTTAAGGATCCTTTCTTCGTAATTTTCAACCAAACTATCCATTTTGAATAAGTCAGGAGACGCCTTCGAATGTCCTTCTATTTTATGCGAAATTTTGACTGGATTTTCCTCTAGCATTGCTAAGATATTCTGATCAAAAGTAATGGATTCCTTTAATTCGTCTTTTATATTTTTTAGTAATTCTACAAATTCAATTTCATTCTTCTCCTTTTGACAATTTTCAATTTCTTTTTCAAAAATTTCCCTATTTTCTTCATTTTCATTCTCAAATTCTGATAAATATTCAACAGATCCAAAATCATTTTCTCTTTCGATAGAATTTGCCCAAAATGTAATCCTCATATTCCTAGTCATATCCGCGGTATCTGAATAAGATGATCCAATATCAATGTTTAATCTATCCGCTAAATATAATAGCAACAATTTCCACCTATTTTGTGCTAATTTTGCCATTTGTACCTTCTCTCCCAGATTAAATTCTCTAAAAAATGTCCTGAAACTATTTTCTATTTGTACTTTATATGCTGCAGTCAAAGTTGGGAAAAATTCATGTGCTTTTCCTATTTCTTTAGCAATTTTTCCTAACAAACTATCAAATTCCTCAAATTTATTTTTAACCCTATAATATAATCGCTTAAGCGAATTCGTTGTCGCCCTATCTCCTAACATTTCTGGCACATTTTCCTCTATAATCAATTCCAACAGTTTCCAATATTTCCTAATTTCACATTCATAACTTGATTTTGGTCTGGGGAGTGGAGGTGGGTCATTATCCTCCATTTACCTACTTCTTTATTTTCAATTATTTTACCAAAATTTACCTATTTTCAAATTATTCAACTTCCCACTTTTTTAAATTCAAACCTTCCAGGTTGCAAGGGTCGCCACTTAAAGAAATTCAATGAATGTTTCTGTGTGCAAGGTTCTCCTGGATGGTCCGAGTTGGGTGGGAATTGACAATGTTTGTTGTTTTTGCGGCTTTTCCAATTTGCCACAAAATTGATGATGTTGATGTTTCCAAATTCAGTTTTTTCGCCTTCGGCTACTTATTTGACTTTGGCAGATGGATGAGTTGAAAATTCACAATTTAATTTTCACACTTCTTTATTTATTCATTTGTTTGGTTTTTTGTTTGATTTGATAAGAATGAAAAAATCATCATCATAGGGATAGGAAAGAGGATGAAAGAGGCGGATATTTGCTGATAACAATCTTGTGAGAAAAAGCATAAAGAATCAATTGATTGGAAGAAAATGACAAAAAATGAAATGAAAAATTTAATTAGAAAATTAACATATTTTCTTCATTTTAAATTTTTGGGCTTTATTCTTCATTTTCTCCTTTTTTATTTCTCTCAATCAGCATTTCGCTCAATTCAACATCCTCGATCATTTCCATTTTTGGCACTGCGCAATCCTTGACCAATCGCACTTTTTGCCATTCCGCAACAGCACATTTCTGAACAGAAATTTAAATATTAACGATGAACGCCATCGAATTTTATGGCATATAAATGAGCTCTATGGCCGGGATGATGTTCCATACTATTATCCATACAATGTCCAACCAACCGGACCAGTTCGCACTCTTACATTTGAACAAGAGTTGGAAAAGGCCGTTGAAATTGTGCCAGAAGTCAATAATATTCCAGAGCCAATGGAAATCGAAAACAATGAAATCCGGGTTGAAGATCCCGATGCAACTGCCAACTTACGTAAGTCGGCAAGAATTCATCAGAAGCAAGTAAAAAAGGCTGATGAAGCAAAAAAACAGGCTGATGCAGAATCGAAAAAAGCTGTGCCTTATACAAAGAAAGGTTGTAAAAAGCACGCTGGCATCGGCTGTTTTTCCTGGAAATCAGGCCATTATCCTGAATATTATAATTCAGGAATTCCCGGAGATAGAATTTGCGAACATTGCGCAAACAAACTCTATAAAAACCAAACATATTGTTGGTCGTGCACTGATGGGCGGGTTGAATTGCCATCTTTCAAAGAATATCCCGACCCATATGACAAGTTGGTTATGGGCACACATCCAGACTCAAAGTCTTTCATCGGCCATCAAGCGAAATTCAATAGCCTTTTCGCTTTTGCCTCACTTTCAGCAGGTGGTGCTGAAGCGCCTGAGGGTGGTCCAATGCCAGTTCTTTTGAACGGCGAATTCCAACGAAAGATTGGTAGCCTCTATGCAGGCAATGATCAAATACCATCTTTTGATCAACTTTATATTTTGGATTCTCAAACGGCTAATGATTGTCGAAGGAATAATGAAATCCTTGAGAAGATGCCAAAAAAATGTCCCAAGTTATTCGAGACACTTGATCAGTTGATCAGAGAGCACCATCCAATGGCGCATATTTTACAAAATGCCCATGAATTCTATCAGGAAATGGAGCAAAATAATCCTGACGAATTAAAGAATTTTAATATTATTTTGGTTAATACCAGAGATGCACCAGCAAACGTGCAAGACCCGCGTCTTCATCCGAGGCAAATTAATTTGCCAACTCGAGATGAATCAACTGTTTTTGCCATTTGGTCATCTTCAGATAATGATCCAATCCCAATAAATGGTATTTGGATTACAAAGAAGGGAGGGCTCACTGAACTGTGGCCTAATCATCCCATGACGGATTCCCTTCTTTACCCACTTCTGTTCATTAGTGGAGATTTGGGTTATCGCAAAGATATTCCATACAAAAAACCAGCCGCAAAGAAAAGGAAAATTCAATTGAAGAAAATAGCATCAGAAGATGATGATGCTGAGTCTGATATTTCTATGTCTGATGATAAAAGCGAAACATCATCTATCTCAGAAAGCGATACTGATTCAATTGACCTTTATGGTGACGAAGGATCGAAACGTAAATTCCTCTCTATGAGAGCATTTATACGTTATATACTTGGAATCCGAAGTCCAATAAATGATAAATATCATCATATTTGGAGTGCAGGTGGCGGACTTAGCCAAAGATTCCTGCTTGATTATGCCGCAAGAATTGACGATCAAGTTTTCCAATTCTTACGCACTCCAGAAATGGATCTTCGAAAAGAATTGCCAAAGGAAATGTTGGAATTCTTGGCCAGGCAAGCCGGCCTAGCATCATCTGATGCATTAGGTAAAGTTGTTCTTTTCCGTTCTTACATGCCAGGTTTCAGACCATATTTCAAAGAGAAATACACCGATGGTTGCACAATTATCAACCAAATTCGGAAACCGGGCCGAGCAATGTTCTTGCTCACATTCACTTCGAATCCGCGGTGGATTGAAATTAAACCGCAAATGTATAAAAATGGTCAGGCCTTGATTGATCGACCAGATGTTCTTGTAAATCTCTATATTGATAAAACACAAGATATCTATCGTAAAATAAATGAGAGCAACGCCTTTGGAAAACAACTCGGCTATGTTGAAAGCATGGAATTCCAAAAAAGAGGCGGTCCTCATTTTCATCGCATTATTGTTACTCAAATTGAAGCGATTCCGGCAATCATTGACGATTATATTTGGGCTTTTATTCCAAAATTGCCACATCCTGATGATAAATCAGATCAGGCCAACTTCCTCAGAAGAGTGCGTGAATTGGTAATCCAATATCAATTACACGATTGCCGAGATGACTTTTGTGGACCAATTAAAAATGGAAAATGCACTAAAGGATTTCCACATGATTTTAGCAAAGAGACTTTCCTTTTTGAGGATCGTCCAGCTAAACATAAACGTCCAGCCCCGGAAGATGGCGGCGAGATTGTAATGGTTCAAAAGGGGGGTGTGAAACAAATTTATGACAATCGTCATGTCGTCCCCTATTCGCCATTCATTCTTTCAAATTATGAGACGCATCATAATTTGGCCTATTGCTACGGCGAAAGCACGAACATGGCTTATTTGACCAAATATCCATTGAAAAGTGCAGATCAAAGCTGCGTCAAGCTTGAAAATGGTGAGGTGAACATTGATGAACCAGCCAGATTTGCGCGAATGTACTATCGCTCACCATGCGAAGCATTCTGCCGCATTATTTCTGCGCCATATGTCCGCATGTCACATGTGGTTATTCGTCTCACCATTCATCTGCCAGATAATCAGCCAATCTATTTCAAAGGCAGAGAAACAGAAGAGGCACTTGAACGTGTCGAAGCTGGCGAATTGCCAAAGACAATGCTCACAGAATATTGGGCACAATGGGCATCGGGAGAATCCGTCCAACGAATTGATGGCAGTTGGACTTGGGCCGATGATCCTGAGATCAAAAACATGCGATATGATTAAATGCCCGAAAAATATTCATATGATAAAAACTCAAAAGTTTGGAAAAAGCGCATTGTCGCTAAAAAGGCTAACAAAAACAAGAAGCCTATTATTGGTCGAATTTATCGGCCTCAGCCTAAAAATCAAGAGCTCTTTGCTCTTTATGTGCTCATGCGTCATTTTCCTGGCGATCCAGATGCCTTGAAAGACGTGGATGGCTACATGTGTGAGTCGTTTGTTGAAGCAGCACGTCTACACGGTCTCCTTATGGATGATACCGTTTGGGAACGAACTCTTAATGAAGCATCCCAACAAGGCGTAATTGGAGCACAATTTCGCGATCTATTCGTCCAAATTTTGGTATTTGGTAATCCAAGCAATGCTTTGGCGCTTTGGGAGAAATTCATTGAATTCATGTTCAGTCATGCGCGAATTCTTGGCGTGCCTAAAAATCACCCAGAACGATTACGCCGAATCGATCATGCTTTAGCCGTGATTGAAGCGCAATTGGCAGACTACGGTCTGACCATGGAGAATTTCCAACTCCCATTGCCAAATGTGTCATTCACAAGAGATGTAGATAAAGCTATCAACCGATATTTCTTCGGTTCTGATCTATTTGACGACGAAGATGACGTCGGTCAAAATAAGCCGCAAAGTTCATTCAAATTGAATGCGGATCAAGAAGAAGCTTTTAAACAAGTTCAAAAAGCGATTAAGGCCTCACCATTCGATGATAAGATTCCACGAACATACTTCGTATATGGTGACGGTGGCACAGGAAAAACAGTCCTGTTCAATCATTTCGTTAGTAAATTTCGTGAAATGAAAAAGAAAGTAATCGCTTGCGCCTATACAGGCTGCGCTGCCACTCTTCTCTTCGGAGGAACTACAGTTCATTCTGTGTTCAGATTTTCACTCGATATTGAAGAGGACTATACGCCATCAATATCAGTCCAAAGCTTTCATGGTCAACGAATTCGAGTGGCAGATATGATCCTCATAGATGAGGTTTCAATGCTTCCAAAACACATGTTTGAAGCAATTGATCGTGTCTGCAAGCAATTAGCAATAAAGCAATTGAAGCATTTACCATTTGGTGGGAAGGTTGTAGTCATTTCTGGCGATTTTAAACAAAATTTGCCAGTTGTCCCACATTCCATAATGGAGGCGCAAGTTTCAGCTTGCATTCAATATTCCACGTTATGGCCATTATTCCGGAAAAATCTGCTTCGCCTGACCATAAATATGCGTCAAGGTCCGGGTGAGCGCGAATTCACAAGAAAGCTCAATCAATTTGGTTCTGACCCTAATGCGGAGCTTGTGGAAATTCCTAAAGAAAATGTGGCTTATACATCAGATCAGCTGTTAAATTTTGTCTCTGACAATGGACAGGCATTACATAATCCACAACAGCTCTTAAAGAGATTGATGTTGGCGCCACATAATGTCACTGTTGATGGCATTAATAGCCGAATTCTTGGAATGCTAAAGACCACGGAAAAGATTTATCTTTCAACAGATGAATCATTAATCGAACGACCATTCGATATTAATGCAGCCGATGACGAGGAAGAAGCATTGAATAAATTTAATCCTTCCGGCTTGCCATTGCATGAATTGAAACTCAAAGAAGGAGCAATTATAGTCCTCTTGAAAAATCTTGCTGTTGCTCGAGGACTTGTCAATGGCACACGAATGGTCATTAAGAGCTTGCATGATAATATCATCATGGCAGAGGTGATTACCGGTACCAATGCAGGCACCGGAAAGCAAGTTTGTCTTAATAGATGTTGGTGCGATTATGAAGAAAATGGTCGCATAGATGGAATTAAATTCCGTCGTTTCCAATTCCCAGTGCATCTTGCATTCGCAATGACCATTATGAAAGAACAAGGCCAATCGGTCAATCAAATGGGTCTTGATTTGTCCCAAGATGTCTTTGCACACGGGAATTTGTACAGTGCTATGTCTCGAGTAACAAGAGAGACAGGTTATCGCATTTATGCACCAAATGCTCCAACTAACCCCAAAACGGGAAGTATTTATGTAAAAAATATCGTTGCTGAAGGATTGGATTTCTTGAATGAATAGCTGCAATCCTCGCAGTTGAAATCCACAGCAGAACAAATGCAGTCAAAAAAAAGTTTGATAATACCCTGTCCCGGTTGGATTGGCCACCCATTCCTATGCAAGGATGGTTTACATTACCGGACCATGGTTGAATGGGCTGAGCCGTTGGGTCGGTCAATTTAACCGTTGACTGCATTCGAAAGAATAAAATAGGATGGGGACAGGTCGGTGAAGGCGAGGTCGATGGTTGGATGTGGGTTTAGAAAAAGACCCAGAGGATTGTCCACCAGTCCGCCTTGCGATGCATTGGATTTGATTGCCATTGCATCAAACGAAATTATAATGTGATTCCACCGGCCTGTTGGCGTACAAGGTTTCCACACCTCGCAGGCCTCCTCGCGGCCGTACGCCGGTAACTCTTCGCCTAAAAACAGTGGCTGTTGTGAGCCAGGTTGAAGAGGCTAACCCCAAATGAACACAACACTTTTGGGGAGCGAAAGTGGTAAATAAACAAGGCGAGCAAAGCGAGTTTTACTATATAATAAAAATGGGCGAGCGGAGCGAGCCTTGCGGAAAAGGTTTAAGGGATGAGAAAAGCAGGCCAAAAAATGGGAATTAGATTAAAACTACAAATATTTTAACGTGAAATATCAAAATTTTTTCCGAATTCTACAAATCAACTAGGGGTCCTTAAAGCGCCCCGCGCTTTCAAAAATAATTTATTACATTTCGCCCAGTCTAACCGCTAAAGCAGTCCCGAAGGGACTGGTTTTTGAAAATAATAAATTTTGTCTTTCTCTTTATCGACCAATAATTCATAGATTATTTCAGGTTTGGTGGCACTACCATTGGATTTTGTCCCAAAGATTTTCCAATGGAATCAAATTCGCTAAAAATTGTTCTTGGAAAGCCAAAAACTGATACCATTGGACTTGGGGACAAAAACGAATTGTACATTGATGGATCCCCTACTTGTTTTGACGAAATAGGATACGGATTCCACGAAGATGACATTATTGGGCTCGGAATAGTCCATCGCCCAAATGGCAAAATGGAATGCTTTGCCACTTGGGATGGCATATTGATGGGTAAAATAAATTTAAATTAATGAAATAAATAAATAATATAAATTCAGGGAAGGCCGAAGTACCAGCAAAGATTGCCAATCTCCAATTATTCCCAGTCGTCGATTTGTGGGATGAAAGGGATTCAATTCGCGCCAATTTTGGGAAGGAAAAATGGAAATTCAAAAATTTCCAAAGCGTTCTTCAATAGAATTTGGAAGATGATGGTCAGTAATTCTAAAAGTGAGAATTACAATCAAACACATTTCGATGATTTTAAATTGAATTTATTCCATTTAATTTGATGATTTTAAATTGAATTTATTCCATTTAATTTGATGATTTTAAATTGAATTTATTCCATTTAATTTTCGACAATTAATTTCACTTAAATTCAATTCTTCATTTATTCATTTCATTTTATATCAGTATGATTAATTTATTCAATTTGTTTTTCTCATATGTCATATTATCAAACATTTCAACAATCAAATTTAATTCACATAAATTTTTTTAGTTTCTGAATTTATTCAAAATAATTTTCAAAATGTTTTTATTTAATTTATTTTCTCGATATTGGCGAATTTATTTCTCATTCATATAATTAAATTTCAGCTATTTGAATAAATTTTGAAAAATTAAATAGCATTTTTTTCCGAATATAATTATGATTATTAAAAATTTTTTGAAGAGAATTTAGACACATTAACAATGTAAATGCTTGGATATTCGTTTTTCTTGCCCAATGATTTTGGCCTTAAAATTGTTGTTTATCGGAGACCACAATTCTTAGCTCCTCGTGGATTGCTTGTTTTTATTTTTTTGAGATAAAATTTTACGGAAAAAATATATTTTTTTACCCACATCTTCTACTTTTCCGCGTGATGGTTTAGGAATGACCGGGGTCATCTCCACAAAAGACAAATGGCTCTGCAAATATGGGCATGTCCACAAATTTTGCAAATATAAGTTTTTGACTTCTACTAAATCAGAAATAGGTTTTAGACCCTACAAACCTTATACCATTTATAGATCTCATCGAGACCATCGATTGGTATATAAAATATTCCAAAAGATGAAGTGTTAAACCGTTTAAACCATTTTTTATGTTTTTGGTTTATAACTCTTTAATTTTGGACCAAAATCAAACAAATTATATATCATTTGATGCGTCTCGATGAGATCTACAAAATGGTATAAGGTTTGTTGGTTCTAAAACCGGCTTCTGATTTATTAGAAGTCAAAAACTTATATTTGCAGAATTTTGTGGACATGCCCATATTTGCAGAATTGTGGAGATGACCTAGCACCCTTTTTTTCAAATTTTTCTGGCAATTTTCAACCATTAATCTATTACTTAAAATCTTTTACAATTAAATTTTTTAAATAAATAATCAATAAACCATCTTAGCATTTAAATTTTTACCAAATACCAACTAAATTCTATTCAATATTTAACTAGATCATTATTTTATTATTTATTTCCATTTAACCATAATGATTCATTTGATTTATTTTCGTAATTCCATTTTTAATTTTTTACCCCTTTCCTGAAAATTTAAAAGTCCAAAAATTTGGAGGTCACATTAGCTTTTAAATTGTAAAAAATTTGATTTGGCCAGTGTTAATGGGTGAATATGCGCAATTTTTATATGAATTTTACCTTTTATATGAATTTTACCTTTTATATGAATTTTACCTTTTATATGAATTTTACCTTTTATATGAATTTTACCTTTTATATGAATTTTACCTTTTATATGAATTTTACCTTTTATATGAATTTTACCTTTTATATGAATTTTACCTTTTATATGAATTTTACCTTTTATATGAATTTTACCTTTTATATGAATTTTACCTTTTATATGAATTTTACCTTTTATATGAATTTTACCTTTTATATGAATTTTACCAAACGGTCCAGTAAAGACTAAAGAGCCAATTATTCTGAAAAATTGTCTACAATTTTGTGTACAAAACTTGGCTGAACATTTTATTTCATAATAATTTTTGTTTTCAATTTCCTTTTATTTTCTCCACCCATCAATGAATGTGATCTTCATTTTCAAACTCATTTAACGTAGGGCATATGCAGATTTCCCCTTCCTTTTTGCTACTTCTATTTTTTCTCCGTTCCATCCATTGCCATTCCATATTCACCCATCCACCCATTCATTTTTAGCTTCTAATCTAATAAACTTAGGTGAAATGAATTGGAATCGATCCAATGAGAATGAATGACTTTCGGTCCTAATTCTATGAATCGAAAGAAATGCTTTGGACAAAATCTTCTTTCCCTATATACGCAGACAAATTGACCATCCAATCCATTCATTTTTATATTCTGCGATTTTACGAAAAAAGAATGATCAAAAATATAATTAACCTTATCCTTCCATACTAAAAAGCATATCCATGGATTATTTATTTTTTTTTTATCCATGAATTCCAATCATTCGAATAGTAAGAATTCCTCTCTATTTATTCCTTATTGATATTATTATTTAATTGTAAATTCATATTTTTAACATTTTTATGATTTGCGATTATCCTTACAGCAAAAGTAAAAGGTTAAAATTTTCAAACTTTGAAAATATTATTTTCAATAAAATAATAAACCACTGTAAAAATTTTCAGTTTGAAATAATTTGTTCCTTTCATTTTTTAAGGTTCGCTCTAAAACCTTTTAATTCATAATTATGTTTTCTGAATTTATTGAAATCTAAGCAAGACGATGCAAAAAATGAAATAAAATTAACAGCTCAATTTTCTATTTTTACCGCGGCATCCCAACGCTCGTAATCATACGAAAAGTCCTGAATAGACAAAAGGCAGTGCAAATGTGGTCATGTCCTGAAATAGTGCAAATGTGGGCGTTTTCGACTTCTAATTAATCAGGAATCGGTTTTAGACCTTACAAACCTTATAACATTTTCTAAATCCCATCGAGACGCATCGATTGGTATATAATTTGTTAAATTTTCAATGATTTTGGACAGAATTCAAATAATTCGAACAAATCAAAATAAAATTCTGCTCTCATCTGAAAAAATTCTATTTTTTATATGATTTTTAGCCAAAAATTTCTCTTCCGGGCCATTTTTGGCAAAAATTTTTCTATTTTTCCTCAACATTCTCTATTCACATTTTTTATATATTTGTTTTGGCCCCAATTGAAATTGCCAATGATCTATTAATCAGCCCCTTTTTTCTAATCCATTTTTGGAATGTAAAACACTGCATTTTCTTTAAGGGTAAAATAAACTCAAATAATGGAAAAAAAGATTCGGAAAAAATGAATCTATTTGACTTCATTCCCTGCCTTCTTTAAAAAGGGCAATAAATTATTACCTAATTTGGCAACTTTAAATAAGCCGAGGAAAAATCCTTTTGGCTTTTTCTCAATCTTCATTGGAAAAAGGCAATAAATTATTTGCTCAGTGAAAGGGGAAAATTAACTTTTAATTATCAGCCAGACGCCAACTAATCCAATCTTTCTTCCATTTTATGGCCTCCTTCCTCCCCTTTTTGCCAATTGAACATCGACGGCAGGGAAAACAAAAGTTTTAAAGACGGAACAAACAACAAATTTTGCGAGAAAAACTTGGATGGATTTGGATGCTTTCCCTCCCCAATTCTTGGCCATCCCTCCATATTCTTTGGCCAATTCCGCCCTTCCCATCTTGACCCATTCCTCCCAGAGGGCCCTCCATCCACTTCCATCCACTTTTCTCCTCCATCCAAAACGATTCTTTTGGGTCTCCTCTATTCGGCCCCCTTTCACTAAGATGGGCGAAAAAATCGATCATTTTTCTTCTTTTTCTCCTCCTACAAGACTATTCGAAAGCCCCGCCGAAAGCCAATGGCCACAAGTCCTCTCCTCCCAATCTTTCCCTCAATTCCCATCCATTTGGCCCTTTTCTCACTGCTACTGCCCAATTCCTTCTCCTTCCCCTAAGGCGGCCTTCTCTCCACCAACTTTTCTCGGCTCCCCTCCATTTGCCCACCACCCAAATCCCAATTCCCGAAGAGATTGATCCCTTTCAATGCTCCCTTCCAAATCCACTTTCATTTCTTCGTCCATTCCCCACTTCCTTTTCTTCAACCAATTTTCTCGTATTACGCCGATTGCGGACCGCACCATTGCGGACGAAATGGCTTGGTGAAGCTGAACGGTAAAATGTGTGTAGAATTGTTTATGGCATTTTATTAGGGCATAAAATTAGCTACAAAATGACATCAAAAGCTTTGATCAATATTGAGTGCTCATCGAGTTATGGCCAAAAAACAGCTAGAAACAAAATTTGAATTAAACCAACGGTTTTTTGGCCATAACTCGGTGAATACCCAATATTGATCGAAAACTTTGATGTCATTATATTGCTAATTTTCTAATAAAATGGCACCAAACCGATTCATCCGCAAGTGGCGGCGGGTCCACAAAAGGCGGCTAGCCAATTTTCCTTTTCCCTCATCAATCCAATCCATCCGAGTTAGTTCCCCCCATTTAGCCCCAAACCAATCCCCCTTGTTCCCTACGCATCCCCTCCCTTTTAAGCGTTAAACTACCCCAATATATTCCCCCTAGTTATTTTCCATCATTTATTATTTTTTCCACAACCTTTTACCATTCCATCGCTTTCTTTCCCCGCCACATTTTCCCATTCCTCCGCCCGAATGACCCTACCCCTCCCCCTCCCCCCCCCCCCCCCCCCCGATATATTTATGTTTTAATCAATAAATATGGGCGGACTTTGAGCTTTTGGATGGGATATTTGGAGGGACAGTGTCACAACAAACACTCTCAAACCTTAACCCAATATATATTGGGTGAGATGCCCAGAAGGAATTTAGCGATGCCCTCTTCGTCCCCTCCTCTGCTGGGCGAACGCTACTCGCTACTCCAATTTCCCTTCCTTTCTTTCCTTTTCTTTATTTTATTGGAAGCAACTGCTGCACAACCCACATTGTGAAGGACGCTTTTTCCCATTACTGCTGACCGGCGGCAAAATGACTCACTCCCTTTCTTTCAAGGCAAATGTGGCTAGTTTTGGGCATTCCGGCCTACCGCCTACCTCTTACAGGTGGACAGTGGACACCAAGATCGACCTCCTCATTTCAATTTCTTCGTCATTCAAGCCCAATTGATGAGGGCAGTTTTTTGTCAATTAAAATTGTTACTTTTCTCGTTCATAAATAAGTTTTTTAGCACAACTTTTTTGTGCTTGATCCTAGATCCCCAAACCTTTTACCCATTTTATAGAGCTCATTAGTTTATCGGTGTTTGGCCACAAAAGGTATTAAACCGTCTAAACCATATTTTGGTTTGTAACGCTTAGTTTTTAACCAAACCCTATAAACTTTAAATCAATAGACGCGTCTCAATGAGCTCTATGGAATAGGTATTATAAGGTCTATGTCTATGGGTCTAGGACCAAGCACTAATAAGTTATTAGTTATGAACAAAAATTACTTATTTTATGGACAAAAAGTACTTATTTTATGGACAAGAAATACTTTTCTCCAAAATGATTCTGATTCCGTCCATATTTCTTCACTGTTCATCCACGCCCAGGGTCATCTCTACAAAAGACGAGTGGCTCTGCAAATATGGGCATGTCCACAAATTCTGCAAAAATATAAGTTTTTGACTTCTAATAAATCAGAAATAGGTTTTAAACTATACAACCTTATCTCAATTTATAGATCTCATTGAGACACATCGAATGGTATATAAAATATTCCAAAAGATAAAGTGTTAAACCGTTTAAACCATTTTTATGTTTTTGGTTTAAAACTCTTTAATTTTGGACCAAAACCAAACAAATTATATATCATTTGATGCGTCTCGAGGAGATCTACAAATTGGTATAATGTTTGTATGGTCCGAAACCTATTTCTGATTTATTAGAAGTCAAAAACTTATCAGAATTTGTGGACATGCCCATATTTGCACAATTGTGGAGATGATCTAGCACCGTTCATCCATACAAAAAACTATTGAAGAAAATCATTGTATTTTCTTTACTATCCGACTGACCTATTCCTATAAATAGGTACCACTTCTTATCCATTCATAACACTCAGTGAATCCAAGGATTGATGTCCGTGAATAAAATTTCGGTTAACTGTATATTAAAACTGTTCACCAGGTTGTTATTGATCAAAGTCATTTTCAGCAGAAGCAAAAATTGGATTTGGCCATAAACATAATGGCCAACCAACAATTTATTATTATTTCTTTTTTCGTTTTTCCACTTATTTCATTGGTGAATTTAATGGAAACTCCCTCCCAACGATTTGCTCAATTCGACACAAATCATTACCAAAAATGTGAGAATTATCATTGGATTTCTTTTTTTGATCAAATATATTTAAATATTAATTAATTCCCAATAGCAACCGATATCGAATGCTATGATTCCAATGGAATGGCCCAGCGTTGTGTGCCCGATTTTGTTAATGCCGCATTCAATTTGCCCATTTCCATTTCACGCCCCGAATTCACATGCGGATTCAGAAGGCCCAGCAAGTTCGGCATAAATTCATTCAATCAAATATTATTTTAAATAATCCAGCTATTGCGTTCAAACTGGCAATTTGGGCAATTTAAATCGAATTTGTTCAGTTTGTGATAATCGAATTCCGGTTGGTTCATTATTTGCTTGCCCCAATGGGAAAACTAGATACATAACATAATATTAATTTGGCAAAAAAAACACTGAATTTGGCAAAAATCATTCGTGTCGAAAAATACTATATTTTTTAGGCCATATTACTTGGCCGCACAAGATATTAGGGCTCAGGGCTAGATTCAGGGCCAGGATGGGATTAGGGGCTAGTGGTTAGGGATTATTAAAGAAATCTGATTTGACCATGTTTTATGGCCTCGAAAAAATAATATCTTTCGACACGAAAGATCTTTGCCAAATTCAGTGTTTTTTTTGCCAAATTAAATGACTGCCATTGGATAACCAACCCTTTCCCAATTCCAATAAATTATTCATTCATTCTCCTTCCTCCCATCCCCAGCATCTATCTCACCCGCCAACATTCCTCACCGATTTTCACACTTCGTCCAATGAAACATTTTGGCAATCGGAAACAATGGAGGAAGGCATCCATAAATTCCAAGTGAATTTGACACTTCAATTGCGTAAATATATAAGATGATGGGCTTTCATTCGAATTTGACCCCCTCATAGCCAAATCATTCGATATTACCTATGTTCGACTGAGATTTGCGGCACCAAGACCAGAAAGTTTTGTCATTTATAAAAGAACCAATGCAAATGACCAATGGCAACCTTGGCAATTTTACAGGTAAATCAGTTGGAGAAATTGATAAAAAAAGTTCTCTAGAGATAGGATCCTAATTTTTTTATTGAATTTTTTCCAAAATTTTTTTCTTAGGATTTTCGAGGCCATAGAACACGAATCTGGCATCTATTTTGTTAGATCTTTCCATTTTGGTAAGATATTGCTGAATTTTACCAGAAAATTCCAAGAGTGGACCAAGAGGAATTTTTCATTTTTTTGTATAATATTAATATAGCTCAATCGACGCGGTTAGACAGCTGAATCTAATGTTACCATTTATAAGAATATTTATTCATTTATTGGCAACTTATGGTACGTAGAAATATTTATCTTGGTAAGATATGTCGACTTCTAATTTGCCTCTATTCCAATATTATTCATTAAAAATTATACCATATCGATTGAGCTATAATATTGCGGTATAAAAAAAATTTCTCCAAAAATGCCCTTGATACCCTCGGATTTTTCTTGGTAAAAGTCGGCAATATCTTATCAATATTGTAAGTTATGAAAAATTGATATCAGATTCGTGTTCTATGTCCCCGATAACACCGCAGAAAATCAACCCCCAGAAAATCAAAAAAAAATTGGAACCAAAATTCTTTTAGACCTTTGCCCCCAATTTAAATATTATTATTTTTAAATTTTTTTAAGTGGCTCCTGTCGTTCCACATTCGGTTTGCCGGACAAAGCGCCAATCTTGCCAGCAAATGAGGCAATGGCCCAATGCACCCGGGAATTCTCGGATATTTCCCCATTGACTGGCGGCGATATTGCCTTTTCAACGTTGGAAGGCCGTCCTTCGGCTGAGAATTTTGAGGAAAGTGAAGTTTTGCAGAAATGGGTGACCGCCACCGAAATTATGGTAAAATTTATTGTGGATTTTGCCTTGGGCAAAAAATGAAATTTTTGTAAAGATTTCCCTTGTCCGATTGAATACATATGGAGATGAAATTTGGGGCGATCCTCGTGTGCTTCGGTCAATTAAAATTAATTAATTCATTTTTTTGAATTTTTTCTGTAGGACTTATTTCTACGCCATTACCGATTTTGCCGTCGGCGGACGATGCAAATGCAATGGACACGCAAATAAATGCGTTAAATCAACGGGGCAGGAAGAATTACAAAAATTGGTGGGAAAAGTTTTTTTTTAATTTTTTCAAAAAATTTTTTTGGGGTTTTCGAAACCGTAGAACACGAATCTGACATTCATTTTGTCATATCTTATCATCTTGGTAAGATATTGCAGACTTTTTCAAGAAAATGCAAGCAGGAAGGGACAAAGGGTAAATTCCAATTATTTTATGGCCATATTATTATAGACAATGTACGCAGCTCGGCGAGTTGAATCTTTTGATACTATTTTTATTTGCAAATATTGAATTTCTACCAAGTTAAAGGACGAAATATTTTATCAAAGCAAATAAATTTTAGGCCACCCACAACTTGAGAATATTCTATTATTATCTAATAAAAATGGGACCAGCTAAATTCAGCTCGACAAGCCGCATCGATTTAGCTATAATATTGCGATATAAAAGAAATTTAAAAATTGCTCTTTGTTCCCTCTTGGCATTTTCATGGTAAAGGTCGGCATATTTTACCAAGATGGGAAGATATAACAAAATGGATGTCGGATTCGTGTTCTAATCCTAAAACAATTTAAAAAAAATCAAAAAAATTGGGTCTACAATTCTAGCTTTGTCGTTGGAAAAATTAAATTCAGTTTAGGGATTCAATATTTACTGAATCAGTCTAGTAAAAATAAAAAATCCTCTATCTCAAACACAAATTCACTCCTATTATTCTCTATTTCCGCATACAGGTTTGCGATTGCCAACACAACACAGCTGGGGTCGATTGCCAGGAATGTGCTCCATTTTATGTGGATCGCCCTTGGAGACCAGCCACTTCCAATGAAGCCAATGAATGTTTGCCGTGCAATTGCAATGGCCTTTCTCAAAGATGCTTTTTCGATGCAAAACTTTTTGAAGCCACTGGCCATGGAGGGCATTGCATTGATTGTGTCGGCAATACGGAGGTAAATATTATGTAATTGAGATCAACAATAGCCTAATAAAGCTAATTGTTAAATTGAAAAAATTGTCATGTCATTGTGAATATTCCTCCCATTTTTTTATTAGGGCGTCCATTGTGAAAACTGTGTGCCCGGATATTGGCGCCATTCCAGCGAAAAATATTGTCGACCATGCAATTGTGATTTGACCGGTTCATTGAATAGTCAGTGCTCACCAAAAGATGGCCAATGCTTGTGTAAACCGGGCGTTGGAGGTCAACGATGCGATCAATGTTTGGCCGGATTTTATGGATTTGGTGAATTTGGATGCAAGTCAGTTTTTGTTGATTTTGATTTTTGGGGAATTAATGAAATCATTTTAAAGTGTATTATTATTATTGTTATTGGCCAACCTAAATTTGGATAGAAAGCGCATTATTGTAAATTAATTTGTGATTAAGAGTTGGAATTTATATTGATATCAATATTTTGTTTGCGAATTTAAAATAGCCTGAAACCATCGTAAAACATGTTTTATCAATGTTTTAGTAGATTTTAGTGAACTATTTTTGTCAATATTCATTAATATTTTGCCACTTTTGGCCGTCGATATTTATGCCAATATTTCGGGGCATTTTTTTAGCTTTTTTCATCAATATTTTGAGTTTTTTGAAGAATTTTATAAAATTATTTTTAAGAAAAAAATTGAAAATTTCTGAAAAATTTTTGACAATTTTTAGAAAATGTTGAGAGTATAATGAAAAATTTTCACATTTTTTATAAAAAATTAATGTAAATTGCTTTAGCATTTTTTCTCAAAATTTATCAATTCTATAGATAAATGAATTTTTGGATATGAAATTTTTTTAAATTTTTCGAATAAACACCAAAAATTTGAATAATTAGTGATTGCGAATAATAAGAAAAAAAATTTTTTAGAAATTATTAATAAATTTTAGTATTTTTAAAAAAAATGCATCAATATTTTGGCTATTTTTGGCCATGTCAATATTTTCCGATTTTTCATCAATATTAATCAATATTTCAAAATTTTTCGTCAATATAAAATCTCAGCATCGATTATATTTAGAGAATGCAACTGTGACCCGGATGGAACATTTGGCGGCCAACAACAATGTTCCCCCTTGGATGGTCGTTGTTCTTGCAAACCAAATGTTGAAGGAAACAATTGTGAACGATGCAAACCCGGATATTTTCTCCTCTCCGCCGATAATCCATTTGGCTGTTTTCCTTGTTTTTGTTTTGGCCATTCCTCTATTTGCTCATCAGCTGATGGATTTTATGCAGTCAATGTGACCTCCGAATTTTCTGACGATACAGATGAATGGACGGGTGCTTCAGAATTACGCCCAGAAGATGTCCAATGGGCCCAGGTAAAATTACATACGAGATGATATATTATTTTGGCGAAAAAAACACTGATTTTAAGCGAAAATTTTTCGTGCCGAAAAACATTTTATTTTTGAGGCCGCATAAATTGGCACTAACTAGGGAATTAGGGTTAGGGTTCAGGGCGGGATGGGATGGGATTAGGGACTATGGGCTTAGGGTTAGGGAATCTTAAAGAAGTCTGATTTGGCCAAGTTATATGGCCACAAAAATATAATATTTTTCGAAACGAAACATTTTCGCCAAATTCAGTGTTTTTTCGCCCTAATAAATGACTTCTATTCACATACAATAAAAATAAACAATATATTAATAATCTTTTTTATTATTTTAGCTAGATAAAGCGGCAGCAGTTTCTCAAATTGACGATTATCCCGTCTATTTCTATGCACCGGGAAAATTCCTTGGCGATCAACGACAAGCCTTCAACCAATTTGTTCAGTTCACGCTCCGTGTTCAACAAACCAATCCTGGACCCAGCAAAAAAGATATTGTTATTGTGGGCGCCAATGGCCAAGAATTAGTGCTGCCCATTTTCGCTCAAGGCAATCCGCTGCCAACAACGCATGAACAGCATTATCGATTCCGAATACATTCGCGTCCATCACTACAATGGTCTCCAACCCTGCGTGATGTAGATTATATTGGCGTCCTTTCCAATGTTTCGGCTATTAAAATTCGCGGCACATTTTCTAAGGGCGATATTGGATTTCTTTCAAATTTCACAATTGGATCGGCCACCAGCCTAACTCCCGCAAATGGAATTTTGGAAACCGCTGATTGGGTAGAGCAATGCAAATGTCCGGATGCGCATGTTGGACAATTCTGTGAATCCTGCTCGCATGGATATAAACGAGAACGAAAATTTGGTGGACCACTCACAAAATGCATTCCATGTAATTCCGTTTTTTAAACAATGATTTCTTTAATACCCCACTCCTTTTTGAAAATAAAATAGAAATTCTTTTTTTGGGGCCTATAAATTTTTATTTAAACGTAATCAGGGTCTTCGAATTCGAATATCTATTTCATCATATTTTTCATCTTGATAAGGTTATGGGTTATGCCGACCTTTACCAAGAGAAAGCAAAGACGGGACCAGATGCATTTTATAGGGAAAAATAAAATTTTGTATCGCAAATATAGAGCTCATTCGACGCTGATCGTCGAGCTGCTGGAATCGGATAGTATCATTATTTATATAATACGGCAATTTAAGCGTGCTAAGATCGATGGAAAATTTTTGACCAAAAATGCCACTTTTGTCCCCCGTTGAATTTTCTTGGTAAAAGTAAAAGTAGCCATGAATTTATCAATATGGAATATGGATAACACATAGAAATTAGAAAATGGATGTTAGATTCGGATTCTCTGAACTTGAAAACCCCAAAATAAACATTTTTAGGTCAAAATATTATTTTTTTTCAAAAAAGTGGGGCCTAAACCAAAATATTAGCATATTGTAATTTTATTATATTAAAGGCGAATGCCATGGCCATTCCGAAAGTTGTGATGCCGAATCGGGTGTTTGCATTTGTCAAGATAATACTGCTGGAGACACATGCGAACGATGCACTCGTGGTTATTATGGTGATGCATTGGCTGGCACTTCCGAAGATTGCAAAAAATGTGACTGTCTTGAAGATGGTCCCTGCATTTTGATGGGTGACGGTGACACATTGTGCACGGAATGCCCAGATGGTTATGCGGGAAGAAAATGTGAAATTTGTGCAGAAGAATCGTTCGGAAATCCAATGGAAAACATTCCCTGTCAAAAATGTAATTGCAACGGAAATACAGATCCAAACGCTATTGGCAAATGCGACACAATTACTGGAGAGTGCAAAAGGTATCGGGGCACAAGTAGCAGCAGTTCTATTTGAGCATACATAATATTATATTTAGGGCTCGAAAAAATAGGGATCAGAAATCGAAATAATGACTAGTGTCAAAAATTGCAAAATAGTGACAAAAATAGTGATAAATTCCCAAAATAATGACAAAATTTGCAAAAAAATTACAAAAAATTTATCAAAAAAAAATTTTTGTATAAAAAAAAGACCTCAAAAATTTTGACCAAAATGATCAAAAGGAGAAAATTTTTGATGAAAAATAGGTTATTGAGAAAAAAAACTTTAAAATAAATTGGTTCTATGGAAAAATTTTGGTGAAAAATTCCCCAATAGGGAAAATTTTGATTTTTTGATAGAATTTTAAATTTCAAAAAGGCGGAAATCGTGAGAAATAGTGACAGAAAAAGGCCGAAATAGTGTCAATAAAGTGAAATAGTGACAAAAATGCCAAAATAGTGAAAAAAGTTAAAATAAAATTCAATATTTTGGGCTCAAATTAAGTTCAATATTTAGGGCTCAAATTAATTTTGAAATGTTTTTTATCGCGTTTTTATGCATAAATAATGATAGGAAAAAAATAGAAAATCACTTTTTTCCGAGCCCTAATTATATTATTTTTAAGGTGTATTTATCATACAACTGGATGGAATTGCGAAAAATGTACTAATGGTTTTTGGGGTGATGCTCTGGCTGAAAACAAAGGCGATTGCAAACCTTGCAATTGTTACTCACCTGGCACACTTCGCCCAAATCAAGATTATGAATTGTTAGAATGCCGACAAACCGATGGTCAATGTGAATGCCAACCGAATGTGATTGGTCAGCGATGCGAGCAATGTTCCCCGGGCTTTTTCAACATTTCCTCTGGCAATGGATGTCAGCCATGCGAATGCGATCCCTTAGGCAGTTTGGACGGCGGAATATGCGATTTGATAACGGGCCAGGTAAATTGAAAAAGCTATTATAAAAAACAAATGACAATTTGCAGTGCAATTGTAAACCGGGTGTCACTGGAAGGAAATGCGATCGATGCGCACCTAAAAATTTTGGCTTTGATCTTGAAGGATGCAAACAATGTAATTGTGATCCGATCGGGTATAAAGAAAATATGATCAAATTTTTAACATACATATAATATTTTAGTGCTGAAACACCAGAATGCGACACAATTACAGGCCAATGTTTATGTCATCAAAATGTTGAAGGGCGAAGATGTGATCAATGTTCTGAGGTGAAAAATTAAGTGTTTTTTTTATCCCATCTACCGGGGTTAAGGTTGACTCGAAGCGAGCTAGCCCTCGCCCAGGGCCTTCCTTCGCAGAGGGCCGAAGTCCCCAGTGTCCCAAGTAAAAGGGATTTGGATTACTAGGAATTTACTTTATTTAATAAATTTTTCTGTTGTCGTAAAAATAGTGATAACAGAAGGTCGAAAATGTTATGGAGAAAGTGAGCGAAAAAGTGAAGATTTAATGGGGAATTTGGCTGGTTAAAAAAACCCATTGGGTCTTTGAATTATAGGGTGACGGGGCGATTAGGCAAAAAAAGTGGTACAATAGAATAAAAAGGAAAAGCCCTTAGGCATTTGATATTGACGATCTTTTTTAAATATTTTTGTTCAGAATCGTTATAATTTACGCAATGGATGCCCGGCTTGCGATGATTGCTATGCCCTAATTCAATCTAGGAAAAATGACATAAATCGAACAATGAGTGGCCTGAGGGAAAATTTAGAAGAAATTCATCAGAATCCGATTACGGTTAATGACAGCGATTTTGATGAAAAAGTCGAAAAAATCAAGGCTGATGTGAAAGCATTGCGCAACAAAGCTGAAGAAAAATTTGGTAACAAATGTTAATTTAGTGATGAACCAAATGAATTTAAGTCGGTGATGATTCGATGATACGAGAACAAGTTAAAACAATGAATGAACAAATCAAGGAAGCCGGTCAATTGGTGGAAGGCGTCAATGCTAAATTGGGGCAAATTGACAAAAATTCGATGGAGATGGAAGTTCAGTTGGGAAGATTCAACATGGACAAAGAGGCAACACAAAAAGAGCTCACTGTTGGCATCCACTACGTTCAGACACACGGCGAACAACATTTGACCAGTGCAGAAGAAGCTGCAAACAGATATGGCGAAAAAAGTGCAAAATTATCGGAATTAGCAGAAGAAGCAAAACAATTGTCTGATAAACAGGAACAAAGGCGTCGCCAAATATTTAAAATGGCTGAAAAGGTATCTATATTATATTGGTAACAGGGGACTATTTATTGCGGCCAATTTGTCGTGGCCAGTTTGTCGCCATCCGATTTGCCGCCGTTAAATAACTCATCAAGGTGTGTGAACCAATTTGGATGATTTTGGCATCAAATTAAAGAGCAGACACCTGGCAATTCAATGATATTAATTTTATTTTGATTGACTCAGAAATAGTGAAGTTATGCCCAAAAAAACACTGAAAATTTCTCAAATCTCTAGTTTAGGTCATTTTGAATGGTTTTTGCGGCTATAATTTCATTCTAAACCAATTTAAATAAAATTTATATAATTTAATAGACAAGGGTCTAAACTTTAATTTAATACCAAATCATTCAAATTGGTTCACACATTGCTGAGTTATTTAATGGCGACAAATTGGGCGGCGGCAAAATGGCTCTGCGACAAATTGGCCGGCATCAAACTGGGACCTACCCTATTATTTTTAATCAATTCACAAATTCTAATTGGTTATTGTTTATTATTTTGCAGATCAGGAATGATTCCAGGCAAGCACTTAATGATGCGAATGAAGCAATTTTTGGAGCCACAAGTACCAGCCAACAAATTGGTTCCCTACTTGAAATGATACACGAATTGGAGCAACGTCTAAAAAATACCCAAAAATTGGCCCAAGAGCAATCAATAGAAACAAGCAAAACTTATGATGACGCCGCAATTATACTTTCCAGTGTTGAAAGCATTCGTTTGCCGAACATTTTGCCCGGGGCATTTCACTCGGATTCGGCAAATGTTCGAGCAGAAGGACAAAATGCTCTTAAAAGCGCCATGGAACAAGGAAATGAACAAGTAGATCTGTTGACAGAAGCAGCAAAAATGCTTAAAGAAGCATCAGAACAATTGGTCGCAATAAAGGAAAAACAGAGTGCAATTGATCGAACATTTAGCGAAGTTGGAAGCTACAACACGCGCACACAAGCTGCATTTGATTTGGCCACAAAAACATGGAATGATGCCAAAGATTCATATGATGCCTTATCAGGTAAAAAAAATAAAATATAGAAACTAGAAATATCGATATATATTATTACTTTTGGTTCTCTTTTAGATTTTCATGGAAAACTTGATCAAAGTAGAACTGAGGCAATTGAAGAATTGACCAATTTGCCCGAGATCGAAAAAGAAATTCGATCAGCAGAGGAACAGACTCATGAAGCAGAGAAAGCAGTTGGCGATGCAAAATATGATGCCGAGATGGCAAAATTATTTGCGGATGAAGGGCAACTGAAGGCATCAAATTTGGCCAAAGAATCGGCAAAATTAGCCGATATGGCGGAACAAACATTGGCCAAATCTAAACAAAATGAGGAATTACTGGGCTCAATAAATGCCGATATCGATGACTATGGCATAACAACGAAGGACTTTGTGAATCAGGTAACGCACATATAATTGGTCGATAAAGGGAACATTTTTTTCTTAATGGATAATATTTAATTTACCGAATAAATTATTGAAAATGCCGAATAACGAAATAATAGATTTTAACGGTTTAATGGTTGTCATAGACTCCCAAACCGATACCTTATCGATAGATCTCGTCAAGGCGCATCGAATGGTATATATTTGATTGTGATTTTGCCTAAAATTAAAGGTATTAAACCGTTTTAGTTTTTGGTTCAAAACTATTTTTAACATTGGTAAAACCCAAGTCATATATATATACCATTCGATGCGCTTTGACGAGATCTATCGATTTTTTATATGGTTTGAGAGTCTATGAAATCTATTAATACTTATTATTCGGCATTTTAAATATATCCCCTTAATTATATCCAAAATAAATATGAAGAAAATGAAGAGTTAAAGGGTGATGCAAAAATCCACTTTCTTCTTAAATTTATCAATAATATTTTTATTAAGGCGAATTCCGATACGGATCAATCGAATGAAGTTGCCAAAAAAGCAACCTTCGCTGAGAGCATTTCAAAGGCTTTACAAGACAAATTATGGGAATCTGAAAAGAAACTTCAATATGCTTTGGATCAACTCAGTCAGTATATAAAGTTCGTATATTACTACATAATGGTCAATTTTACAGATTCATTGGAAAATGTTGATGACGCCCAACTCACTGAATTGGAAAATTTATTAGAAGATGTAAAAAGGCGATATTTATCCAATGCCAATGAGGAGAAAATGAAGGAAAGAATAAGAAGAGCAGAAGCTGATGCCTTACTTGAAAAAAGACAAATTGACTCATTACAAAAGGAGCTAGAGAATCTTCGAGGCATTCGAGGTGAATCGGAATTAAAAAATTTATATCATTTTAATTTTTATAATATTTTCACAGATTCTCTTCCAACTCGCTGCTATAATTTAATAAATCTTGAGCAGGAAGGCCAATGAGTTGCCTCTAATAAGGATGATAGTTGCAGAATTGTTACCACGACATTTTATTAATTCGTTATGCCTTATAATTTAACTGTTTCATGTCTTCCCAGGATTAATTTGATAATCTTATTAGCATTAATTTTAAAACAAAATTCTCTGGGATTTAGAAAATAAATTCTCATTGCAAATCTTACATTTTTTCAGTTATTTCGTAAACTTTCTCGAAATTATTCAGAATAAATATTCCTTTTTGTTAAAATTTTTTTATTTGACCAACAATAAAATTCATTCATTATTTTCTTAGAGTGTAATATTAAAAATATAAACAAGATGCGAGCATTTTCTATAGGAATAAAAGAAATGGTATGGCTTCAGATTGGGCAATGTTCAAATAGGTAGAAGTCAATTTGGCGAAAACAATTGAGTAATAAGATGTTCCTAAACGAAAAATTAGGTTTTTAAGCAATAAAATTCATATCTATATTTTTTAATATTTTCGATCGATTTTTTCGATTTTTAGTCAAATTTTTTCGAAATCAAAAAATGAAATTTTGATGCCAAAAATGAATAATCAATTTTTGTATCCAAAATTAAATTGGCATTTTGTTTCTGCTTATTTCACAAAAATTCGCATTTTCCACAGATAAAAACAATTTTACTTAACATCGCTTCAAAAAGGAAATTTAACCTCCAGATCAATTTATGAAATATTTTTCTAAAAATTTTCTTAAATTTTTATTCAAAAACTAAATTCATTGATAGAAGAAATGAATCAATGTCATCAAATCTGTGTTGCGGGATCGCGTGTTGGAACATGAGGAAAATCTTTGCCCTTGGAAAAATGAAAAATATGCCGGAGGGAAGGAAAGAAACATTTTTTGTTGACAAAGATGCGTTCATCCATTTTTGCTTTTTCGTCGGCCTTCTGCCAATTTACGCATTTTCTTTGGATTTTCCGATAGTCACAATGTCAAAACTCAAAAATGGCCAAAAAAATGATCTTCAAAAGCCATAATTCTCAAAATCCATTTTAATCTTATTTTCAGCATGCATTCTCAAAAGTGGCCAAAAAATTATCTTCAAAATGCCATAATTCTCAGAATATTCTGAAGATGGGGCAAAAAAATCTGACTTCCCTTGTTCTGACTTTCTGTTCTGATGTGTCCCTTCTTCTGATTTTTCTCGCGCACGGTTCTGACTTTTTCCTTAGTTCTGATTTTCTGTTTACTGATTTCTCCCTTGTTTTGATTTATCTCGCGCACTAAAACCCAAAGTCAGCGACATAACATTTAGCTAAGAGGCCATGTATCCTCCTTCATTAAAAGTTAAAACATTTATTTATTCATTTTATTGCCACGCAATTCTCCAATATTCTCAAAATTTAAATGCATTTACAAAATATTTTGTAAATGGTACTATTTTAATAATATTTTAACTCAAATTTTCAAAACGATTCTGAGAATGAGTAAAAATAAATTTTGTGAATACATCCATTTTGAGTATATAATAAAAAATGAATTATTTTTAGCATATTTTTAAAATAAAGATATTACAAAAATATTCTGAAATTTATAACATTTTGAGAATTTATTTTCATATTATTTTTTGAATCATTTTCAAAATTGGTCTAAAAATAGATTTCAAAATAATGAACATTTTATAATGGTTTTCAGAATTCTTCTATTCTCAACAGATCTTAAAAATTACATTATTTTTATTATATTTCCAAAATTTAATGAAATTCTCAAAATTATTTGGGTGTAAATTGGCTGATATTTTTTAGCCTAAAATAACCAGTGTATAATGTTTAATCAACAAACATTCTCTAAATCGTATTTTTTGCTTCAATATAATACATTTTAAAATGCATTAAATTTCCATTTTGATTTTAAAATCTTATAAAAGCACCCCATCAAAAACTTTCTGACATTCATTCCTCACAACAATTTAAAATTCCGCATTCAATCTTGATGAATTTTACGAAAAAAAATGGCAAATTTTCCCTATAGCAATTTTCCAATCTATCCATCAAAAATGGAAGGCGAATTGGAGGGGGGACAAAGTTACGTTGACAAATGGAAATGATGGATACATCTCTGGGAATTTGCTCAGAGCAAAGTTGAATGAATAATGATGGGACAGAAAAGGATTTGCTCTGAGTAATTTTGCACAATCCACTGCCCATCTCCATTCGCATTTTGCTTTTCAATTTTTCACTTTTATTTCCCCAATCACCAAGCATACATCCTATTTTTTCTGCTTAATTTATTTTCTCCAAAGATTTATCACGGCCCAATGCTTTGTGACTTCCCAATATTGATTTGGCCTGCACACGGATTAGGAAATGACGGGCTATATGGGAATTGATAACCCACCGCTGGGTGGGGGCGCATCTTTCCCAAATCAGAGTATGGGCTAGGGACTATGGGCTTATGGACTTCGGAGCATAGATCTAGCGGAAATAGTACATGCTAGAGATTTGGGAAAGATGCCCATTTGGGAAAGGTGCGTACAATCCACCGCTGGTACATGGCACCACGCTCCGGAGATGAAAGACCATTGTGAGGAAAACATAGAGAGATGTTGCATTTGGCAGTTGAATGGCATGAAAAATGGGAAGTTTAAAACTAAAATATAAACTATTAAAAATGGAAAATAATAATAAAATGATGGAAAATGTCAATAAATATGTATATGAAAATTTGAAAAAAAATTAATAAAAATGATGAATACCGTCATTAAATAAAATGAATATAAATTGAAATAAAATAAATTTGAATTAAAAATAAAAATAAATTTTTAAAAAATTTGAAAAAATGAAATAAAATTATGAAACAACTCAAAAAACTGGTTTTATATAATTTATTTAATTAAATATATTACTAATAAATATTATCATAAAAATAAATCCATTATCGGATATATAAATATTAATAAAATTCATGATTGGAACTAAAAATATTAATTCTATATATAAATCCCAATATCGGATATATAAATATTAATTAAATCCATTATATATTGGATACAAAAATATTAATTGGATTGAATATATAATATAAATCCATTTTGGTATAAAATATAAATTCCTTATTAGGTATAAAATATTAATTGATTGGAATGAAATATATAAATATAAATTAATATTTGATAAAAAATATTAATTAAATTGAATATATAAATATAAATTCATTTTTGGATAGAGAAATATTAATTAATTTGAATATATAAATATAAATTTATTATTGGATATAAAATGTAAATTTATTTTTAAATATTATTTTTTTTTGATATGAATAAATATGTGAATATAATAATTGATTGGAATATATAAATATAAATAAACCCATTATTGTATTTATAATATTAATTGATTGAATTTATAAATATAAATCCATTACTAGATATATAAATATTATTTGACCTGAATATATAAAAATTAATATATTAATGGATATAAAAATTATAACGAATCATTATACATAAATTTTAAATAATTTTGTATTTGAAATATAAATAAAAATTATATCATAATTGGCATAGAGAAATTTTTTGATGGAATATAAAAATATATTATTTTATTGATGGAATGAAAACCGAGAGTAATCAATTTAATTATGATTATTATGAATAATATATTTATTTATTATAATAAAACATAATGCATCTAAAAAATGTTAAATTAAATAATAATAAAAAATAAAAAAAAACAATCTCATCATGTTTAAAAAAATGATAATAAAAACTAAACATTAAAAAAATTTTTACCCATGATATACAATTTACATATAATAATTAAATTTAAAAAGATAAAAATAATTGATGTCATAAAATTATAAAAAGTGCTCTATTTATTAAAATTTATCATAAATTATATTAGGATTTTAATAAATATAATAAAAAATGATAAATTCAATTTTAAACTAATTCTTAAAATATATATTGATAATTAATACATTTAATCATTAAGACAAAGACATCGATAAAGGGGACAATGCAGTGGAATGAACATCTGCTGGGA
The DNA here is from genome assembly GCA_030063045.1 of Pratylenchus scribneri. Classification (NCBI taxonomy): domain Eukaryota; kingdom Metazoa; phylum Nematoda; class Chromadorea; order Rhabditida; family Pratylenchidae; genus Pratylenchus; species Pratylenchus scribneri. Next base: position 800,144 of record JAQSEB010000131.1, read on the forward strand.
TATTATATTTTAATATTATATTATCCTTGATAAGTTGAAATGCAATGAAACATTAACAAATTGATATTTTTGCCATTTGTAGAATTGGATTAAAAGTTAAAATATAACAGAAAAAATGTATTTTAATGAAAAATTATTAGGCATAAAAATAATTTTATAATAAGCAGAATTCAATTATCTTTCTAGCGTCCTTTTCGTTTCTGTTCCTTATGCGGATGGAATATCAGATTTGAGCTTCAAAAATGATCTGACCACCTTTTTACATGCTGCTGATATCACCGATATCAACATTTGTTAAGAGAAATAAATTAAATTATTTTATTGAATATTTTATCGATTCTATAGAAAAAATATTACAAAATACAAAAAATATGAAAATCAGAATTCAGTAAAATAATTGAAGGAAAAAAAGAATGAACTTTTTTGAAATAATTTTCCCTAAAAATATTTATCTTATAATGATGAAATATTAAAAAATATATATATAACTCCAAATTAATTAATCTAATCTTTTGATGAAATAATTCGAAATAATTCCAAAGGATATTAATAATTTGTAATGTGGCATTAAACGAAGTATATTTAAATTATTATAGGAAGAATGATAAATTGTGATGATCATTAAAAAATTTAATTAAAAAATATTATGGAAAAAATTCAAAAAATTAATAATCCATAAAAAATATATGAGAAAAAATAATATATATAATTTATCAAGATCAAAATTTAAATTAAGAAATATCAAAATAATTGAATCTATGTACAGATTCTAAAACAATCGTTGACAAGAATATAATTTAATTTCAATAGAAATTTTAATAATTTAAATGGAATGTTTATAAATATAAAAGAAAAGAAATAAAAATTACATATAATAGAAAAATATAATTTGAAAAAAATATAAATAATTAAAAATAAAATTTAATAAATTTTAATAAATATATATAAAAATATATTATAAAAATACAATGATCAATTTTTATAATTTGATATAAAATTATTCAAAAGTAAATAAATTAATTAAAATATTATATTCAATGAACTATATTTTAAAAAATTTAAAAAGGATAAACAAAAAGATATTATTAATAAATAAATAATTTTAAAATGGATATTGAAATTATATGACGATGTGGAGCCGTAAAAATGCTATATTTAATTTTGGTTTTGTGATTCTTTCACTTCTGCTATAAATTAGGATTCACAAAATATATTGATTCATCTTCAGTGGATTAGAGCATTATCATCCAAAATAAAACTAAATAATTTCTAAAAACTAATTATTGAACAATTAAATTTATGTTTAATCACAAAGATTTACAATAAGCTTTCAGAATTTTATCTATTCATGCAGAAATTTTCTTATCTCCAATAAACAGTGAATAGAACTATTGACACAATCAAATGTATTGAATATTTTTAGATTTTAATATAAATCTAATAAAATGAAAAATAATCAAATTTTTATTTAAAATAAAATTTTTGATATCTATTATTTTTGATAATTAAAGGCTAATAATAAAAAATTACACTATTTGAACATTATCACATCAATTTAACATTCTACGTTTTTGAAACTCTTAAAATTCCAAATAAATAAATTAAAATGAAATTTTTTTTAATAGAATAATGATTAGAAAAAAACATCAAGTACATTCAAAACAAACGATCATTGTTCAACCTAATGGGGATACGCATTATTTTTTTATAATAAAATAAAATATACAATAAATATAAAATTACCTAAATAAAGCATGATTCAAAATATGAAATTAATAGATGACTTGAAAAATTGAAAGAAATAAAGTTAAATGAAAATGGCAAGCGTTGAATACAGAAATTTTCAAAAAAAAATAATTAATATTAAAGAAATAAATTATGCAAATTGAATTTTTTTATAAATCAAATCAACAATTCTCAAATTGAGAAAATTACATGTATTTTGTTTGAATGAAATAAAATGGATTGAAAATAAAAATTATAATTGAGAATTATTAAATCAAGTAGATTAAATATTGTTGAGAAAAAAATTTTTTTCTTTTATATATAAAATATAAATTTAATTAAAGATTTCAGTTAAAATATATTGGAAAAAATAAAATTATTATATAAATAAATTTTTAAAATTTGATTCGAGTATATTCGATAAGATGATGGTTCTTCCAAATTTGATAATACCCACAATGAATAACGTCATAACTCATAAATATCGTCCAGATTTTACAAGTCCTATATTCAATTAATAAATACTGTGAATAATATCAATTTATGGAAATAACAATAATAAAAACAAAAATATTATATAAAATTTAAAAACACTACACACAATAACAAAAATAGGGAGAGGAATTTTAAAAAAGTTTATTTTATTTATAATATTTAAAAAATCATCATTTAGTTAAAAATAAATTTGAGCATAATATGTAAAAAATATAACATTATATCTAAGTAGAAGGTTTCGTATTAAAGAGGTACCATCTAACCAACTTTTAAAAGGTTATACAAATAAAAAACAACTAAACAATATCAGTGGATCCAGGAGAAGTAAAATTTATCAATAAAAATAAATAATTCATTTTAAAGGTAAGAAATTATGTCTAAACTTTATAATAAAAACCTTAAAATTAAAAATCGAATAAAAATTTATTATTAATGTAAGGAAGCTAGAGATTGATGGAAACAACCGAGGAATTTATGGAAAAAATTATAAAAATAATTTTATATTATATAATTATTACTTGATAAAAAATGAAAATCAAAATATTCTTGACTAAAAAGGAGTAGATGGCAAAGTGAAAAGAATTAATATAACTTGACTTTAATTTAAATATAATTATTTTCAATAATAAATGATGGGAGAATTTTGAAGAAAAATTTAAAAATATAATAATATTTTGTAATAATTTTTTGTTTCTTGTGTTGTTAGCCCTATTATGAAGAGATTGTTGAAATATAATTTTTAAATAATATAATATATAAAATCAAAAATAAAAATTCTAAATTTAAAATTGAATTATTATAATTCTTTATATCAAATTTAGAAAAAAATATGAATTTATAATATAAAAAACAATAATCCATTTATTCATTTATCGTATTATAGAAAAGTTAATTCAAATTATTAATAAAACTTCATTATTAATATAAACAATCGTGGCAATATAAAAAATATGCATTCAAACGATCGAATATCACATACAATTGAATATGATCGTTAATACCAGATGTCAATTTATTTAGTTTTTTATTGGTGAATATTTCTATAAAATGGCACAATGGAAATCTAAAAATCAAGAATTCATACAATATCGTATAAAAAAATTTAAAAATATCAGAAAAATCTATTAATGGATATCAAATATTTGAATCATGAAGTCGGAAGTTCACAGATAGATTTCATGGAGTTATTCAAAATTTTTTATTAAGCAATAAAAACGCAATTAATTAAATAGAAATTTGACAATTAACAATATAATAAACTTCATATAAAAACAGAGTGAGATACCATTAAAAATATCAACAAAAAATTTCAATTATTAAATTAAAATTTTGAATTTAACAAAAAATTTAAAATCATTGTAAATTAAAAATACTCAAATTTTGGGATTCTATATTATTAGATATCTTTAAAGAACATAAATTAAGGGAATATTGAAGGATAACTCCTTTAAATGCTTCATGGAAAATTTTACAAAAATCTTTTTACTTTGCACTAACAAAATAGGCAGAATTAAAATTAAAAAAGAACTGAAAAAGCTAAAAAATTATTATATAAAATTTATTATATGTTCAAATCTTTCTTTAAAAATTACATTTGAAATCATCTTCATCGGAAGATATTAAACAATGTTTGTACATTTTTTATATAAATAAAGAAATTGAATTATTAAAAATATTTTCATAAAAATTGACTAGAATTTTATAGAAGGAAATTAAATCTTCTTTTTAGAATATTTCAATATTATAAATAAGTAAAGTAGCCAATAAATATCACTATTAAAAGATATTTTTTATTATTTAATTATAATTCTTTTCCAGCAATTATAAATCGATAATTAAAAATATTATGATAAAAATAGATTGTAGAGAGAAAAATAAAAAATTTTCCTTTCAGTAAAATGTAAAGACAAAAAAATATCGATCGATATAATGCAATAAATGTTCAAAACAAAGTTTTTATATCAATCTTATATATATTTTTTATTTAGAAACGAGTTTATTTAATTTTTTACTTGAATAGATTAAGTTATCAAAAATGAAACGTGATATAAAAATTTGTTTTAGAAAAAAATAATCGTAAAATCTTTTTTTTTAGAGTTTAAAACCCTATGAAATAAGATAAAATAATTTTTAAAAAAATGAAAATATTAAGAGAATAAATTAATTTAAAAAATCAATTTAAAATTCTTTAGTTGGCTTATAAATTTTTAATAAAAACAACATGATGACAATAAATAATATATTTCAGTAGAATTACCATACTATATATCGAAAGACTACGACAATATACACAAAAAATAATATATTATAAAATTAAATTATAATCGGGGAAATTTTGTCAAATGAAAGAGAAAATGGATAGTACAATAAATAAATATTTATGAAATGATGATTTATATATATATTTGATTGGTAAAATTTAATATTAAAATATTTGTTTAAATATAATATTAAAATAAAATCAATGATCATATTTTTATAATTAAAATAATATTACATATCTCAAGATAACTTAACAGAAATAAAAGCAAAACAAATATTTTAAGCATATGGAATTATAGATAAAAATTATTCATTAAAAAAATAAAAAAGAGAATATCATGCTAGTGAAAAAAGATTTAATTATTTTAGTAATTCACTTATAAAATTTCTTTTTTCTGTTCAATTTAATTTATGTTAAAATTAAAAACTTTAAATTTACCATCAAATCTATCTATCAAAATTATAATTATTTTATAATTTATTTAAATATTGTTTCGATGAAGGAATTGTTGTTGAAAATAAATAAAATTTTAATTAATAAATGAAAAAGAATAAATTAGCGAAAATATTGCGATTCAAGAAAAAAAAGCTGATTTGTTATATATAAATAATATAATAATAATTTTGAATTTAAAAGAATATATATAATCATCTTTAATTGAAAATGAATATTGCTATTAATATATTTTTCTTTCAAATTTTTCTAATTCAAATGTCCATGACTGGTGAGAGCCTAGGTTTGAATTTATCAATACAGACAAAAAACATATCGAAATAATAGCGTGTCTATTGCTAATCCACCTAATTTTTAAAATATTTTCTAGTTATAATATATCAACAATTCTAAATAAATATTTTAAATTTAAATCTAGATATAAAAGGAAATAGAATAAAATAATGTAAAAAATTTTTGAGATTAATCAATGAATTACAATATAATTTTAAATATATTTAATTGAAAAGTAAAAAATTTCTAATTGTAATTTAAAGGAATTAAAAGGATCGTAATAATTCATGATTTCTTTCATTGAAAAGATAATTTATATCCCCCATCCCATTTAATCTCCTAAAAATAAAAGACCAAATAAAATAAAAATGCCTTGTTTTACAATGTAGCAATATTTTGGAAACATTGTTACGAAAATTTCGATCTTGAATTAGGAATTGAAAAAAAATCTTGTACGGTTCCAACTGGCAGTAAATGTATTTTTGATTATAAATTTTATGATAATAAAATTATTATCATTAAATTTTTTAAAAGAAAAAAGTTTTAATTTTTTTTTAAAAATATCCAATTAATAAAGACAATAATTCTCTAATTTAATCGTATCATGGAACATGGAAGTCAATTTCATTAAGTTGATTGATACAATTTAGATTGATGGAAAAATAATAAATTAAATAAAAATTTTCCATAATAATATTTTGTATCTTTCAAAATTAAGGAATTGTTTCTCATTAAATATTTGCCCTTTTCTAAGTAAATTTCTAAAATAAAATTTACATAATAATTGAATGATTATTAAAATTTATATTGAAATTTAAATAAACATTTTTTATAATAATAAAATTTAAAATTGAATTAAGTTATAATAGATAATAAAATAACTATAATTTGATTAATTTCTATAAGAAGTTAAAACCAAATACTCATCACCGCGCTGAATATATAAATGACATGTATTTCACTAATAAAAAAATTACTTTTTTTGAACAAAAAAAATACAGAACAATAGAAGGGTTGATTTGAAAGAAGAGTAATGTAAAAAATTTTAATTAATATTTAAATTTAAAAAATTATTTTGAATTGTATAAAAAATTTATATAGAGAAATTTATAATAAAATTATATTTAATAATAAACACCTTCGAAAAAATTTTTTCTTCTAATGATGCTCTATTGATATTCGTCCGAAAAGATTAAAAACTAAATAAAAATTGAAATAATTCATTAAATAATAAAGGTATATAATTATTTGAAATTCAATTAAAAATGTATCAAAATATTTTTGTAATAAAAAATTAATTTAAGTATGATCATAATTATACCGTGGATTTTTATCCCAAATTTATAAGAGATTAATAATTATCTTGATATGAAAAGAACAAATAATATTATATTTTTTTGAAATAATAAAAAATGGATCGAAGTCCATATATGCCTAATTATTTTAAAAAATTATCTTAAAATTATGATCGAAAAAAATGTGTTTAAAAATTATATAATGTACAGATAAACAGGAAAAATAAATGAAATTTTAAATAAAAATTCTTTTATATTTAATTAAATTTTTTTAAATATAAATATTAAATTAATATAAGTGATGTAAAATAATTATCGAATAAAAAATTTAATAGGAATTTAAACATTCACAAAAATGTTAATTGATAAACCAAACTTTAACTCTTTGACAAGGACATTCCTGGCTCGATTATTAATGAATAAAAAGTTTTAAATACTCAACAATCTATTAAATTCAAAGAGAACAAAATGAAATAAGAAGTTAATGATTTTTTAAAATTTGTTTATTATAATAATAATTTATTGTATATTTTTTTGAAGCTTTTTAATTGTTATAAAAGATATTTTAAAAAAAATGAAATTAAACGAAGTTGAATTAACAACTATTTCTTTGGATATTATATAATAGTAAATTTTTCAAGAAATATTACAAATAAAAAAATTAAAATTTGCCAACAATTTTTAATCCATATGATACCAAAGCAATTGAAATTTTCTCTAATTAATAATCACCATAAATAATTTCAATAAATAATGATATAATTTATGATAATTATAAAAAAATTTTAATATATGTAATATATTTTATAAAAATGATTATTATCTTATTTATATAAATATCAATTTTTATTAATAAATGATAAAATTAAAATCATGATTAATTGAATAGAGACATAAAAGCGCGTGTAATGCCTTTTTTTGTCAAAACATTAACATATTCCCCTTTTTCAGATGCATTCAAGAATTGAGAAATAAAGAGAGGGAATTATGGAATTTAACAGCGTCGAAAATAAAATATTTAAATTTATGAAATAAATAAAAAAAATTTAATAATTAAATTTAAAAATACGATAAAAATGAATCTAATATTTTTGAAATTATTTTTCAATTAAAATCTATATATGTATAATAATTAATCCATAAAACATAATTTAAAATTTTCAATTAAAAATATATTTTAAATAAGACGTAAAAAAATACATTTATTTTAAAATTGTTTATGACTCAAAATTAAAAGAAAGAAAAAAAAATAATTAATTGATATTTTCGATGAAAAAAATTTAGGCAAATTAATTGTTAGAGATTATTATTTTATGATGGAAAAATTATTTAAATATAAATAAAACTAAAAAATAAAACAAATATTTAAAATCAATAAAATAACAAAAAAATAATCAGGTTTATCTTTTTTATAGAATGTCTATCACACAATGCAATTAGCAACAGCATTTATTTAGGAAAATTGAAATTTATAAAATTTAAAGAAATAAAATAAAATTATAAGAGAGCCATCTTCTACTATAATTGAATAAAATAAAAAATATAATATATAAATTTAAATAAATAAAGCTTATCAAAATATACTATACTTGACCAGAAAATTATTATGGCGTCATGTTTTTTCTAATTAAGAAATGTTAAAAATAATATAATAATAATATTTATCAAAAAAATATGTTTTTAAATTTAAAAAAACTAATATATTAATATTTTAGTTTTTCTGTTATATAAAATATATAAATTCTATATATAAATGAAAATAAATAATATACAAAATATATAATGTATTAGAATTGGAAAATATTGTCATTTTAGAAGAAAGATCAATTTTATTGATTGGAATTGGAAGTAAATCAACAAGCAATAATTCTCAAATTTACATTTCACAATGAAGTAAATAATTTGCTTTTTTCAAAATATAATTAATTTTCTTTTTAATAAAATTTCGACACAAAATTTTATGAAAATTTCAAAATGCGCTTTGATTATTAAATAAATCGACAATATCCATAAATAATTGAAAGCTAATATGAAAGAATTAATTGGACGAAAAATAATAATTAGAGTTCTTAAATTAATATTAAATTAAAATTTTAATCAAATATGATTTATAAAAAAATTAAATAATAAAAATTTTTTTATTTTTGAGCACTACCTTCTGATATACATATTTAAGTATTTTGGATGGAAATAATATCAAATTATTTTAAAAATTTATAAAATTATTGTAATTAATTTTTTAAAAAAATTAGTATTATTGTATCTATTTGGATTCAAAATGTTTTATATTTTGGGCTTTTGAGAGTAGAAAACTAGGAATTTGAATGGAAATGAAGCAAATATTTTTGTTGTGTTTCTAAATGGCAACTTTGTAAAATAATAAAAATTATTGAAAAATTATAAAAATTATTTAAAAATTCTAAAAAAATAGATTATATAATGAAAATTAATAGTTCACTCTAATAATATATAAAATAAATTTAGTTTAATTTAATTATTTTCTATTTTTTTTAATTCAGATAAAAGGAAATTTAAAAAAAAATCAAATTTGTCAAGCTTATAATATTAATATTATCAAATATAATAGAATAAATTTTCTAAGTAAAAATGAAGAAGGAATATAATTTAGTTAGAAGATTAAATAAATAAAAAAATAAAATGATACTCATAAATTATCAATTAATAATAACTTTAAAAATATTATAAATTCGAATAATGTTTAATATAATTATATCTAAAAATCATAGAAAGGAAAAGTTAAAGATCAATACTATTAATAAATTCATGATTTATTTAAACATTTTATTATTAAAACTCAAATAGAAAAGAAAATAAAATACCTAAACATTAAAGGATTAAAAGATTTAATTTGATCAAGCTACTATAATTTATTTCAACTGGCTGCAAAGATTTTTTGTAAGATTAATTTAGCCCTAAATGTACTTTCTATATTTAATTTACCCTAAATAAGGATGGGAAGCAGCAGGTTCATTTAATAACAATCCGACGCCAAGTGATTAAAAGATATTTTACGGAAATCGATTTTCAAAAAACAAATTAAATATTTTTCTTGAATTAATATAAAAATATACTTCTACTTATTGATTAATTAATTTTCATTTTGAAATAATGAAAAGTTAAATGAAAAAAATTCATATTAAAATTATTTTTTCAATATCAATTAAAATTCAAAACTTTTTAAGAATGTAATAAAACATAGAAAGAAATACATCGTTCAATTTTAATAAAAGATATAAAAAAATGTGAAAAAAATAAAAATAATAATTTAATTTATTGAAAAATTTTTAGAATATTACTATAAAGATATGGCATCATTTAAAAAAATTTTACCAGGAGAAAATATTTTTTTCTCAAAGAAATATAATAATTTAATAAATAATTAAATTTTAATATAAAAAAACTATTAAAAATTAATAAAATTAGTAAAAATTTGAATCAGCAGATAAGAGTATGGAATAATTTTTTTCAGAAGAAAATATTAAATAATGAAAGAATTTATAAATTCTATTTTTTTATATAGATAATTAACATAATAAGAAATCTTATAATATGAAAAATAAAATTTGGTCGAAGAAGGACATTTCAATGAGGTGCGCAATATTTAATTTAATAATAAATGGTCTAAAAAAATTATAATACAAATTCAATACATATATAATTGAAAATATCTAAAAAAAGATAAATGATTATTATTTTTTATGATTTTTAATTGATTTGAAATATATATGTATAAATAATTATGAAAAAAATTGACACTTAGTGGGACTGAAAGTGATTTTGATAACAATGTGGCGAATTTGGATCCAAATTTGTAATAATAAATATCAACTGCAATACAATTCAACTTTCAAGAATCAATAAATAAATAAATATAAATAAAATGGTCAAGTACTAATTCTAAATAAAAATTATTAAATCTCTAGTAAAAATATTTTAAATATTATTTTATAAACCTACTATGAATAAATAATAATTGAACATCATTTCTTCATTCAAAAGAAAACCGAAATTAAAAATGGTAGTAAATTTAAACTTAATAGAATTTTTTAATTGACAATAAATAAAGAAACAGATATCATTAAGCTAAATGGTGAATGCCCTATTTTATCATTTAATTACTTGATTTGCTTGCAATATTGCGAAAATTAATTTTTGAAAGACTATAAATAATAATGAAAAGATAATTTAAATTTAATATTTTATTCTAAATATGCTTATAATAAATAAATACTTTTTTTTAAATTTTTAATTAAAAATTTTCATAAAACCGATTAAATATCTTATTTCTTTTACATATAAACATAAATTTAATATAATTTAAAAGTTTTTCTTTGAGATAGACTGAATATTTTTTCTTCATTTATTGAAGGCTAATGCACCCAATTAACAAATAGGAAAAAAATTATTAAAAAAATTAATATTAATTTACCCAGAAAAATTATTAATGTATTTACCAAAAAAAATTGGCTGTGGCCATAAAATTTTCCCATATTATTTTTTAACTTAATTTTAGATTTGGACTAGACTAGAGCAATTATAGACAAGTTAGCCACATTTTATGACTTCAATAAAATGCAAGTTTTGACAAGAATTATAAGTAATTCTGATTTTATGTAGGTGTAAAGGTAAAAACAAAAATTTGATATCATACTTATTATATATATTGCTGGTATAAAAATATTTTATTACCTCCACTATTTTTATAGACTTCAATCGCATTTTCCGATAATATCAACAATTTTGAACATTCTTGAATATTCCATTTGTTTTGTTTAGAATGATCACAGCCGAAACAAATTTTCTATTAAAAAATCATATATATATTAAATTCATTGTGTTTTCGGATATTGTTTGAAAATTCCTCAATTTTTAAATAAAAAATAGAATTATTATTTACCTTATCCATTTTATCGCGAATTTCATTTTCGATTTTTGGTGATAATTGGAGTGGATATAATTGTTTTAATTCAGCTTTGCTTTCCTCAAAATAATTCACATGGATTGTAATAATTTGTTTGTCAGTCAGTAATTCGGCGGGAACTGTAATAAAAATTAATAAAAAATGATTTATCAAAGAAATTGGCAATTTAAAAAGACGAAAAGAAAATAACCAATTTCATTGAAGAATTCATTGCGTGACATCAATTGGAATTGAATGACAAAAATGGCATCGTCAATAACATCACGGATCATTTGTTTGCTGATAATCGGCTTCTTTTTCTTTTTCTTCCCCGAGTTCACCAACAATAAATCATTTTCAATTTTCTTTGATGCCCAATTGCATAACTATAATTTAAATATTATTTTAAACAAATTTTTTCATACCGCTTTAAAGAGAAGAATTTCTTGAATATTCAATTTTAAGAATAATTCAACAATTTGCTCCAAATTCAATTGGGAAAAGGCAGCCGATTTCAATACTTCTGGTCTCTTTTTAATGAAATACAAACAATTGTCAAATAATTCCTTAAAAATTAGGTTATAAAATATAATTTTTTGATAGAATAATTTTTAAAGGCAAATAGGCCATAGGGAAGTAAAGGCTGATGAGTTAAATAACAGGGTATAGGTTTGATCAGAGGTTTAAAATCGGGTAAGATTAGGCAAAGTTTTAGTGTCATAAAAATAAAAACAAACATTAAAATTTAGTATTTTATTTTATAATTTAATTTGATTTACATAATAAATAATTACTAGATTTATATGTATTATTTATAAAAAATTTTAATCTAGAAAAAAATAAAAGTAAAATATTGTTAAAATTTAATAAAAAAAAATTGTTCAAAAATCTTTAAAAAATTTCGCATAGCCCAACAGCGAACCTTTTCATCATGAAATTTTGCATGTTCTAGTGTTATGAAGACATTCTCTTGTGTCAAATTTTCATTATTATAAAGTGATTCCAGACAGAATTTCACAAGAGGATTGATCATGTATTTCTTTGCTAAAATTATAAATATATTTTTGCAATTGTAAAATTTTTAAAATATTAATTCTTTTTTTTTAATTTCTAAAGAATATTCCATATAATAAATTTTTTAATTTTTCCAAAATATTTTTATAAAATAATTCCCAATTACAAATTAATTTACGGTTGTTTTTTTATTTATTTCTTTTACGAAACCTGCTGAATAAACATCCAAAATATTTTTCGATGTAATTTGTAATTCCATCAAAAGTTTTCAAATATAAATAAGCCAACATTATTTTGAATGATTCGGGTGTTAAATCCACAATTGGAATGGGCCCTTCCTGTTGGATTGGGAAATTGAATTGTGTTTCGAAGACAGGCGAACCGCTGGACAACACAAATCGATGGGCTTTGAACAACTTGAAAATGTGGAATGAAAAATATTAAATTTTATTTTTTTAATGCCAGAAAAAAAATGTGTAATTAAATAATATTTTTTTTCTAATTTCAGAATAAAATAGAAATTTATTACCGAATTTCGGAAGATAAAAAATTACAAAAAAATATTTTTAATGTTTTTTTTTTCTGAATTTCGGGTAATGTAATATTAAAAATCATAAATTTTTTAAATTTACAATTTAATTAAATTCTATGCTCACTTGTTTTCGCTCTTTCGATTCTTTTTTCATCATTGTTTCCTTCATCAAATTTTCGCGTTTTTTGTTTCTTGTCATGATTGCTGCTGGCTTTTCCTCATCTACCTCCATGCCTCCTTCATTATCATCTTCATCAATTCCCACCATAAATTCAACATCAGTACCTGTATTTTGGATAATTATTTTTTGCCCATTGATGAAAAAGGAAATTATCCATCTATGAAAGCGATATATCATTTGAAAGTCCAAAGTTTCCATAAATTAGCTCATTTAAATTTTAATGAATTCCAGTTTTAGATAAATCTACATTTCTTTGAATATAATAAACAGGAATAAACTATGGAAAAAAAAGCTTATTTTAAAAATTGATTTAAATTTTATAAAATTAAACCCATTTTTAGTGTAAGGCTTTCCAAAATTGTTTTTTTTTTAAATTATAGAGCTATGACCAAAAGAATAGACTAGTTATTCAATCGTGCATTCAGTCATTCCATTTCACTTGAATAAAATAAAAATTTAAATTTCACTAATTTAAAATTATATAAATTATTTTTGAATTTTCCAATCTTCCTAGTTCCTACCTTCACCACTTTTAAACAATTCCTTCATTTCATCATTGGTGTATTGACGATTTGATGCCATAATACTTTTTTTTATTATTAATAAGATGAATATATGATCATAAAAATCAAAAATATTAACTGATTAATAATTAAGGATTATTAGAAGGTGCAAACAGGAATAAAATTATGATTTTTTGTAATTTTCTGGCTGGCAGGAATTTTTTAGAATTTTAAAAAGGCTAGAATAAATTTGATGGATGTGAAAAATTGTAATAATTTTATTTAATTTTTAATAGTAATTCCCCGAAAAAAGTTTTTACTTGGTAATGCAAAGGACTTATTAACGGAGAGGACTGCTAAATGGTAATGTTTTTCAAAAATTTGAGAACCAAAGCCTATCTAAACACGACTCAACTTTTAATTTTAAATGCTCAAAATGAGAAATGCTTGCAATTCTTTTACTTGGATGTATTCGAATGGAAAATTGTAGTGGTGGATAAAGAAAGTGAACAGGAGAGTCATGGGAATGAGCAATTTATGGAGGCGTAAATCTGTATAAACTTTAGATAGACTGTAAAAGATGAAGAGGAATAGAAGAAATTATATTTTGCCTCAGGCAAATATTGACTCTATTGTAAAGTATGGAGTGGAATTGTGGAAAATATTGCTAATAATAAAATCCAACTTGACTGAGAAAGGTCGACGTCTAGCGTCTACCGAATAAAGATAATTAGGTTAGCCTCAAACTAAATTCAGCAAATAAAATTGAAAAATATTCAAATTTATCTCAAGGCATTTTCTTAAATATTCCAAATTGTTCATAAAATTATGTTTAAATACATTTTTACTAGATAAACATCATTCATTTTTTGCAGTTTCTGAAATATTAATTTTTAACTATTATATGAGTTTTCCTTTTCTTAGTCAATTATCTAATTTTTCATCATTTTTAAACAAAATAAAATTTTTAAAATATTTTTGAACCATTTAATTTTAATGTATTTAGAGTTTACAACGCTGCTGAAACTCATAAAAATATCTATTTTTCTTCCAAAGAAAATAAGTTCGTTTTCCATTTGATCCTCTTAATTATATGTATAGTTTATTCTCGCCAAGAAATAGCTCTATTCCAATAATCTTTAAACGGTAAAAAATTTAATCAAATTTTAAATTTACTGCCTTTAATTTTCTTTTTTTCCGAATATTCGATCTTTCTCACTTAATTGGCTCGTTCTTTCACATAATCAGTGAACCTTAATCCGCCTATTTCTCGATTAAATGTGAAATGTACAATATTTTAATTGTTAACATATACACAATTTTTTATTTAATTGGAGGACTCAAGTAAAATAATACGATTATTAAATTGTAAAGTATTGGGGATTTGTGATTGAGATGAAATTTTTTCACTATTCATTATTTTTGGGCGAGACCATTTTTAAATGCAATTGAAATTATATACTAATTCCCCAGAAATGCCTGATGCCATGTACATACTTAAAAACTTTACGGAAAATTTCACCTTAAAAACTTTTTAGAAATTTATTTCCCTAAAACTTTCACGAATCCGTGTATACTGTTTCTAAAACTTTCCACTGGCCAGAAAATTTTCTCTCCGGAAGAAATTTTCCAACCAACAGTGCATAATAACTTTACTGAAAGAAAATATGTATAAAGAACGTTTTAATTCAATTTTAACAAGTCAACTATAGGGCAGATGGTAAATGTATGTCCGAACCTCAATGACGAATTGTGATAGATAAATGAAAATCGTCCTAAATCAAAAATTTTCTCTAAAAACTTTCCACTTTTTTGAAAAGTTTTGGAATGAAAATTTTCTAGAAAGTGTTCCAACTTTCCTTAGAATAAGTATGCACAAAAAACTTTCCTGGAAACTTTTGGAAGGGAAATGTATGCAATGAAAGGGAATGTTTTTCGAGAAAGAAAACTTTCGGAAAGAAATTTTCCGTAAAGAAACTTCCCAAAAAAGTATGCAAAAGGCCTGATTCTATTTTCTGCACATTATATCAAGCCTGATTTCTGATTTATGCTCTTTTCCTAATGGCCTAT
The DNA here is from genome assembly GCA_030063045.1 of Pratylenchus scribneri. Taxonomy (NCBI): domain Eukaryota; kingdom Metazoa; phylum Nematoda; class Chromadorea; order Rhabditida; family Pratylenchidae; genus Pratylenchus; species Pratylenchus scribneri. The sequence continues at coordinate 815,869 of JAQSEB010000131.1, forward strand.
GACAGGATAAAAAATCAATAAAATTGAGATTAGCAACATCTGTTCTTGTTTGGTTGAAAATGGGGGGAAAATATCAAATACCTTATCAATCCATCGCCATCCCCGGTTCAACGGTGAACCGAGGATTTAATGAGTTTTTCTTTTCACATTCTTCTAAAATTTTTCCTTCTAAATAATAGACAATTTTTTAAAAGATTTTACGTGTCGATTAATTATATTTCAAAGTAAATATATTCTCTGTGTGATGAAGATATTATTTTTGATTATTGTTTCTTTGATTATGCCCTATTACTGCGTCTCAGGTTTATTAATAATGCCTTATCAAGTTTTCGGTACAAATTTAATTATTTAGGGCTCAACTGTTGGGCAACACAAAATGCCGATCCCAAACCTTTGCGTTTATCCGCTGGTAAAGTGAATGGCAATTACACAGCAGAAGCGCCAATGACAGTGACAACGATGAAATGCCATGGACCGGATGAGACTCGATGTGCCCTGACAACTTGTAAAATTGGTGAATTCTAATTTTGTAAATTTCCATTTTTTTATTTTTTAGGAAACAATTCAACTGAATTTGCCGGTTGTGGGAATGAGCGCAGTTGTGAAAGAGCGAACATTGGTTGTGAACGACTAGGCGGAATGCTGGTGGACTGTAAGCTGTGTGAGACAGACAAGTGCAACCAGCCAACCAGTGCAGCAGCAACAGTTTAAGGAAGAATGAGGAAAATTCGGAGGAAATTAATCACGATTTTTTTAGAAAAAGACAAAAACTGAAAAAGAAATGATGAATTCAATTACTGTTTAGGCTAAAACTAAAACACATATAAAAAATTAATGCAAAAATTATTAACATTATCGGCCAAAATATTAATTTTATTTATAGTATTAAGAATTTGTTTAGAATTTCATAGTTTATTTGTATGGAATAAACATTTTGCTTTAAAAATGAAAGATGTTTCTTTTATTTTTCCCAAGCAACCATAATACTTTCCTTTTATAGAATCGTATAAATATTGGACTTATATTTTATTCAAATAAGAAGAATCCCTCAGGTAATATGGAAAATATTTTAATTTTTTTCATATTTCCAATTCTAAATTTACCCCTACCAGGCTACCACTCTAGAGAGTAGAGCAAATTCCAAATTGCAAATTCTAATCTGAGTTGGGAGGAGAAGAAATCAAAAAATCTGGTATTCGTCTTTATCCCAAAATTATATTAAAAATTGATAAGAATAATTTAAAAAAAAACAAATGTTTAATAAATCCGGGTTAACAAATAAAAATGGAATCAAATCAAAATGTTTTCATAATTTAGTGTTAACAAAAAATGGAATCAATTGTAAATATTCATTCATAAATCCGGGCGCAACATCAAACAGAGCAATGCCATTCGAACATAAACTCCATATTCCATTTGGTCCATGTAGACCGCACGTTCGTCCGTGTCCAATTCCCGGCTGATTTCGTCCACGCGAGGCAATGGATGCATAATGATTGGACTGGGACGACGGCGATCTTTGTTTCCTAGAAATTGAGAATTTGAACGTTAAAAATTATTGAACTTTCTAACTTAAAATTTTTATTATTTCTAGAAAACCTATTAATATTTCCTATTAATATTTATTTTGTTTTATTTTTGAATTTTACTTTTTTTTAATAATAATAATATCAAAATTATAATTTTTGAGGAAATAAATTTTAAAATTAAAAAAAAAAACAAAAAAAATTTCATAAAAATTTAAAAATGGATTAAAATATTTAATAAGAATAAATTTAAGAAATTTTTATTTTTTGGATATAAAATTAAATAAATGATTATTTTAATTTGGTTTACAAAATTTTAAAATTTTTGAAAAATTAATAAATAAATTAATAAATTTTCTATAAATTTTATTCATAAAAATTTTTCAATTTTATAAAAAATTTTCAAATCTTTTTAAATTAATAAACTAACCCGTTGTTGCACAAAATTCCAACTGTTCATCCGGTGGATTGGCCACAGCTTTGCGTAAAATTTTAGCAGTCAAAATGAATTTGCCTTTCACATTTTCAAAGGCTTCTTTGCTGGCAAAACGTTCCTCTTGAATTCGTGTCATGTAAATGACGTCCACATTGTAGATGCCCTCCTCCAATGAGGTGAATTCCTTCTGTAAATATTTTATGTATATTTATTTAGTTAGGCTAGCAAATTTTTCTTAAAAAATTAAATGGATAAGAAATTAAATTTAAGCCTCAAAAATATAAAGTTGAGTTTTATGACAACCATAGAATAATATTTATTTAAATAAAATTGATGCATTTACCTGAACAATATTGGATTTGTTGACCACATATTCCTTCACTTCTTCCGGCATTCCCAAATCCTCTGTTGGTGACACATAATGCAGAGTGATATCACCGTATAGACAAAGGATTTTTGCCAATGAATGAACTAATTATCAAAATATTATATTAATTTTCTGTAAAATTCTAATTTATTTATATTTTTACCTGTCCGTCCGTAGCGCAAATCACCGACCATGGCAATTTTTTTGCCATTAATTGTGGACAATTTTTGACGAATCGTGTACAAATCGAGAAGTGCCTAAAGAATTGGCATATATTAATCCCAAAATTTTGTATGAATTTAACTAGAGCATAGATAATAAATTAATTATCCAACTTTGATGACCAATATCCTATATCAGCGTAATTTTCTAATCTATTAATAAAAATTTTTAAATCTTTGGATTTTTTTAACTCTTTCTCTAGAATATATTAAGTATTGACATAAAATTGTGATTGATTTTATGGCCTAATTAATTAAACAAAAATGCCCGATTTTTACATATTTTACTGCTTTTATGGTGATAAATATTTAGCATTTTCTAATTCAATCCGTTAATTTATTCTCAAATAACCCAAACCCAAATCAGTGTGCAATATAATGTTAAATAATTTACAAAACCTAATATTATATTATTACATAATTTACCTGTGTTGGATGTTCGCCTGCACCATCGCCAGCATTCACAATCAAACATTGTTGCTGTCTGGCATGCAATCCTTTGCTCTGTTGCACTGCTTGAATGGCCCTATCGCATGCGCCAATATCGCCATGGCGGAGGACAATGAAACGATTGCCCAATTGGCACAAAGTTGTGATTGTGTCTAAATTGAATGAGCTTTTTTATATATTTCACATTTTTTACTTCCATTAAATTTTAAAAATTTTCAATTTTGTTTTTTTTAATAAATTAAAAATTTTTAAATTGTTAATAAAAAATTGTATTTTTACCCTCGAGTGTTTCGCCCTTCTTTGTCGATGAAAATTCGGGTGGCGGCAATTGGCAAACTTTACCACCTGTGAAAATTAAACATTAATTTATGATTAAAAAAAAGATGTCAATTTTTTATAAAATGATTTACAAATTTCACCAAAGTCTTGCATTTTTAACCTTAATTATACAAAGATTATAATTGTAAATTTGTATAAATTTTTATCAAAAATCATGAAAATTAACTATTGAATATTTTTTTTTAATTTTCTAATTCATTTCTAACTTCTAACAAATTCAATGTCTATGTTTAAAACATAAAAAGGATATTTAAATAAATTAATTTAATTAAATAATCATAATTACCTAATTTGCAAATTGCATTGTTAAATGAGCACATTGTGCGAGTGGAATTCTCAAAAAATGCCAGTGCACCGATTGTTTTGCGCAACAGACCATAATATGTTTGTTGTTCGTCCTGTAGATTTGAGTTAAATTTTAAATAAAAAATCTAATATTTTTAGTTATTGACAAAAATTTGTCAACTTTTCAAATAAATTTGTTTCAAATAATTTAATCCTTTATTTCCATTTATTAAATATTTTATCTTATCTTTTTATCCTTATCTCACTTTCCAATTTCTACTATATTTTTCAGACCGACCTTTTCAAATTGATTTGCCAATGTGAACAATTGCCGAAGCATTGCCCGATTGAATTGATCCACACGGATGATGTATTGTCCATACCAAAGATTTTTGTTGCCCACTCCTCCAATTGACCCATTAATTGTCAAACCATTTATATTGTTGCTGGTAGTTTGCAATGCCGGGAATATGGATGAAGAAAATTCTGTAAGAAAAATGAAATTAAAATCAAAATATAATTAAATTAAAAATTAAATTAAAATCAAACAAAATTAATAAAAAAAATTAAATAAAAAAAATAATATTAAATTAATATTAAATTAATATAACATTCAGATTAAAATATTAAATTAATATTAATTTATAATTTAATTTATTTAAAATACCAGCTGTTGAATGCAATGAACCATTTTGAATTTGTGGTGGTGGCGATGAACGGAGTGCTGCTGTAAAAAATTGAATTTAAATTTATAAATTTATTAATTGAAATAAATTATTTTTCGATAAAAAGCCACACACATTTTTTCTCATCCTGAATCTGCTCAAGTCGAATATTTTTACCGGCGACTTGTTCAATAAATTTGCCGTCCACAAAAACCTATAAAAATATAATAATATTTTATTAAATATAATTTATAATAATTAAGTCATTTTTAAGGGAGTAGAATTTTTTCCTTTTATTGCAAAATTAGTAAAAAATTCATGGAATTTCCTCCATTTAGAATGTTTATTTCAACGAAAAATTGCATCAGAATGTACCGTGTGTCCCCGCATCACAACTGTCCGAACTCGACCCTTCAGCATTCTGCCGGCATATGGTGACCATCCAGCCTTGCTCCAACCACCATTTTCGGGCACTCTCCACTCTTCCGAAAGATCGACCTAAAATTCAATTATTTATATTAGAAATAAAGCATAGGATTAATTTTTGAAATTTAAAACAAATAGCTCTAAAAATTGGCATGAGTTTTTCCATTTTTAAGCAAAAATTCGATTTTTTTATATCATTAAAAATATATTTTAAAAAAAATAAGAATGAAAGAATAATATTTAAGATCATTTCAAAGATTTTGCGGTTTCAAATGCTATCATTTTTACATATAAGGCTTTTTTTATTTTAAGATATGTGCCAAAAAAGAGTATAATAAAGACATATCCAAATTACCCATATTATTTTTTTTGTTATTTTTAGAAGGACTCTGATTTCTAATCAATTTATATAAAAATTGATAATTCCCCGAAGAAAATTTAATTTTATAAATTAACTAAATTTTAATATTACAAATAAATATCGTGTGCGCATAGCTTACCTCAACATATGTGTTGTCCTCGCAATTTGGTAGTCCAAATATTTGACGTGGAGCATAAATTAATTTATCCACCAATTGGTCAATGGTGAGTTTGCCTTGGGACATGGCGGTCAACATCAATGGCAGCAACAATTCCACTCCGGGGAAACCGGGGCACGATGGTTTTGAATTGCAACCTTTCTTTTCATCCAATGTGTGTGGTGCTGAAAATGTAGTATATTTTAGAAAATATTTGTGAGAATAATTTTTTTATAAATAAAATTGAGTAAGGCGATGATTTTAATTTTTAATTAAAATTTTTAATCTTAAAAAGGTCATATTTTAATTCAAAAAATTTATTGTATTTTTGGAAGCTTTTTTAATTTTTCTTCAAATTTCGAATTTTATAAAAGCGAAAATTAAATTTAAAAAATTATAATTGTAGTTAAAAAAGAAATTTGTATTCAATTCTTAAATTCGAAAAAATTTTAAAAATTCTTTAAAAAATTTTTTTCAGAATTTAAACAGTAATATTCAGAGAAAACAAAATTTTTAAATAAAATCGATTTGTATAATTTAAATAATATACTTTAAATGGTATTTTTTTCTCATTTTTTTCCTTTAAAATACTAACTAAGAAATGCAATTTAAAAATATATTAATTGAAAATTCATTTACCGTGATCGCTGGCAAAACAATCAATGCAACAATCCAAATGTTTCCACAATGTCGAGCAATCTTTGCTTTCATTCAATTTTGGTCGAACTTCGCGGATGCCTTCGGCCAATTGCTCTTTGTCTAATAGCAAATGATGGGGACAAACCTACGGAAAAGATAAAATATTAAATAAATTAAAAGTAAAAAAATTATAAATTAAAATTAATTTATTTAATAATTACAAAATTTACCTCGCATGTTATTTTTTGGCCACCTTTTTTCGCTTCATGAATTAGCTCAATTTCCTCGGCGCTTGAAACATGGCAAATGTGAACTGAATTATAAAATTTGAAAATTTTTAAAAAGCCGAAAATCAAAATTCATTCGACAAGCCTATATTAAGGAGAAGTTTAGAATAATTTTTTTAAATTTTTCGCTATATTCGAATTACCTAAGTTTGAATAAACTAATCTTAAATAACTTAAATTCCTTTTAAATATTTCTTTAATTAAGTAAATAATTTTTTATTATTTTTCTTATTGTGAATCTTTTTATAATTTTATTTTTGACAAGATATCGAATTAAAATTCAGCGAGGAAAATTATTTTTTCTATATCTTAATCATTTTAACTATTGTAAAAAATTATATACAAAATTATGATATGTAATTAAAAAATATGTTATGACCCACCTCGTCTATTGCAAATTTTTGCAACCATCAACAATGCCCCAAGTGTTTGTCCTTCGGCATGGCACACAATTGGACGATTTGCTGGGAATGCTTCCAAATGTGCCTTCCAATGGGACATTGATGTGAGACGGAGTGCCGAAAATGTGTCGTTCAGGAACATTTTAAGACCGGCACATTTGTTGCCTATTTCTGAATAAGAAATATTTTATTTATTTTGCAAATTCGAATTTTTAAAAATTTTACAATAAAATTTTCTGGATGTCTTTTAGCCATCATAAAAATTATAAAAATTAAATTAAATTTAGTATTGGAAAAATCCTAAATTCCAAACAATTTTTTTAATTGTTGTTACAAAAAATTATTTGAGAACAAAATAGTTTAGATTTATTTGCTTTTGTAATATTTAAAAATTTTTTAAATTAAACCCCAGAGTACCGTATAAAATGCAAATGAAAAAATGCAAAATTATATTTTGATTTTGGTCAAAGAAAAACATAAAAAAATAAAATCATTAATAAAAAATTCCATAAATATATTCTGTTATAATTCTATAATGAAAAATTTAAACCGTGCTTCGACCAAAAAACACAAAAAATATCACTAAATTTTTTTGACTATAATTTCTGGATCATTAAATTTTTTTTGAATTTATTTAATTTATTTTTTTTATAAACCAACTTTTTGCTTCGTTCGAATTTTGTTCGGTTGCACCCACAAATAATCCATAATCACATAATGAATTTTTCGCCGCCAAATTGTCCACCAATTCATAGGTGGATTCATCAATTAAGGCCGGGTTTGTATTGGGCATTGCTAGTATCTATATAAAAATATAAAATTTATATAGAAAGCGAAGCATTATTTGCAAATAAGAATTTCAAGGCGAAATTTTAAAAAAAAGTTTTACAATTAATTAGACAGAATTGGCTGAAATTCATACTATATTCATATTAATTTTTATCCCTTCTAAAACTTAAATATTCTCTGCAATAACAGAACATAGATTTCACCTTATTTATATTACAAAAATAAAATAATTACCAGAAATTTGTGCTAATCTTACTAGACTGAAATTTTTTCATTAAACCCTCTAATAACCGAAAAATATTATCGATGAAATTTTCTTTATAGTACAGTCTTACTTTAATTATTACGAGTTTAATTAAATTAATTTTGTGAACTGTTGATTAGAGTCAAATAAAACATGGCCATTAGAAATAATTAAGACTTAATAAAATTAGCCAGGGACTAGGGCTAGAATTTTTGTCAACTGGTTTGGCCAAGTTTTATGGCATAAAATTTAGAATTTTCGAAAGATAAAATTTACTATGTATGCTTTATTAAATTCCACCTCTAATAATTCCCCATTCTTAGGAAAAAAATTAAAAATAAAATTCACTCGGAGCTTTATAAGAATATTTCTTGCTTTTGTTTTTAACCTAAATATTTTAAAAAATTTATTACCAATGTGACTCCTCCAGCAATTGCAGCCTTTGTTCCAGTCAGCCATGTCTCTTTGTGTTCACCGCCCGGTTCGCGCATATGCACATGGCAATCCACAATTCCACCAGGCAATCTGATCAAATGCCCAGAGGAAAGTGCATCGATTCGTGGATCAATTGGTGGCAGAAACAAATGCTTGTTGCTCCCATTTTGGCCGCCATATTTGTTGCGCAATTCGAGCATTGCCTTAAAAATAGAGAATTTTTTAAATTTTAATGGAAAAAATATGATCAAATAAAAAATGAAGGAAAATGAGACTTAAAAGACTTCTAAAATACAGAAAAAATTAAAAATAATGCCCTAAACAAAAATCAAAAAGGATAAACATGGATTAGAATTTATAAATGGGAAAATTTTCATTACAGTAATAATGCTCAAAGCATATTTTTTAAATAATTTTGTGAGAAATAAAATAAGCACAAATAGCCTTCTTGTCAAATATCAAATATTCTGTTTCCGCATCGAAATTCGAAAATTTCATTGTGCCATTTGTTATTAATTAATTGGGGTCATTCATTGGGCCCTAGCTCAACAAGGAAACAATCAATTTTGGAGGCAATATGTAATTCGTATATTTTAATTTTCTCTAAAATGGCTAATTTTTGAAAATAATTTATAAAATAATCAACTTTTCTTTCAAAAATTCTTGTTTATAATTTTTTAAGATACTAAAAGTCGTAACTTTAAAAATTCGATTTTATAAAATTTAAGAACTTCAAATTTCCGAGAACATTTTGGACTTTCTCAATGAATATCATTTTTATTTCCTAGTGGAGTTTCAAACAACTGAATGATAATCAACTCAATTCAAATATCATCTACCAGCTTCCCCATAATATAAAAAAATCCTTTAAAAATTCAAGTGAACTCACCGAAATAAACAATTTTGCGCATTTCAAATCGGTTATCAAAGAAATGCCGCTGTCCACAGCCAAACGACGCGAACGGTAGCCATTTGTTGTGCATGTGCTCACCTGCTGTTGATAGGTGCCACTGCCCTTTCGAGGCAGGATAATCTTGGTGAGGGAAAAATAAAGAATTAATTTATTGCAAAAAATGTTACCATCAATTCAATTTGTTTTCTGGCTTCATCAAGGCTGTCCCATTCGACAAGGGAAATGTTTGCATTCTATAAATTATTTTAAAATTAATTATTATTTTTTTAAATTTATTATTGAATATTTTTGTCTCCAAATTGAGGTCCTTTCTTTAATATAGTATATATCTTTTGGAGGGCTTTTTTAAATAAAAAAAATTTTTAACATAATTTTAAACTCAACTAATCTATGATATTTTTACATAATGGAAGTTTTTTAAAATAAAATTTTTTATTTAAAAAATTCAATGAAATCAAAAATAAAAATTTTTAGAAAAATCGTAACTGGTTTAAAACTAAATGGCAAAATTTTTATTGACCTTTTTTACCTTAATTTTAGAATTATAGTAATTTGCAGTTCCGGCACTGGCCAAAAGTGGGAATTTCAATGCCACCAAAATTTCAACACTTTTCTCCAATTCTTGCTTTTGCTATAAAAAAATAAAAAATTTAAAAATTTTTTTAATTTAATTAAAAAAATACTTTTGGCTAATAAAAAAATTAATAATATTGAATAAAAAATCTTACTTCTTTGCCACCAAATGAAATGAAAATTGCTCGATTTGGCAATTTGAATCCGGCGGAAAGAAGAGCCTTTAGAAATTAAGATTACGGATTAATTTAAAATTAACTATATTTTTCACCTTAACATAAGCCTCCTTTGTTGTTTTGCCAAAACAGGCCACTTCCCCAGTGGAGCGCATTTCAACGCCCATTAACACTTCGGCACCGGCCAAACGGGAGAAAGAGAATTGTGGAACCTATAAATAATTTTAAAAAAAACGGTACTTAATATAAAAAATTTAATTTTTTATTATTATGGTTTTGGCTTTAAAAATGAAAATTTCATATAAATATTTACATTAATTTTAGTAAATTTATAAACATTGTATAGCATTTGTTAGTTTAATTGATTAAATGAATTAATGGAATTTGTTGGAAACTGGCAAAAATTTTATGACAAAAACAAAAAATATACCAATTATTTGACATTGAAATTTTCTCCAGAAAGAGTTTAATCCAAAATTTTTATTAGTAATTTGAAAAAATTGTTGTATATTAGTCAATATGTAAAACTCCGATAAACATTTTATAACACATACTTTTACGCCAATTTTTGTTGGTGCTGATTGTGGCACATGTTTTTGCAAAAATTGGTCAGGGCTGCCTCGGTATAGCATTGCTTTGGTTGCCAACCCCACAAAATCGTAGTCCAAAGTTTTGCTGACGAAAGGAAAACTGCGAGAAACTCTGAAAAATAAAAATATTGATATTTGAAAAAAATATTTTTTAATAAAATTATTATATCGAAATTATTTGTTGATTTAAATGTAAATTATAAAAAATGTTTTTCTTTTTAGAGGTTATTTATTTCGATAAAACATCTTTTTAGGTCTCTCTAAAAATTTCTTGAATTTATATTTTAAAATTTGTTTTATTCAATTAATTTTTCTTATTTTCTATAAATAATTTAGCATTTTTTAAGCAATAATAATTTTGAATAGCAAAATATTAAAGTTTAATATTAGGTTTATACTAAAAATTAAATATTTCAATATAAATCGATAATTAAACAAATTGGCTAAATTATCTTTATAGGCTTAAATATTCATTTTTAAATTCAAAATATTTTTAAAATTTTGCGGTAAATTAATATTAATTTCTTTTATAAGTGTGGATTTCTTTAAAAATTTCTAATTATTTTATTTCAAAACTGTGACCTTAAATTGCATTCAATCACGAATAAATTGTCATTTTTGGCGATCAATTGCAAATTGAATGGTCCAGTGACGGCAAATGCATGGGCAATTTTGTGCACAATTTCACTAATTTTGGCAATTGTTGCGGCGGTCAAATCCTGCGGTGGTGTCACCAAAGTGGCATCGCCAGAATGAATTCCTGTTTAAATCAATTTTTTCTTTATTTTCATAGAATACGATTTTTTGATTATTGATGGAAACAAGAAATTTAACTATAAATTTTGCAAACGAAAATATAAAATAAAACTTCAAAAAATAAGTATTTTTATAACAATGAAATAATACTCAACCTTTTTTAGATCATACAAATCCCTATAATAAGAATATTTATAATAATCCAAGAAATTATTATAACTAGCTCAGGAGTTCGCCCTACGGGCGAACTCCTAAGCTAGGCACAATAATCAACACCAATCATGCTAAATTTAATATGCAAAAAGTCTATTTTTAATTCTGATTTTATTCTTATTCTGACTTTTAATTCTGATTTTATTCTTATTCTGATTTTTATTTCTGATTTCGTTCTGAATTCTGCTAATTTTTTCTTTATTTTTAAATTCTGATTTTGTTAATTTCCTATTTTTTTGGAGGAGGGGGAGAAGATTATCAGGGGGCAAGACCTATAAAATATAATAGGAAGATTAAGAAATCCTTATCTTCATCATCTTCATCGTTATCCTCATCTTCATCATCATCCTTATCTTCATTATACTCTCATTCTCATTTTCATCCTCTCATTCTCATCATCATCATCCTCATCTTCATTATCCTCTCATTCTCATCATCATTCTCATCTTCATCATTATCCTCATCTTCATCATCGTTATCCTCATCTTCCTCATCCTCAAATTCATCATTATTCTCATCTTCTTCATCATATCATCCTCGTCTTCATTATCCTCTCATTCTCTACTTCATCCTCTAATTCTCATCCTCATCTTCATCATCATCCTATCATCAACTTCATCATCGTTATCCTCATCTTCATCATTATTCTCATCTTCTTCATCATATCATCCTCATCTTCATTATCCTTTCATTCTCAACTTCATCCTCTCATTCTCATCTTCATTCTCATCCTCATCATCATTATCCTCGCATTCTCATCATCTTCATCATTTTCCTCATCTTCATCATTATTCTCATCTTCTTCATCATCCTCATTTTCATTATCCTCTCATTCTCATCATCATCTTCAACATCATCATTATCCTCATTCATCATCCTATCATTCAAATCTACATCATCATTATCCACATCTTCATCATCCTCATCAAAATCATTACCTCATCTTCATCATCATCTTCATCATTATCCTCATCTTCATCATTATTCTCATCTTCTTCATCATCATCCTCATCTTCATTATCCTCTCATTCTCATCTTCATCCTCATCATCATCCTCAGCATTCTCATCTTCATCATCATCCTATCATCAATTTCACCATCTTCCTCATCTTCATAATCATTATCCTCATCTTCATTATCCTCATCTTCATCATCCTCATCAACATCATTACCTCATCTTCATCACCATCTTCATCATAATCCTCATCTTCATTATTATCCTCATCTCCTTCATCATCCTCATCTTCATTATCCTCTCATTCTCAACTTCATCCTCTCATTTTCATCATCATCATCCTCATCTTCATTATCCTCTCATTCTCATCTTCATCCTCTAATTCTCATAATCATCTTCATCATCATCCTATCATCATCTTCATCATCGTTATCCTCATCTTCATCATCATCCTCATCTTCATTATCCACTCATTCTCATCATCATCTTCCTCATCATTCTCATCTTCATCATCATCTTCATCCTCATCACCTTCATCTTCATCCTAATCATACCCTTCAATCCTCATCATTCTTCCTCATCATTCCCATCTTCATCATCATCTTCATTCTCATCACCTTCATCATCATCCTAATCATCGCCTTCACCATCTTCATCAACTTACTCATCTTCATCATCATCTTCAACATCATCATTATCCTCATTCATCATCCTATCATTCAAATCTTCATCATCATTATCCTCATCTTCATCATCCTATCATTCAAATCTTCATCATCATTATTATCCTCATCCTTACCATCTTCTTCATCTTCTTCCTCATCATCTTCTCCATCATCTTCATCATCATCTTCCTATTCATCCTATTATATATTATTCTTGTCGCCTCGCCCCAAAAAAACAGGATGCATCAATATTCTTTCCTTTTGCATAAATAAATAAATCATTTAAAAAATTAAGAAAAGTTTATTGATTTGATGCTGTTGTCATGCTTGAATGTTAATTTATTTGTAAAATGTTTTATTTAACTTTTATTCACAAATAATATTAGTGCTTTTTGCTTATTTTTTATATTGTTAATTTTTTTGGAAAAATCATAAATTTTTAAAAATCATAGATTAGATGATATCTAATCAAAAATCTAATATCAGATTCGTGATCAGCGCCCCAAATTACCCTTAGAAAGTTTTATCCCGGAATATTAATTTAATTTGGGACCCCTTTTCTTTAAGTTTGCCTTTAAAAATACATAACGCCAAAATTATTTTAAACAATATTTTTTGGAACAAACCAACAGAAAATTATATATAGGATTTTTCATGTCCAAAATTTTACAAAGTCGGATAAATATGAAAGCGAACTGATTAAAGGAAATAAAATTTAATGAATCTAGAACCAATTTTCATATATTTTCGATTCTTTCGAAGAGGAGAAAAATTAATTTGCCAGAAGCAAAAAAAATATTCATTAAAATGTAATTGGTAAATTAAAAAAAAAATAAAATGAGCATACCTGCATTTTCGATATGCTCTGAAATGGCTTTTTCCAGCACTCTGCCTCCAATGCAAACAACATCCACATCAATTTCCTTGGCATCCTCAATAAATTGGGAAACAACCACGGGCTTGTCCTTTGCAATGAATTTAGCCTGTTATTAAAATTTTTTTATAATTTTTGAAAATTTTTCTCATTTTAAAATTTTTATCTAGGGAAGGATATGAGGCGAAAAGGTATTAAAAAATCATAAAAATTCTCGAATTTTCTATTCTGTGTCTCATCCATCAGCTATCATAAAATACTAAAAAATTTATATAATATAGCTTTTCTAAATCCAATTTTAATCGTATTTTATATCCAATTTTTTAAAAATTTTGAATCAAACTCATCAATTGGAGATTAATTCAGAAAATATCAGCAAAAAATCAAATATAGCTAAATCAATATATTATTAAATTGAATTTTAATATAAAAATTTTTTTTTTTGCGTTATTTAAAAACTTGCATTTTTCAAAAATTCTTTCAAATCTCTCTCATTGTGTGCCACATTCATTGCTGCTCCAGAAAGAACATAACTATAATTGAATTGAAAATAAAATTTATTTTTTGAATTATAGCTGAAAAAATTGCTCATCAGCTATTAAAATATATTGCAACTATTTTTTTTAGTTACATATTTTACGAATAATTAATGGTTTTAAATTAAAAAATCAATGAAAATAATTGAAAAAAAAATAATAAAATAATATTTATTTATAAATTTTTTACCTAGGCCGAATAAGGCATGGATAGCCAACATTTTTACAAAAGTCTATGGCCTCCTCTTCTGAAGCCGCATTCCTCCATTGTGGTTGGGAAATGTTCAATTTATCCAATTGTCGACTAAATTTGTAACGATCCTCGGCCTCATCAATGCTTATTGGCGATGTGCCGAAAACTTTGATTGGCACAGTCAGAGAAGGAGAGTCCAGCCCAAGGGCAATGTTGTTGGCTGCTTGACCGCCAAAGGCAAGAATTGCACCCAATGGCATTTCCAGCTCATAAATGGTTGAGACAACCTGAAAAAAATTAAATTTTTTTATTTGTATTTATTTTCAAATATTCATTAATTACTGAAAATTTTTTATTCTTTGATAATAAGAACTAAATTTAATGGTAATAACCAAAAAAAAGATGGAAAAATTCGATTTGTGGTCAAATAAAATTCTGAGACTTTTATTTTTGTAAATAAAAATTGGCGATTATCGAAGATTTTAAATTCAGTAATTTAGCTATTATCTAAAAATATTTTTTATTTTAATTTTATAATTTATTTTTATAATAATATTTTTTTTAATAAAATTTCAAAATTTTTTACAATTTATTTTCGACTGATTAAATTTTAAAATTTTTTAAAAAACAGTAAAAATTTCAAAAACATTTTTTATTATTACAAAAAATATCTTCTATTAAAAATAATAAATCTTTTTATGAAATTTCATTTTTTAATAGCATATTATTATCTAAAAGATGAATTTAACCTCCAATGAAATTTCTTCAAAATAAAGTCTGTTGCAAATGTCATAGTCGGTGGAGACGGTCTCCGGATTACAATTTATCATAATAGTTTTGTAGCCCAATTTGTCCAGTGTTTGAACGCAACCAACGGCGCAGGCATCAAATTCGACGGATGAGCCAATTCGGTAGACGCCGGAGCCAAGCACCATCACCGCTTTGTCCTGTTGCCCATTGAATTGAACATCATGTTCTTGGCCATTGTAGGTCAAATAGAGGTAGTTGGTGGAGGCCGGCCATTCACCTGCCACCGTGTCAATTTGCTTCACAAATGGCACAATTCCATGGAGACGGCGCCATTCTCGGATGTTCCTTTCAGCTCTAAAAAGCTCCCATTTATTTTATTTATTAAAAATATGTTTATAAATCACTAATCCAACCACTATGTACTGTTACTGTGCATAAAATTGCTAAAATAGATATTAATAAGAATATATTATATCTAATAAAAGCAAAAAAAAAAGATACATTAAAGAAAAAACAAACCAATTTATTGTTTAATTTTTATTATATTTTTACTTTTTTTTGTTGATCCACAATATAATAATTTTATATTCTTATATGACATATCTATAGTATTTATATAAGAGCCATTTGTGTAGTCTCAATTTCAAATTGTTATGAGTTAGGCTAAATCAGGGTTAGGATCTGTCCTTATTTATAAGATTTGTCCTCATTTTGAAAGGTCAAATCTTAAAAAATTAAAATGTCCTTATTTGTAAGATTTGTTCTTATTTTTGATGAATTGTCTTATTTTGTCTGATTTTACATAAAATTTCATTTTTTTTCCTTAAAAATATCCAAATTTTTCGCTGCGCGGTAACTCAAATTTTTTGCACGGCCTTGACTTAAATTTCTCCTTCAAGGAGTAAAAAACTAAAGCCAAATAGATTATGGGAGATGTAAAATATGATATTTAAACAATTTTTTACATGAGTAAACCGCTTTTAAATAATTTTAAAGCACTTTTGTAAAAATCTTATTTTTGACAACAAAATCTTATTTTTTGAAGTAATTTGTCTTATTTTGAAAATTTTTTGATCCGAACCCTGGGCTAAACACTCAAAAAATCATTTAAAGAACCTACCAGTTTTGTTTATCTCAAAGTATTAATACATTGCATTTTTATAAATTAAATCGATAATCGAATAGTTGCAAACTAAGTCTAGTCTAGATTACCTATGCTAATTATGAGTCTAAAATTCAATTCTAATATTTTTGCTTCAAAAACCAAAAAAAAATTTAATGGCATTCTATCGCTCTTTACCTTCCAATCAGCTTTGCAATTTGTGCATCCGATAAGCCAATTTGTTTGGCCTCTTTGATCAAATCAACACAAGTGGACACGTCCATCTCATTTCGACTTTTGTTAGCCACTGTTAAATCTAAATATATTTATACAAATATAAAATTTTTTAAGTATTGTTATTTAAAATGAATAAAATATATTTTTTATTTATAATTACCCAAAATGTGTTGTGACTTTTCAATTCGGCTATACATGCCAACAATGGAGCACATCCTGGCCAAGAACCATCGATCAATGCCGGTCACTCTGTAACATAATAAAAGGTTTTTATATATATTATGACTAACTACATTATCTATTTATATATTTCCTTTTAGCTACTACGAATTGTCATATTTTTTAGTTTTATAGTAATGCCAAAAGCAATATCACCAAAATTATATACCATATTTTCTCTTTTAAACAGTTTAGCCTCAAGGCGCTTATTATTAACCCTCTTTATTTATTTATTAGGATGGTTTCAAATATACCCTAAAACTTCTATTAGTAACCTCGGGGTTACTAATTTAATTTTCAGAGACCCTCTGATGTGGGAATTTTTCTGAAATTTTTGAGACAAAAAAATGCTTATTTCGGCTTAATTTTACCTACTAATTGGTTATTTCTACTAATTGGTTATTTTTGAAAAAAAAAATTTTTTGGGAGGAAGGGGGGTTATTAATATAGCGGCGGTTTCAAATAGAGCGGGGGTTTCTAATAGAAGTTTTACGGTATCGCTAATCTCCTAAAGAGGAGATAATGTAATTGATTGAATAAGGATTGGCTACCGTATTTTCTTTATAAGAATAAAAGCCCAGTCCAATCTCTAACATACTAATTAAGCCCTCTTTAAAAAATATTCTATGAAATTTAGATGGACTTCTATTGGATAAAATACGTTTAGGTGCAATTACTCAATATCATTCGGACTATAATTAAAGGAAGAGGCTCCTCCAACATGGAGTATGTTAATTTTTATATTGCAGAATAATATTACATATCTAATGGGGTCGTTTATTTATCAATTTAAATCAATTTCCAATTTTATAAATTTTCGATGTTTAAGCTTCCTTTAAATTATTTAATTTATCAAAACAATCTCTCATCAGCTCATTTTGGTTTAAAAATGGTTACTATTTTTTACCGACAAAAATAACTTTTTTTTACCAGCAAAAATGCTTTTTTTAACGGCAAAACAATTTTTTGACTTCTAATAAATCTGAATCCAGTATTAGACCCTAAAAACATATACAAGTTTGTAGATCTCATCGTGTATATAATTTGTCAGGTTTTGGCCAAAAATCAAAGAGTTTAAAACCAAAAATCTGAAATATGGTTTAAACGATTTAACTCTATAATTTTGGGCCAACATCTGACATTTTATGTACTATTCAATGCGTCTCGATGAAATCTACAAAATTGTATAAGATAAGGTTTTTAGGGTTTAAAGCGGGGTTCAGATTCATTAGAAGTCAAAAACTGTTTTGCCGTTAAAAAAATATTTTCCTTAAAAAATGAACTTATTAGAAAAAAATATTACTCACTTATGCACTGTTTCGGCCAATCTATTCAATGTGCATGGCTGTGATGTACCATCATTTACTCCATTTTCGGCATGGTGCCTCTCTTCGGCCACCAATTCCTCCTCTGCCTGTAAATGGGCCCATCCCTCCTCTTCGTTTTCCCCATTATTAGCATTGCTACTTCTGCTGCTACTTCCTCTTCGGCCGTTCTCATCGCCATAGCGAAGGAAACGGGCGATGGCGAACATTCGCTTGTCCGTTGGCTGTTCCAAATCCTGTGATGAAAAATTAAAGTTTAATATTTATTTTATCGAAAAAATTAACTTAAAATAAAGAAAATTAAAGAATTTATGAAATAAGAATATCCTAAATATTTTAATAAAACCCTAGCTCTAATAATTCCTAGGGCAAACATAAAAATTTTTTATTGCATTTTACTAGATAACTAAAGCTCTATAAATTCAATTTTTAATTTGTTCAAAAATGTCATATTAAGAAGTTAGATAAAAATTTTACCCGTTTTCACTTTTCAGGTGTTTAAAAGAGCATACAATATTACAAAAACAATATAAGACTTTTTTCAACATTTATATTATAAACCATAAACCTTTGAGTAGAGTTAGTATATATAAGATTGAATGGCTTATAATTTGTCATTGAATGAGCAGAATTATATATAGTTTCAATTTTCAAAATTGGTTTTGAGTTTTTGGTTCAAAACTACTCTAATATAAATTAAAATTAAATTTAATTGGTCGAAACTTTATTCATCTTGAGGGGAATTATCAAATATCGATTGAAAAACTTTCTTGTATTTTTGAATAATTTTTTATTTATAATTTCATTCAATCTATAATTCTCACCTCTTTGGTCACTGGTCTGCTGAAAATGTCCGGCGAGAATCCTTCATGGCTGTCATTTGCCATTCGAAGTGCTTTTTGCAATGCCTCCTCAAATGTTCGGCCAATGCCCATTGCTTCGCCAACGGATTTCATTGAGCTGCCAATTTTTGTGCTGACCCGACTGAATTTGTTCAAATCCCAACGAGGCACTTTCACAACACAATAGTCCAAGGATGGCTCAAAACAGGCCGTACTCAATCCGCCGGTGACCTCAAATTAATAAAATTATATTAAAAATAGAAAAAAATTAATTTAATTTATTTTTCTCATTTTTAAATTTATACCATATTTTTCAATTCTGGCAGAGAAGCTCCCAGTGCCAATTTTGCTGCCACAAAAGCCAATGGATATCCGGTGGCTTTACTGGCCTAAAAGAATTAATATGCGAAAATGAAATTAAAATAATTTTTTTACCAGTGCCGATGATCGTGACAAACGAGCATTCACTTCGATGATGTAATACTTAAATAAAAAATTATGTTTTAATTTCCATCCAATAATTATCATTTTAAAAATTTACGAATACTTTAATTTGAGAATTAAAAAATTGGGTAGCCGACATTTGCGCCTCGAACATTTGCGCCCCCGACATTTGCGCCCGAACATTTGCGCTCCCAACTTTTGCGCCCCGTCATTTGCGCCTCCGATTTTTGCGCCTCAACTATTGCGCCCCCGACATATGCACCTATCTTTTTTTGCAAATCTATGTCACTAGATTCATTTTCTGTTGTCTGAAGCCCATTTTTCAAAAGTTTGCATTCTGATCCCATGAAAACTGATTATAACCTAACTTTAGACTCTATCCTCCGAGCCCTAAACCCTAATCATAACCCTAACTAGAAATTGTAGAACTATGATGTTGATAAATGGCCCGGCTCATTTACCGAGAGATATACTCTAGTTTTATTTAAGCCAAACCTAAACTTTAGCATAAATTAGACAAAAAGAGAATAGGCGCAAATGTCAAAGGCGCAAATGTTGAGGCGCAAAAGTAGGGGCGCAAAAGTTGGAGGCGCAAAAGTCGCGGGCGCAAATGTTCGGGCGCAAATGTCGGAACACGAAAAAATTAAATCTCAAAAAATTGTCTCGATTATTTGGAATCAGTAATTTTAAAACTGTATTTTTTTGAAAATAATGCGTTGAATTTAGCAAAAATTAACACTAGATTAACCATAATCCTAGCTCTTAAACTTTTATTTTCAACAAAAATAAATGCCATATGTTTTGTCAATTTAATTATTTTTATTGCCAATTTCGATGTTTTTGCCAATTCTTATTGTCTATTGAGAAAATAATTTCTACAGATTTTACTAATTTATTGTGATGTGAAGCAATTAATAAATAATAATTAAAAAATAATTGCCTCAAATTTCTCCGGATTCAGGGCATATTGGATGTTGCATTCGCCAACAATGCCAAAATGCCGAATGACGCGCAAAGCAGTTTTCCTCAAGCCAAAATATTCTTCGTTGTTCAGAGTTTGAGAGGGGGCCACAACCACCTGCAGTGGGGAAAATGAAGGAAAATTTATTGTTCATCCTCCGATTTTTACCGGCTGTTGGATCTTCTTTTTTAAGTAAAAAAAGTATTTCTCTTCTATTTAATTAATTGATATCGAATTTCGAACTAGAAAACGGTAAATACTGCCTCTTTAATAATAAGCACCTTTTGGAGATAGTCTCGCAAAAATTATAGCCCCAAGGTATTTAATAGAAAATACGGTAATTCGAAAGTTATATTCTGGAAAGTAGAGAGTTTCCTTTTTAAGAATCAATTTTATTTAATATTCTGATTAGTTCTTTTTAATTTACAATGTAAATTTTTGATATTTTTTTTCTAAATTTTTGATAATTTATTTTAAATTATCAGTTGAATAGATTAATAATTTAACTGACCGATTCCCCGGTATGAATGCCAACCGGGTCAATGTTTTCCATGTTGCAAACAGTGATGCAATTGTCATAGGCGTCACGGACCACTTCATATTCAATTTCTTTCCATCCTCGAACACTTTTATCAATCAAAATTTGTTCGGAATGGGCCAAAGCCTGCGTGGCTATTTCCCTCAATTCAGCTTTTGTGTTCGCAAATCCGGAGCCAAGGCCGCCAAGCGCAAAGGCGGCTCGCACAAGAACTGGGTAACCAATCTGGAATAATTTTTTAATTTATTAAAATCTTAAAAATAAAATTATTTTTAATTATATATTTTTGGAAAAAATTTAAAATGTATTCTAAAAAATCGAAAAAAAATAATGAAGAATATTTTTAAAAATTATATAAAATTTTTTTAAATAATTTAAAATTAGAAATAATTTAAAATAAAATTATTGATAAAAAAAATAACCTCTTCAGCGGCTTGTTCTGCTTCTTCCAATGTGGTTGCCGCTTTGCTTGGTGCCACTCTTTCCCCAATTTTTTCCAGCTCAATACGAAACATGTCCCTGTCTTCAGTGTGCAAAATTGCCTTAAAAATAAAGAAATATATTTAAAAATATTAAATTTCCTTACATCCATTGGAGTGCCCAAAACGCGGCATTTGAATTTGTCGAAAATGCCTTTTTTATGCATGGCCAATGCACAGTTCAACGCAGTCTGACCGCCAAATGTGCAAAGGACGCCGGTGGGCCTCTCCTTTTCAATGATCTGTTAAAAAGAAAATTGTATTTTAAAATTGCCTAAAATTAATAGAATTTAAAATGAATTAAAAATTGATTTTAATTAATTTTTTTATTTTACTCAATAAATAATCCATTAAAAATAAACCTCAGTAATTGTTTCCTCAGTGATTGGCAAAAAGTAGACACGATCGGCAAATCCCTTTGTTGTTTGTACCGTAGCAACATTGGCATTCTGCATAAATGAAAAATAAGTTGATAAAATGTGAAAGTGAAATTGTTCAATTATCCCCGATTTATTAGAATTATTGTATTGAATAAGCAAGATAAATGTTAGTCTTTTTTAAAGTAAATTTGCATAAAATTGTCAACAAAAAAATGTAATTAAAAATTTAAGTCACATTTTTATTACTAAAAAATCAGTCAAATATGTCTTAAATTTAAACTTAATATTTAACGAATTAAGCAAAAAAGCTAAAAAATATTATTAAAATAACAGTTATTTTTGTTTAATTTTGAAAAAATTCTTACTTAACCCACTTTGTTTTAATTTTTTAGTTAATTTTATGTTTAAAATTATTTGATAAATTCAAATTCTTTTCACTTACCACTAGCACAGTTTTGATGCCCATATCTTTGAGTGCCTTGATGGCTTGCGCCCCGGAATAGTCAAATTCGCCAGCTTGGCCAATGGAGAGACCGCCACTGCCCAAAATCAGTATTTTCGATTGTTTCCCAATTGACTCTCTGAATAAATTTAACATATTTAAAATAATTCAATGAAATTTGCACATCAAATTAATTTTTTTCAAGTTAAATTAGTTTATAGAAAATTTGATATCATTATATTTATATCCTTTGCATTTGGGAAGAATTGATTAGAGAAATAATTGATGGATTAAATTGTAAATTAATAAAAAAGATATGTGGCTAAAAATTGAGAGAATAGGCCTAAATCGAGAAGTTTTTTGGCTCCAACTTTGATGGTAAAATATGTTTTTGAATCAACCAAAATGATATCAAAATGCTCGACAGAAAGATAAAAAAATTTTTACTATTTGAAAGACGGGATAGCTACTGACAACCAATGTGCAAAATTCGAATAACCCTTTTAGGAGATGAAAAAATTAAAAATTTCTTTGGAATTAGGCTAAAAACAACAATACAGTTTGATTCCAAAAATGCAGAAAATAATTTAAATATTTTTTTTAATTTCTAATAAAAATATAAAATTTACCGATAATCGTTGCCGCTTCTGAATGTGAATTCTTTTTTGATTTCTTCACGCAAATTTATTGTCTCTCCCTTTTTGCTTTTCTCCATTGCCATTGTGAAAATGTCGAAAAGCCATTCCATGTCAGTTGGCCCCGGGGCATGCTCAGGATGGAATTGAACACTGTAATAATAAAATATAGGAAAAATTATTGAAAAATTGTATTTGAAAGAATCAAAATTAATATGTCAATGCCAACTCTTAAAAATCCTTTAGTTCTTTGAGCAAGAAATTTTTAAAATTTTTTCATAAATTTTAAATCGCCATATTTTGATGAAATAAGTTTGAATTTGAAAAAATTGATCAAAATTCGAAAATAAAAT
The DNA here is from genome assembly GCA_030063045.1 of Pratylenchus scribneri. Classification (NCBI taxonomy): domain Eukaryota; kingdom Metazoa; phylum Nematoda; class Chromadorea; order Rhabditida; family Pratylenchidae; genus Pratylenchus; species Pratylenchus scribneri. Next base: position 839,048 of record JAQSEB010000131.1, read on the forward strand.
TTTCTATTATTTTATTAATGTTATATCAAATTTTTTCGAAATTTTGTCAAGAAAATTCTAAAATTTTTCAAAATTTTAACAAATAATTTGTGAATTTCTTTAAAATGTTGACAAAAAATTTTCGAATTTTTAAAAGTTTAAATTAAATCTAAATTTTACTAAAATTTTACTAAAAAAATTTTTAATCGATAATTCCATAAAAATGATAGTTTTTCTATACAGAAAAATGATATTAATAATAATAATATTATACCTGAAAATGGGTAAACTCGAATGGACAAGGCCTTCATTGGAGTGGTCATTGGCATTTCGAAATAATTCAATCCATTCTTGGCTATTTAGTGTGTTCGCCTCAACCGCATAACCATGGTTTCTAGAATTACAGGTTATTTTTAAATATTCATTTTCTAGGAAAAATATGCAAAATTTTTATACAATTTTGGTAAATATAAAATGAGAAATTATTAATTTTACCCAAAAATACGGCATTAATTTATTCATAGATTTTAATATAAAAAGAATTGGCATATTTTACTAGGTTATAAGGAAATAATTAAGGCTAATTATGTTTATAAATATGTCTGGATTGTATTTAAAATGAAACCATATTTGGTCAGTTTTTATACATTAAAAATGCTAATTTAAATTCTTTTTGGGTAAATATAATTATTTTTTGAGAAAATTTTAATTTTGGATGAAAAATGAAATTGCTAAAAATTAAATATTTTTGGAATTGAATACTGCATTTTTTTAGAATTATATTTAAAAACAAACTGAGCGGTCATGACGCAGCGTCCGGTGTCCAAATGAATGACGGGCAAATTGTGACCTCGATTACCAAATCTACAAATGGAACAATAGTTTTAATTAATATAATTCAGTTCAATTTTCGTTAATTTAAATTTCATTTGGTAAGGAAAAATTTATTTTTATTAATAATTTTTTTGTTTAAAATGTTATTTTTCGATTTTCCCCGTGATTTTAAATTTGTAAAATTTCTCTTTATTTTTAAAAAATGTCAAGTTTCAATGGATTGGATTTTGGAAATTTAGAAAGAAAATCCCACGGAATGTTTTAATATATTTAATTTCAGCGAATTCGGTTTTCAAATAATTAACAAAATAAAATTCTCGGATTCGGTTAAATTCGGTGAAACCTTTCGCTGAATTTGTTATAGCATATTTCAGTCTTAATTTACAAAAAAAAATTAAAAATATAAAGGACTGATAAATAGTAGCTCAAAAGAATTTTATTATTTCGAATTTTTAATTTTTTTCTAAAATTTGGAAAAAAAATTATTTCTTTAGGAATTTTCCATTTAAAATTGATGATTATTTTATATTATAATAAAATGACTGCCTACTTCATTTTGGTAGTAGCGCCTCCTGCTGCCAAAGCTACAAGTTGGTGTCCCAGGCATATCCCGAAAATTGGGATTTGTTTTTTCCTTGGTTGGGCCATCATTGTTCTGAGCTGTTCAATTGCTGTTGAGCACATTTTCGGATTGCCAGGCCCATTTGAAAGGAACAGTCCATCATAATCGGAAAAGGGATGGGACAAATTTCAGAAAGAATGTATTTTTGGCAAAATCTAATATTAAAATTTTAGAAGTTTGTTTTAATTTTATATAGATCATTTTTTAGTGAATTGATTTGAGAAAAGAATTTTGGAATTGTTTGGAAAATTTAACTAATTTATGCCCAAAAACTGGTAAAATATGCCAAATTTTAGCAATTTTCGTCTTTTGGACATAACTTTCTTATAGGTTTTTGGGCAATCTTTTTTTTTATCAAAATTCTCTAAAAGAATGAATTTTTCTAGAAAGATATTGACCAATGCAAATTATACAAAATATTTGTTAAGGATAGAAATAAATTTTTTATGGCAAAAAAATGACCAAATCAGTGTCAATAAGTCAAAATTGGGCAGTTTCCTTTTTTGGCCATTTATTTTTGTAATCATTCATTTTGATATAAAAATATTCTACACAATCTATTTACTCATAAGTTATTGGCCAATGAGAAAATTTAGGATAATTTTATTTTATATTTGACAATTAAATTTAAAAAAAATTACCTTTTGCAATTTCCATAATATTCTCCGTGTCATGGGGCAATACCAGTCCACAACAATTTCGTGCCTGCAAACATCGTAGTTGATTCCTCTTCATTCCATTGTCCAGCACCAAAATTCGATGGGAAGCTTTGGCCTCGTCGCCAAATTTGTACGATTGCTGGAAAAAATAAGGATTTTATTTTTTGTCCAATTCTCTTAAATAATTTGCCAATATTTTATTACCTCTTTTAAAGCCCCTCCCTCCCTCTATTAATTCCCCAGTTTCAACTTTTTGAGGACCCTTAGCTCCTTTAAGGGTTAATTTTAAAAAAAATTTATTTCTTAAAATCTCTTCAAAATACGCTATAATTCGTTCAAAAATGTCCAAAATTAATGAGTTAGGCCCCCGAATTTTCCCAATTTTTGATGGGTTGAAAAATAATTCTCCTCGGGATTCTAAAAGAGTTAATATGGTATTAATTTAATGGCAATTAAAATTTAAAAATAAAATTTTTTCCTCTATAATACTACCATGCTTTGTTTATTTAAAGAATCGAAAAGATTTTTATGTCTTTTTGGAGTTTGCTTTTATGTTTAATGTAATGATGGGTCATCATTTAGCTAAATTTATTTGGTAAATGCAAAATTTTTTTTATTAAAATTAAATTAATGGCATTTTTTGGATACGATTAATAAAATTCGCATTATTCTATTTTTAATAATATTTTATAAATTAATATTTTATTTAACTTAATTTAAGACAGAAAATATTTGATTTTTCACAAATTTAGCCCCAAAGGCTCAGTCTATAAATTCCATTTTCCAATGGCAATGTACAGTAAATATTAAATATTAGCCCCGAGGCCTCATCCTATAAAAAATGTTATTTTCCGGTGTCCAATGTACATTAAATATTAAATAAAGATAACAAATTTTTTTACCATTATAATAATAAATTACCAAATAATTTTAATACTTTTTTTAATGTTTAAAAAAAGCAATGCTAATTATTGGTATTTTATGATAGATTACTAAGATTTTTGGGACCATTCAGTATTTTTAATAAATTTTTTACATAAATTAATCAAACTTACTTTAGAAGAAACTTGCGATGCCAAATTCTCCTCATTGATATTCACAAAAACGGAGTTGTCCACAATGCCATTTTCATTGCCAACAATTATCTGTAAAAGCGAGGAATTACCAATTTTAAACAAATTTTTATACATAAATTTTATGTCTTCTAAAAATTTAAAAAAATCAAAAATTTAAAAATTTTTAAGTATTTTTTATAAAATTGCCAATACTAAAATTTGCCTACCTTTGCCAACATTGTTCCCTTTTCGCGGATTGCCTTTGTCAACGCCCTGGTATCAACATTGTAGATTATGGGTACATTCTCTTCATTAAGCCATTGTGAGAGTGTGCGTTGCTGAATTGGAAAATTTAATTAATTTAAAGATAAATAATATGTATTTGCGGTAAAAATGACTCAATTTTAGCCATATTTTGTTTTTTTAAATTTCAAATTACATATAAAATAATTTTTTAATACCAAAATAAATGATCAAAAATATAATTGTCCCTAAAATTTTGGCCATAAAATAAAAATTACCCGATTTTTGCCTTTTTTAGTCATAATTTTTTGTTAATAATCAAATCCAATATTTTTTTTCTTCAAAAAATTAAATAAAGTTAAAAATAATTTTAAAAATTTGGATGCGGAAAATCATCGCTTCAAAAAATGAATTTAAAAAAAAATATTTTTGGTATAAAAATTTTTTTTTATCAAATTCTTGTCAAATAAAATTCAATTTTAAACTCACTGAATCCCAGTGGCTGCCAATTTCGCTCAAATTGCCAATGATCAATGCTGCGGCCCAAATTCGCTCGGATTCCATCAATTCGGGGCGGCCAACACCATAGTTGCCAATCAAAGGGTAGGTCAGCACCAAAAACTGTTTTGCATAGCTGGGATCCGTCAGCGCCTGTAAACAGTTTAAAATTTATTTTATTATTTGAATAAATAAAAAATTTAAGCAATTCTCCGAAAAGTTAAATTTAAATTTTTTCTTCCATTATAAAATATTTATTTTTTACCATTCATCACATTAATAAAATTAATCTTCATTTTAGACATTAAAAACTAAAAAAATTCTATTTTTAAGGCTGTAGGCTTTCTTTAAAGCAATTCGAAAATAAAACATTTGGGAAAAGCTATGATGCCAAAAAATTGTCTATTTAATTAAAATTTTATTTCCATTTTTATAGATTTTTAATTCTTCTATTTTTTGTTGGGCATTTATCCCCAATAAAATGCTATAAAAATTTAATTTCTAATAAGCTAAAAGACCCTATGAGACCATTTTGTCCCAAAATTGTCCCCCCTCCCAATGTCGAAATAATTTTGGATTTTTTTAACGCTATTCCAAATTCATCCTTACCTCCACATATGATGTGTTTCCAGTTTGAAACACTAATTCGCCATCAATGGGCTTGGCACAGTCCTTCCCAAAATATTTTCCTTTGAAGCATTGTCCATCCACAGTCAAAATGGTTGCCGTTGCCATTTCAATTTTAAATAATAAATAATTATTTTTTCTGAAATTTAAAATGCTTATAAGGGGAAAAATTTAATTTTAAAAATAAATATGGATGGTAAGAAACGGTGTTGATTAAAGCATATAAAAACTAAAGGTCGCCTTGATCCTATCCTCGGCAAAATTGAAAAATTATTTTTGATTTCTCCACTCCCAGATTAGAATTTTTAATTTTTGCTCTGATTCTGGGTATTTGCCTAGAGGGTGAATCGGAATTCTATACTGTAAAAAGAAAGCGCAATGTTGGAAATTGGAATGATGGAGGCAATTTGCGGATTTTTAAAAGGGAATTTATTTGAATCTTATGAGAAATTTGCCTCAGGCAAAAATTATTCATTTACTTTACCTATATGGATGGATTTTGTCTAATTCCTCGATATATTTTCAACATAAAAGAATTCTTATTTTAGAAAAAATCAATGGAATAAAAAAGGGAAAAATGGAAAATTGAGAAATTAAGCAAAAACAACGCATTTTAATGAATGGTCGAGTCGAATGCGGAAAAGGCAAGGTGGTTGTTGAATGGAATAGGGCCGGTGTCTCTTTGGTTTGGCCTTCATTTTTAAATGGAATGGAGGAGACACTCATTCGGCGGACGGACGCAGTCAAAAAATCAATATACAAAAAGCGATAACAACAATTTTTTCCCATATTAGGCGAAAATCGAGAAAGTGAAATGGGAATGGGGGGAATTATTTTATTTGTTATTTAATCAGCTTTTATTTTAATGCAAAAATTGGTTGATTTTTGATAAGAAAAATAATAAAAATGATGCAATTAATTTGGAATTTCATTTGTACCAAAATTGTGTGATTTTTGTCAAAAATTTCTTTTTATTTATTTTGTCTGGAAAATGGGAAAAAGATAAACAGCAAACACCAATTTTGACCAATTTTCATCCTATTGTGACAATCTTGGTAATCAAATGCCGACATTTAACAAGAATAAATCATATCTTGGTAAGTAATGCCAACATTTAAAATTATGGCATATCTTTAACAAGATGGCATATTATTACCGATGTGGTCAAATATGATTGAAAAAAAGTCATAATCGGGTTTAGCATCCAATCGAAAATAGCAAAAAAAATTAATTTTACTAAAATTTAAATGGTTCACCTAAATACAGAATTTAATTCAGGACATAATAATCGAAACGTTGAAATTATAAATTGCAATAAGATTAAACATTTTGAATTGGTTGAGAATTGGTCAGCAGAATGTGGTGATTTCATTCAAGAAAGTAGAACTTTATTCTTTAATTTGATGGACCCAATTTATGGAAGACATAAATATTAAATATGGTTGAGTGGGCTTACTGTGCCTTTGGAAATATGTCTGAGAAAATTGCCTCAAGCAATTTTACTTTATCAAAAGAAAAAAAATCAGAATGAATTTTGAAATTTGTAAATTCCAATCTGCGCTGCTTTTGTGTTCCAATTCCAACTCCCAATGCCGATGATGAATAATAAATTTTTGCTTTATTTATTAAAAATGCCCTTTTTCACTCAGTCAGTCAGGGAAATCCCCAAGCTCCATCACAATTTCCCTATAAGCAATTATGCAATTGTTAGAGCTAAAACTGAAATTCCGCTAAAACTGAAATTAACACACTATCTCGCTGTAATAAGAAGCAGAGCACAAACCTAACTCTAGCCCCTACCCCTAATCCCATGCCGCCGAGCCCCTAACCCTAACCCTATACTTAGTTTTACGAAATTCCAACTTTCTATGATTCTATGACGAAAATAGTGTGTTAATTTCAGTCTTAGCGGAATTTCAGTTTTAGCGCCCACACAATATATTTCAATCATACACATTTTTTCGTTCCTCAATTCAACCACTTTGACTTTGTTCTTCAACCTTCCTTAAGACGGAGAGAATAATGGGAAAATTATGGAGAATATGCAGAGAGAAGAATGGCAAAATTTTTAAAATCATTAAATTTAAATTCTGCCGTTTTATTAAATTGTCTTTTCATTTTACATTAAAGATACGATGAAAATAATTTATATTCAGTATACTTATATAGATCCTAATTCAGATTATTGAACAAAATATCATAAAATTTCCAATTAAATTTTTCGATGCAATTGGCATGGACATTCAAACATGATTGGGTATCTGACTGATTTTCGCTTTCACGGGGCGCTAAATGAGTGTTCAAATGAATTAACAAAAGATATTTTCATCAATTTATTATAGTCGGAGTGGGACGGTTAGTGGCGCGGCCGTTTAGTGGCGAAAGCTAATAGCTAGGCGCCAAATGAATGGTTCAGAATGTTTTATATATCGTTGAAAAGAGCAAAAATTTATATATCGTTGAAAAGAGCAAAAAATTCTCTATCAGTCCATATAAAAATCATGTTATAAAACATATTTATACATTTTTTAAAAATTCAAAAACCTTCAAATTTGACACTGTTTTGCTCATATTTATTCAAAAAATTACAACTTTATTTATTTAAAACATTATAAAATGTTTTTTATATCATTCGATAGAAAATGCATTGCTCTATCAAATAAATATAAAAACATTCAATTTGGTTTAGATTAAGATGAGTTATAAAGCAAAAACTAGTTCGCCACTAACCGGCCGGCCACTAACCGTCGTGTACCCATTATAGTGTATATTTCCAATCCTTTTTTAGATATCTCAAAGATAATCGTTTGTCCAATTTAAAAAGTTTAATACCTATCTTACCTTTTTAGAGATCAAGATTTTTAATGGATTTCCAATTTAAATAAAATTTTATATTTTTTAGAAATGAACATTTTTAATGGATGGCAATCAAATAAAATATTAAAATTCAAATATAAAATGCATTTTTATGCTTCGTCAATTTAAAGAAAATATTATATTTATTCATTTTTTTAAATGTTTTATTTATTTCAATTTTTGTTAATGCATTTCCATTTAAAGAGAAATAAAATACATTTTTTCCAATTTTTTATTTCTTTTTCATTTAAATTTTCTTAATCCATTTTCATCTAAAGAAATTCAATTTTCCTTCTATCTAAAAAATTTCCAAAAATGAATCCATTTATTGTGCTATTTTATCTGTTCTTGGTAAAATTCGCTGACGGCCAATCAAATACTCTAATCAATCTGGACGTAAATTATAATAAATTATTATTTTAATTAAAAATTTAGGTCTGCCTGCTGCCGCTTGAAGCCAGTCTTTATAATGATAATTGCAAAAATATGTCGGAATCGGTTGTATTCTACTACGATGCGGATGTGGGCATTTGCAGGGTAGTTGTTGATTTATCGAGAGATATTTTATTGAAATCGCACAAATTTTAGGAATTCTCACTTAAATACAATTGCATTGTGAATGGCAATCAATTTCCAACCGTGGATGAATGTGAAAAGATTTGCAAGGGAAAATTTTTATAAATAAAATTATTACCAAATTTAAACTATTAGAAGCCCAACCTCTAACAGAAGCCCATTCTCATTTTTAGTGTACTATATCTTTTGGTATGATGAACTTTTTGAAAAATTTTATTATATTTCTTAATGCCATAAGGTTTAATAAAAAAAACCCCATAATTGGTTCAAAATGTTCACAGGTAATAGAATTACAGTAGACCACAAAATTTTGGGATTTTAAAACTTAAAGCCCATGGGCTTCTAATAGAGGGAATACGGTTATTTATTTTTTTTACAAAATTTAGCATGGAAATAAAGCTGTTGTCGATGAGTGTCCTCCCGGCGAAGAATTCTTCCATTTTCTTCCCATTCTCAGTTTTCAAAAATGTGAATACCGTGAGGGAAATTGGACAGATGAGGAAGGACAAGCATTTGTGAAGCCAATGCAAAAATCATTGCCCAAACGAGGCAGTGGTTGTGCCTGTAAATATGGTCTATTCCGACATCAGGGAACGGGAAAATGTATTCCACCGGAAGAATGCCCAATAATCGATGTAGATCCATATGATTTTGTCTATCCTGGAATGCAATTTGGTAATATAAAAATGAATAAATATTTTAAGTAGTTTTTTTTACTTCTAATAAATCAGAAACCAGTTTTAGCCATACAAATCTTATACAAATTTGTAGATTTCATTTAAACGCATCTTTTTATATAAAAATTTCTTATTTAAAATAGAAATTGAGCGAGTTAAACCGTCTAAACCATATTTTTCAGATTTTGGTTTTAAACAGCTTGGTTCAAAACCTAACATTTTAAAAACCATTCTATGCATCTCGAAGAGATCTATAAATATTTTTATGAGGTTGTCGTGTCTAAAATTGGACACATTCCTGATCAGCACCAAAAATTACCTTAGGATACATTTTTCTTAATTTTTATTTAGGTATTCCATAACGTAAAAGTACCTATTTTGCTTAATTATCTGTTTTAAATAAGATTGGAAAATAGATTTTCATTAAAAAAATTCGATGGAATTATTTATTTTTTTTTAACAGGCTGTCCTGCTGGAGAGGATCGTGTCACCTATATTCGTTATGCATGCAGTGATAGTTGCTTCGGAATGAATTGTCCATCATCAAAATTAGTCAAAATTGAGCAAATTGAAACTCTTCGAGTGGATTATGCATGCACGTGTGAGGAGGGCTACAAACGTCACCAAAATGGACGATGCATTTTGGAAGACAAATGTCCGAAAAATGTGGAATAAACATAAAAAAGAAGCGATTTTTGGGAAGATAACACATTCAAAATGTCAAAAAACTTAATGCCGATTTCCACTTTGAATTAATTACTATAATGTTATTCATTTTAAAAGAATCATTTGACAAAATCCATATTTATTAGTTAAATAGATCGGGGTGGGGCGGTTAATAGGGTTGCCGATGGTCAGTTTTAAACCGATGATCAGTTTTAAACCGATGATCAGTTTTAAACCGATGTGTTCACGGTTTCGGTTTTTGCAGTTTTTAAAAATTTTAAAATAATTTTATAAAAAAATAATCAAATAAAATAATTTAAATGACACCTTAAATATTTTCTAAATCTTGTTACCACAGAGACAAAAATTGTAGGCCAAAATTTGTACACTTACGATGAAAATTAAAACCGAAAAGCCGTCGATTTTAACCCTCGGTTTCTATTTCGACCGGTTTTTCGAAGCTCGGTTCTGTTTCGGTTTTTGTTCAATTAGGCCATCTGTGAGTAACTCAAATGGCTAGCTATCATCTTACCTATGTTTATGGTTAATTTTTAAATTATATTTTTACAAAAATGCGAATGATTAATTTGAGATAATTTATGAATTATATAACTGACTAAATTTGAGAAAAAGGATTATTAATTATTTCATCCTCTCTCTTTGTAATTCTTTTTCTTATCTCCAATTTCCATTCTTTTTTTCATTTGAGTTATGACCAATAGCATCAATCAACAAATTGCTTCTCCTCACATCTACATTATTGTATGGCACTTTTCACTGCTCTTTAACAGGGAAATCAGCAATTTCAGACGTTCATTGAATACATTTCTACAGATTTTCTAACCCGGAGGCTTGTTTGTTAATTGGAAAATCATTTCCTCTTTTCTAAAGATATAATTTTTCTGCTGTTGTACAAAAAGTTTGAAAAAACAATTTCTCTAATTATTTGGTCAGCATCTCTTTTTAATAAAAAAAGCTCTGCAATAGGACTCATTTTTTTGAAAATTCCATCCAAATTTCTCTAGTCTTACAGAATCTATGGCATTCCCATGTTTAAAAGACCGCTCCCGTCTCATGTCTTACCCTGTTAAATTTGGTTGCAAATGGCCTTAAGACTCCGAAATCGTATTCCCAATGGTTTCTTTTCCTTCTTTTTAATAATAATTTTTATTTTTTTCCTTAATCTATAAATAGTTTCAAATGTGCAGAATCCGAAGAATAATTCAATGAATTTTAAAATTTGAATAAATAATTCAAAAAACAAATATTTACAAACCAATGTATTAATTAATTATTATTTTTAATATTCAATTATTATATGTATCCATAATTGTAAAAGTGCAAAAGGATGGTGTTTATAAGAATTTGTCGAAATTTTAAATTTCTGATGATTTTGTAAATTTTCAGACTTTTTAAGATTTCGTGAATTGGAATGTTTCGTGAATTGTTGGGTAATTTTTCATGGAAATTAACTGTAAAATTAAATGTACCATGAAAATGAAAACCATGATATGTGATGTCTGATGATTTTATAAATAATAAATATTTTTCACACTGAAAAGTTTGGGGTTTTCGTGACATTCGGGCCTTTCATGGAAAAACTACAATAAAAAATACATTTTAAACCAATTTCCATCACATGATTAAGCCCCATTCTTCTCCGACTTTTTGCATTCATTTTGGAGACATTAAAGAGACGAACTTATGATGATTTTTCAAAGAACAAATATTTTTCAACCTAAAAAATTTTGGATGCGTGACATTTGCACTCTTTTCATTTCGGACACCGTGGATACCGTAAATCCTCTATTTGAACCCCTCCCTCTATTTGAACCCCTCCCTCTATTTGTACCCCTCCCTTCCTCCCAAAAAAATTTTTTTGTCAAAAATAACAAATTAGTAGAAATAACCAATTAGTAGGTAAAATTAAGCCGAAATAAGCATTTTTTTGTCTCAAAAATTTCAGAAAAATTCCCACCTCAGAGGGTCTTTGAAAATTAGTACCCCATGGGGTTCAAATAGAGGATTTACGGTATATACCTACAATGATTTGTAAAAATAATAAATATTTATCACGCTGAAAATTTTTTGGATATTCGAAACATTTGCACCTTCATGGAAAAAAATACAATTAAAAATACATTTTAAAGCAATTTCCATGGCAAAATCGCAAAATAAAAATCCTTATTTCATCCCCGCCCTTTTTTCACCATTTTTTAATTCTTTTTGGACATGGTGGATGTACAAAAAATTGCACATCGGCATTTGAGTTCAAATAATTTGCCATATTTTTTTTATATTTTTTGACATTAAAAGTATTTTTAAAAATTAATTAAATGCCATTTAGATTTTAATGTCAAAGAATTGGTGTTATGATTTTCACAATATAAATATTTTCTTACTAAAATGTTTTGGATGCGTGACATTTGCATTCTTCATGAAAAAATATAATTTAAAAATACATTTTAAAGCAATTTCCATGGCATGATAAGCCGTTCATTTTAAAGCAATTCCCATGGCATGATAAGCCGTTCATTTTAAAGCAATTTCTATTGGGCGATAAAGCCTTACTCACCTCGGCCTTTTTTTTCTACATTTTTTCATCACATTTTGGACAATGTGGGTGTACATACAATAATCGTTCATATAAATAGGCAGCTAAATTCGTACAATTTGGAAGCATTTTACTAATTTTGTAAGTAAAAAATTTATTAAATTTATTTTTTATTTTAAATATCATTTTAAATTTTCATATCCAAAATTAGGTGTATTATGACATTAAAATATTACCAGACAACTGTTTATTATTTTTTGACAATAAATACAAGTATTTTTCACCATTAATTAAATATAATTTTAATTAGCACATAAATTTCCTGTTGGGCCATACAATTATAATTAATTCTAAAAAAATGTTATTTAATTGATGACGAAAAATTTTATTTTGTAAATTGGCAGTTTATTCGAATATTTTAGACAATACCCAATTATCCATCTACGCATCATTTTTTTTGTTTAATTGGGGCAGGGGTGGGGGATTAATTTTCGATTTACCTAATACAATTTGACCCGAAATTTAAGTAATTTTTGGCACTGATTTTTAGGGTTTTCGATTTTCTATTTTTTGGGACATCGATGCCATCTTACTGGTTAGAAAATGGACCTTTCTTTATTAAATAAAAAATTAATAATTACTCACAAATTTCCATATGAGTGCTATCTGCTGTGCAATGCGCCCCATGTACGGGGTCAATTCCCGAATAGTGCAAATGTGGTGGCTTTTTTGATTTCTATTAAATCAGAAACCGTTTTTAGAACCTACAAATTTTATACCATTTTGTAGATCTCATCAAGATGCATTGAATGGTTTATAAAATGTCAGTTTTAAGCCAAAAATTAAATAGTTAAACCGTTTAAACGATATTTTTAAGTTTTTGGTTTAAAACTCTTAAATTTTCTAACTAAACCATGACAAATTATATACCAATCGATGCGTCTTGATGAAATCTACAAAATGATATAAGGTTTATGGGGTCTAAAACCGGTTTCTGATTTATTATAAATCGAAAAAGCCAACATTTGCACTATTCGGGAATCGATATAGCACTGCGCCCCACAGTGAAACAACTTTGATTGGAACTCAAAGAAAAAAAGTGAAGGAAATATTTTGTGATGATTGATTATGAATTTGTCCTTTTTTTAAATTTTACCTACCATCCACTTATTTGTTTTAATCTCCTTGCCATCAGCAGACGATCGCCTCTCATAAATTTGTTTTTTTTTCATATTTGTTTGTCATCCAAATGAATTCATTTTGTTAATTTGCCCTATTCCTCTCTGTTTTCCCATAATAATTTTAAATACCACCCACTTCGATTTTCCCTTAAAAATATAATTTGAGTAAATAAGAGTCAGACTTATGGGAAAATCGTCCTAAAAACAATGAAATTTTCCAAAAAAAATAATTAATTTTTAAATCGTTTTTTGAGGCTATAAAAAAGTTCAAATGATAGCTGCTTCATTAATCATTCCCACTGTTGACAACGCCGCATTTCCAATTTCCAACAACAATGATTTTTCGTTAGGTCAAATGATTTGTTAATTTTTAAAAATTAAAATTGAAAAATGTTTTAAATTAAATTTTTGCCCAATCTTCCCAGTTTCCTTTCTCATTTCCAAAATTTTTAATTAAAATTTTAATTGTCCAAAAATTTTTTTTCCAAATTTATATAAAAAATTTTAAGGAAAAACACAGAAAATGAAATTGTTCAAAAAATTGTTTTTTGAGTCCATAAAATGGAAAATGATGACTTTTATTTCTCACTGTTGACATAGCAGCTGGACATCCATTATTCAACCTTTTGTGATTTTTCATTATTATTATTACTAAAATGATTTGGGCCAAAACAAGTTAATTAAAAAAATTTTTTATTTTAATTTTTCTCCAAGGTTTCCTTCCGATTTCAATTTTTTCTTAATTTCCTTTTTAGATTTTTTTTAAATTTGTAATTCCTGCAATTGATCAAAATCGCATTTTGATTCATTCTTCTTGGCTGAAAAATGGATGGCTTGGCCCCGTTCACATTTGCCATCATCCAATTGTTTTGCTCGTTGATCAGCTCCACCCTTCAACTTATGACTTTACCGGTAGATAAAATTTTGAATTTTTATTGTTTTAATAATCCTATAGAAATAATTGTAACATAATGATAATCCATAAATAAACTCCCAATTTTTGTCCAATTTAATCAAATTTGGAAATTAATACCAGCATTTATTAGTAAGGATCGGGCACCCTTATTTAATATCAGCATTGTCTTACCAATAAAAATGACGATAATAAAGGCATATTTTTTTGTTTTGACATTACAAAATTAATCTTATAAATGATATTTTTTATAATTTACTGATATTTGGGACACAAAAATGACAGAAAATTCGGTTAAATTTGATAGAAAATACGATAGATTATTTTTAATGTGTTTAAGAAATGTTTAATTTATTTTTCACACCTAACAGATATTCATAATATATGAGGATTATCGCACCAAAATTGGCTTTCATATGTTATTTGCAATAGGTGTGTTCGATTGTTCACAAACGGTCACACATTTGGTCGCCGACATTTTTTATTTGGCTGGATGGGCATTTGAGGGAGCAATGGAACGAGTACATTTTAATTATAAACCGTAAAAGAAAAGATATTAAATATTTGTTCCTCTCTATATTATAGTTAGAGGAAGCCTCCTTCCCTATCACCTACCAGTAACAGAGATGAGTTTCGGGCCGACTTTTGCCCGCCCGGCCCGGCCCGTACAATAATAGGGCCCAAAATTTTCGGCCCGGCCCGGGCTTCGGATACAGTATTTTTTCTCAAAATTGTAAAAATTTTTCAAAAAATGAAAAATTTTGAAAAATTTTCAAGTAAAAATATTTAAAAAAAAATAGCAAATATTATTTCCTGGGCAATTATAATCAAATTTACTTATTTTTCTTAAATATCATATGCTTCGGGCCGACCGGGCCTAGCAGAATCGGCCCGGCCCGGCCCGTACAGTAATCGGGCCGACTTTTGCCGGCCCGGGCCGGGCCGGCCCTAACTCATATCTGACCATAAACTCACCCCCCCCCCCCCCCCCCCCATAGAAATCAGGGGTGGAACGTGGAACCGGAACTCAAAAAAGTCGGAATTCCGGGTTTGGAATCCGAATTCATGTTTCAACCCTGATAGAAATATTTATGTTAAAATAAAAATGAGCATTTTTTGTCTATAAAAAAAGAAAATTAACAATTATAAGGATCTTGGAAATTTAGCAGCCCTGTGGTCTGTGGAATAGAGGAAATAGGTATCTTATATTTTTTGCCATAGACATTATTCAAATTTTAATGAAGAAATATGCGGACAATTCGTAAGGCTAAAGGCGCAGGGCAAACAATGGTGAATGGGTAATAGCCATTGGCAAATAAAAATTCTTTTAAACCTTTTGGTTTTGAATAAAAGATTGATCAAAAACATTATTGAGCAGAAATTATGGCCAAAACAAAAGGTCAAATTTCAGCTTTTTCCCACTTTTTACTCATCTTTTTTTGTCAATTCCAATAAAATTCTTTTCTTTCTCTAAACAATTTACTCAAATCAATGTAATTTATTTTTTTATCAATAATTTTCTCTGAAAAATTGATCCAAAAATTGTGATCCCCTTTATTTATTTTTTTCATATAAATTTAATTTGTTTTTGCAGATAAATTGTGCTATCAATTTGGTCGGTTGGAATGCTTTGGTCATGCAGCATTGTCTGTTGGCCGCAAATCGCTTCGTCGCAATTGTTCCACCATTTTTCTTTCCAAGCATACGTGACTCAAGCCGAGTGGATAAATTCTTCAAAGTAGACAATTTTGGAATTCTCAAATATTCATTATCAATTTTCATTGTTAAAAATATTGAATTTAATAAAAAAATTCTACCGATTAAATTTTTTTTAAAATTAATCCAAAAAATGTAAGAATATACTGAAAAAATAAATTTTTAAATAAAATTTCAATAAATTTTAGAAAATTTTAAAATCGAAAAAATTAATAATTAAAAATTCGAAAATTTTCAAAAAAAATTTTGAAATTTTTAAAATCCAAAAAAGTTAACAGAAATTACGAAAAATTAAAAACCAAAAATTTCAAAAAAATATCCAAAAAATATAAAATTATATTATTAAAAAATCAAAAATTTTCAAAAAAATTTTGAAATTTTTAAATTCCAAAAAATATAAAAAATAAATTATAATAAAATTCAAAACATTTTCAAATTTTTAATTGAGAAAAATTTTCAAAAATTCAATGAATATTCTTACAATTTTTTCTGTGGCTATCCAAATTCTAAATTTTATAAATTAAATAAATATAATTTTATTTTAAGGTTTGCCAAATATTGCTCTGGCTTTGGTACATTTTCACAACCACATTGTTTTTAACCCCATGGATGGGCGGCTCCTTCAAGGAGAAATTTATTGGCTTCTCCGTCAACACCCAAATCTATCCATACAGCTATGTTTTTAATGAATGGTATGCATACATGGGCAAATCCATTCCATGGGGTGGAGTTGCCTGCTATTTGTGCATTTTCGCCATTCTCAAAATGGTAGGTGTTCTATGGGCCCTGGGAGCAAAATTTTACACTTTTCATAATTATTTTGTATTTTCCCCTATACAAAAATATAAGGTAATAAAATACTCGTATTAAAGTTGTTTATACACTGTGTTAACTGTTAATCTCTGTGTATTCCTCAAAAATATAATTGGCCAGAAAGTTATGGCTAAAAACCGAAAATTGCCCAATTTTGGCCTATTTTGTTAGTCATAATTTTTTTTGTCATTTTATGATCACTTTAATTAAAAATAATTTTTTGATCAATCAACTAAATCAGAGTTAAATAGAGATAAAAATTTAGCTAAATTAAATACAATACATAAGAAAAAAAATTCATTTCATTAATTAAACTTTATTAGAGCAGCAAAAGATTTTTTTTAATTTTTCACAGAGTCGTGAAAAAAGCCATCAAAATCCAAGCAACAGAAATAATCAAAGTCGCCGTGTTGTGCAAATGAGCAAAGCGGAAAAGCATTTGCTGATTCAGTCGGTCATTTTGTTCACTGGATTATTGATTTTCGACTATTATTGGCCTGATTCATTTCTATTGGGCCAACAATTGTACCTTTTTTGCGCACTTATCTATTGTGGAATTAATCCGGTGTTGTACATGACAATGAGCAGGTTATTGATTATTTTTGTTTTAATTTGAAATTAAGTATACATAAATTCTGGGTCAATTTTATAAATTTGTTGGAATTAAATTTAGCGCATTAAATAATTAATATTAAGCAGCATAATTCACTATTAAAAGCCGCCTATCTAGTTTCTTATAAGAGCGCCCCTTTTGGAACTTCTCTGAAAATTAAAAGCCTGGGCTTCTAATAGAGAATCTAGAGTAGCCGTGTTTTTGATTAGAGAAAGAAATATTTAGTTGATTTGGTGAAAATTGAAAAAGCTCATCAAAATATTCCAAAAATTGGATTGATTTTTTTCGCTTTAACTTTGTGGCCTATTTACTTTTTTGATAAATCATTTTGTTTTGATATCAAAATGTTCTCTAGATAAAATTTACCAAATGGGATTATCTTGAAAGATTGCTGAAATATTGGCTAAAGGGCAATTAAAATATATTCAGATAACTATTTAAATCCATTTGTAGAAAATTTTGCTCCGAATTCCGTAATATTAAAATAAATTGAGTAAAAAATTATTTTTTTTATAATAATTCCAGTGAATTCCGCCGCCGTGTCTTCAAAACATATGGACTGGCTGGGGTAACTAAACAGCATACTGGAATAATTGTGGTCAGCACTTCGACGAAAGGCACATTGAAACTTTGAATGCTGCTGAATGCTAAATTTAAATTAAGAAGATTGCGAAAAATCCACCGTATTAAATTTATATGTATTTGACACTTGAGGCAATTTCTATCTCGGCCACTTTCATTTCAACTGTAATTTTGACGAGTCATTGTTCTCAACAGTTAATGAGCGGATTAGAATGTGTTCTAAATTAATAAATGAAACAATTTAATATCTAATAGAAAATACTGAATTGGACCGGCAAAAAAATTGAAAAATTGCCTCCTATTTTTGAATTTTTATAGAAATATTCAAATGTTTACTTGATATTGATAAAACAGTTTGTCAATTAAATTTAATTTAATTTATTTTTCTTTACTAATTGCTGAATTGAGATTTACTAAAATTTCTGAGATGAGAATGGTCGGGACAGAAATCGCTCAATTTTACTCATCATTTATTTTATTATTATATAATTCATTGATGTATATTTAGAAATTTTTGACTGCATCTTAAGAAAAACAATTATTATATTTTTGTAGAATAAAATGACATTCCCTTATAAAGATATTCATAGTCCAAAACAATTATTAACTTTATTGACATGAGACATATAGTGCAAAATTTGCAACAGAAAATTATCATGAAAAAGCCAACAAGTGTGCAAGATGCGGATATTGTAGTAGCCGTTAAATTCGACTTCATAAATCCGCCGGGGTTAATGGCTCACACTTTGTTTGTGCCGCCAATTTTTCTTATTTCTACTTATTTTGAGAGTGACCATGAAAAGACAAAAATTTGGTTAAAAATATTTTTATTTTAAAATCAATTTTCCATTTGAAAAATAACAAAAAATGGAAGTAAAATATTCGAATATTTTAAATAATCTATTTCATCGCTGCACATTTCACATTGATGATGCCACTTTTTTGGGCTTTTCCTCCCTCTCCTTCTCCTCATTATTATATTCTTCAACTTTGATTTCGTCTATTTTTTCCGCTTCTTCTTCCGCCGGCATTTCTTCTCCTCCTTCCAATTCCTCATCTAATTTTTCGCCATTTTCTTCGTCGTTGTTGTCATCGGTGGCCAATGCTTTCTTATTTTCCTGTTTTGCGGCTTTCTGAAGAGAAGATTTTTAAATCAATTAATTAAATTAATTTTTTTTAAAATATAAAATTATTATTTTGTGGCATTTTAAAGATTTTAAATCAAATTCTTTTTTAATTAATTAAAAATAATTAAAATTATTCTTAAAAAATTTCTAAAAATTAATTTATTGATCCAAATATGGCATAAAAAACTTGGAAAAAAAAATTAAAATGTTTCTTTCCTAATTTAAAAGTGCACTAAAAATTTTATGTTAAAATAAAAAATTTTTATTCAATAATTTGTAGTAAAAAATGAACGAACATTGGCATTTTGGGCAGCTTGTCTAAGTGCCGAAACATTTTCTCCGCTTTCATCTTCCGGATTCAAAATGTATATGTGCAATGGCAAAGTTGAAAGCCACTTGATCATTCTGCAAAAAGTTCAATTGAATTTCAAAAAAATTTATAATAAATATATTTCGATATTTTATTAGAAAATGACGGAAAAAAAAGTTGAAAAAGTATCTAAGCCTACCACAAATGGTGTAATGAACCCAACCGTGTTAAATCTTAAATAGCTATTAGCTAATAAGCTACCCCAATTAGCTGTGCTACCAGCTGAATTTTAAACTTTTAAAATTAATTCTCGATAATAAAATTCATTTTATTTGTGTCCTAATTTTGAACCCTCTAAAAGACACCTCTTTAAATAATCAATGGAATTAGTTAACAAATACCTTGTTAGTTAAAATTTGAAGGAAAGAATATAAAAAAATTTTAACAAAAAATATTTTAATTTGAAGAATGAAAAAAAAGATTAAAGTATTAGGAGGTCAAACTACACAAAAATGGTGGAATAAATTCAATCGTATAAATTATAAAAAAAAAACATATTAATCCACACAGTTGGTTGAAATAAATGTCTCGAAAATCGATTTTTTTTTCATTTAATAATTTTATCTTTCGAGCAATTAAATGTATTGATTTTCTTTTTAAACGTTAACCCTAGAGATGTTAAAAATTTATAAGATTATGTACTTCTAATAAAGAATTTTCTGTAAATTATTTTTCTGGCCGCCCCCTCCTAATACTTACGATTGTGTTCGGCACTCCTCGCTGAGAATGCGCTGCATGATCCATTGGTCTCGCCATGCCACAATGTCCTTCTCCACCTCATCGCCCCAATCATTCAATGATCCGTGGGATTGTAAATAGCGCCGCTCAAATCGATCATAGTGTAGACGTTCTATAGGGTAAATGGTAAATTATTTGTAAAATTGATAAAAAAATTTTCCTTAAAAAATTAGAAATAAATCCTTAAATAAAAATGGCAATTTTTATCATTTTTTACCTATAACCAAAAGTGGTTTTGACTTTTTATAAATCATAAATCGGTTTTAAACCATCTAAATATAGAACATTTTGTAGCTGTCATCGAGACGCTTCTTTTGATACATATATTTTTTGTTTAAATCGAAAGTCGAAATTGAGCGATTTAACCACTTAAACCATATTTCAAATTTATGGTTTTAAACCACTTTAATTTTGGGCTAAAATCTAACATTTTATATACCATTCGATGCGTCTTTATGAGATCTACAAAATGGTATACAATTTGTAAGGTTTTGAAACCGGTTTCTGATTTATTAGAAGCCAAAAAACTACTTTTATGGTGCAATGCAAAAACTATTTTGATACAAAATTGTAGTCGTAAAAATATATTTAAAATTTAAAAACCATCGAATGCATATTTAAGGGGTGCCGAAGCTCCCCATTCCCAAAAATTGGTTATCTTTCAAATTGCCTATTTTCAAAATGCCTATCTAAGCGACAAAAACTGGGGAATTTAACCATTGGAATGGGTAAAAATGTTTATGGGAAGCAGCAGACAGGGAAAAATAAAAGAACCGCTGGGGAAATGTTCTCTCTCCAAATATTGTTTTCTCTTCCCACTTATTTTCCAATATTTATCTATTCATTTCTTTTCTCTGACTTATAAGCGCTGTCCACTCTTACACTCACAAAATAGCCTGCTGCTTGCTTCTTTCTCTTTTATAGGAAAAATTATAATGTTAATATTTTTTTTGGAGAAGAAATGCCTTTTTACTCGAAAAAGTAATAATTTTTGAGTTCTATTAAATCAGAAATAGAGGTTTTAGAGACCTTAAAAACCTTATACCAATTTGTAGATCTAATCTAGACGTATCGATTGATAATTGATAAATATAAAATGTCACAGGTTTTGGCCCAAAATTAAAGTGGTTTGGTTTAACTTGTTTTTGGTTTTAAACACCTGCGGAATTTTATCCAAAATCTAACCTTTTTTATATCAATCAATGCTTCTCGCGATTAGATCTACAAATTGGTATAAGGTTTGCATGGTTTAAAACCGGTTTCAGATTACTAATTAGAAAGAAGTCAAAAACAATTTTTGCAGTAAAATAAAGAAATTGATTTATTTTGAAAATAAATCAAATTTAAAAATTATTATTGGTTTAAAGGAAAAATTTTATGTGGTAAAAATAAAAATTCTATTATAAATTTTTCAAACGAAGAATTCACCCAGTAATAGGCCAAGTCCGGGTGCCCTGGGAATGTCCATTCGTTGCTCCAAAAACGATCGGGTAATATCACTTTTGTGGGAGAAACCGCGCAAAATTGCAATTGAAAAGCCTAAAAAATGGAATAAAATTTCCAAAAAAAATTTCAAAAAATTTTACCAATCATTTTGCGAATTTGATGAAGAATGAAACTTTGGCCTTTAATATAAATTCGCATAAATTCCACCTCCCTTTGCCGAATCGGGTCCGTGAAAAGGAATGGCCTGTAAAATTAAATTCTATAATAAAAATTAAAATTTTAAATATTAATAATTTTCCCAAAATAATTTTTACATTAAAAACCAACTTTTCCAATCGAATTTCAAGTATTTTTCGCCGAACACGTTGGTCATTAAATTCCCTAAAAAAATAAATAATAAATTTTTTATTAAATTAAATAATTGTTTTATTATTATTTATTAAAAAATTAACAGTAATTTATATAAAAAATTATTAAAAAATAATTTAGAAAAAATTTGAAGCAAAAAAAGTAAAAATAATTTTCCAAAAATATTAAAATTAAATTTTTTTTTTTAAAATATTTAAATATTCTCTGCTCACAATCCAGAAGTGTAATTGAAGAAATTGTGTGTGCCAATGAAGCAATTGAGCAATTCCCGAATTTCCTCAACTCTTTCCTCCGTAATCCGAAATTGATCGGTGGTCAACTGCAAAGCAAATTGGAAGGAAATTACTCAATAAAAAGGAATAATTTTCTGACCTGATCGCATGCAGCAAATGCAAAAGTGGGCAGTGTGTATGAATATGTTCGACCATCGCAAAATTTTTGTGAATGAAATCCGGGGGTCTAAAAAAATTTTTAATTAAATTTTTATTCCAATTAAAATTGAATTAAAAAAATATATAGAAAATTTAATTACAAAAATTAGTCAAAAAATAATAATAAAAAAATTCTAAATAAATAAAAAAAAATTAATTTAAAATTCATTCTCAAAAATAAATTATGAAAAAATATTTTTAAATATTTATATGTAAAAAATTCTAATAAATTAAACAAAAAAAATTGTGGTAAGAAAAAATTTCTAAAAATTAGTAAAATTTTATATAATTTATTTATTTTCTGAAAAACTGACTGACCACTCTTCGAATGCCGAACACGCGAATATCCTCGGGCAATGAGCTGTTCAACAATTGGACGCCATTATCAATGAAATGCTGGTCCATTGGCAAAAACATTGAACAAATCTGTACAATAATTTTATTTATTTTTATTTTTTAATATATAAATATGCTACCGTAAATCCTCTATTAGTACCCCCTCTCTATTTGTACCTCCCCCCTCCTCCCAAAAATTTTTTTTGTCAAAAATAACCAATTAATAGGTAAAATTAAGCCGAAATAAGCATTTTTTTGTCTCAAAAATTTCAGAAAAATTCCCACCTCAGAGGGTCTCTGAAAATTAGTAACCCCGGGGTCACTAATAGAGCATTTACGGTATTTTGGGTTTTGTTGTTAAAGTTGGTCAAAAATGGACAACGCAATTTTTAATTTATCCTTATCCAATTATATTTTGATTTTATATTTCTTTTTTACTTGTAGATTAGAAGGTGGTCGGTTAAACGAAAGAGAAAACCGTGTTTTTAACCCAAAATTGGAATTGATTGTGAGCTTCGAAAATCTGTCTAAACCGAAACCGCGGCGCAAATTTGATCAGTTTTTGGGTATTGTTGCCTTTCCCCCAACCCAAAATGGATAATTTATGAATTTGGATATAAAATTTTACTTTTTTCATTCATTTTGGGCTGAAATTTTTACTAAAACATAGCATGTTTCTGGGGTTAAATTTTACTTTTCTTGGTCAAGAGTCAATTTTGGCTTTTATTTTTCCTATGTCGAGATCATTTTTTGGCTAATTTTTCTTCCTATACTAAATGACAAGAAGATTTAGAAATTTATGAAAAAATTTAAATTTAAAAAATAATTTTTCGGCTTTTTTGCATACATGGGCAAGGATGAGGGTCATCCCCCCACCACGCCGCAATCGAGGTCGGATACAGGGGGGGGACTTCGCAGGTGGGTGGTGGAGGAAGTGCGAAGTGGCGGTTATGGGTAGGGGTGCGATGTCGTAGAGGCAATTTTGCCAAAATTTTTCGCTGCGCGGCCATTTTTGGCTAAATTTTTCCTTGCGAAGTCAATTTTCGACAAAAAATTTTCGCTGCGCGCCCCTGCGAGGTCATTTTTGGCTACAATTTTGCCCTGCGGGGCTTTTTTTATTAAATTTTTTCGCCTGTGGCGCAAAAAAAATGAAAAAAGGGTACTTCGCAAAAAAATTTTTTGATCCTCCCCCCACCTCGCTCGCAACGGCCCGGATGATCCCTCCCCCCTTGCCCATGTATGCTTTTTTGAAAAACAAAAAACCGGTAAAAACGAAATCCAAGATTTTTACGAAGCCAAAAACTTTGGTTTAAAACCAACCAAAATTCTATTTTTTAACCAATTTTAGCCGAAAATCTGATAAACGATTTTATTTCCCTAAAAAAACGTATTTTTCCGTCCCTTCCAAAAAACCTGTCGAACAGCGGAAACACTTCGATCGGTGCGGGCCGCCCGCTGAAAATGCCAAGGAAACAAATCGTCCATATGCTCTTGGTTGATGAATCCATTGGCCAACATTGCCCTCAACAAATGCGATTCAACCGTTGGAAATTCCGTCTCTTTTCGTTGATACTAAAAAAGCTGCTTTTATAAGATTAATATTTTTGTGTAAATTTTATTTTTAAAATTTTGAAGAAAAAAAATTAGAGACCGGCGCTGTACCGTATACGGCAAATTTTTTGAATACCGCATTATGTTGCAACAAAAAAATTAGGTAAATACGGTCCGGAATACAGCCAAATAAGGTGTTTTTTACATAAAAAAACACAAATTTTTGATGGAAAAAAATACGACATGAAATACGGAAAATCCATTTTAATTTAAATATCTAACTAAAAAATTTAAATAAAGAACAGCAATTTAAATGCAAAACCTTAAGTTTTTATTATTCAAAAACATTGGAATTCTAATCTCTGGGTTAAGTGAGTGAATTTAACCCGTTTAAGTGCCAAACCCGGATTAATGTTAAGCCAAATCCTTTTATTCTATTTCCGCCAACCCAGTTTGGGATTTGGGTTAAGACTTGGTAATTGCACTGAGTTTGGAATTGGAATTGCTTAATCCAAATTTTGTTCCTTATAAATTTTGTATTTTCATCTTTTTGCATAAATTCGCATTTAATCCTTTCATCCAAAAAATTCTAGCATGACTCTAAGAAGGCATGGTTAAGATATTTTAATTTTTGGAAGTTGGAAATGCTTCGATTCTTCTTTTAGTAGATTATGTCTACTAAAAATTTTACGAAAAACCCAAAGAAATTTGGCAAATCCTAGTTATCTCAAGATGTTAAATCATTCATTTTTACCTATTTAATTTTAACGGTTTTATTATCTAAAAAACCTTGATTTAATTATCTAATTAAATTCTTTTAATAAAATTTTTGAATAAAAAGGAAGTAAACCTGCATTCCGAAATAGTTTTGGCCTTGATAGGAAAGCAACACCGCATATTTGACGTTTTTCTCTCTTCGTTTCTTTTTTGCCGTTTCCACCACTGCTTTTTCCGCACCTTCTTCAGCCGCCCTCTTCGTAGTTGTTTGGGTGAACATTTCGAGAAATGGACGAATGAAACGTTTTAGCATTCAAACGGAAAAACAGTGCCAAAAATTATATTAAAAAAATGCGGAAAAATGAAAAAAAAATAAAAAAATATTTAAATATTTTTCGATTAATAAATAAATTAAAATTCGATAGGTTGGAAATTTTTTTTCAAGAAAAATTTTTAAAAAATATTTGTATTTGTTTTAAAATTGCATATTTATAGTGCATAAAAATATTAAATATTTCTCTCATCAATTCCTTTGGGCCTGTGTGGTGGATGCGTCCATGATGACCGGTGCCGATGGAACAGTCTGTGTGTGCATAAAAATTGGGAGAATTAATGAATATTTTATTGTTATTAAGAATGGAGATTTCATTTTGGATAGTATTTAATTTACGTGAGAAAAACACTGAAATTATCAAAAAGGCCACATCCCTTTAGGATAATTCGGAATAGGATAAATAGGTATTCGTTAAGTATATACTAATTTACAAATGGTTTAGTCTTTGGTTTGAATTAGAAGAATATTAAACGGTTTAAACCGATTTCTGTTTTTCGGTTCAAAACTTGTAAACCTGTACCAAAACATTAATCAAATGATGCCTGCTGATGTGTCTCAAGGTCTCATCGAGGATCTATCCATCTCTTGTTTGGTTTTGTGATTATACATACGGTTTAGTTAGGACAAACCACTAAACCTTAAACCATTTACAATTATAATCTTTTCAGTAATTTCAATGCTTTTTTGATCAAATAAAATATTTTTAAATTTAATTTTATATAAAAAAACAAATTTACTTAATATAATTTTTTTATTAAATTTATAATTTAACCGGAAATGTTTTCTGCTGTTGTGGCTGCGATTGATTATTGTTGTTGGATTGTTGTTGTGATGATTGGGCTGCTATTTTTTGTTGTTGCTGAATTTGAGCATTTTGCACCAAAGCCGGCAAATTTCCCAAAACATCGGCCGGCGCAAATTGCCGTAAAATTTGATTCTCACTTTCCAACAAATTCACCTGAAATAATTTTTTAATTTTTTACCTATATTTTCCCCTAAATTTAAATTTTTTTTCTCAAAAAAGTAGTTTTTGACTTCTAATTAAAATCAGAAACCGGTTATAAAACCTACAAACCTTATACCATTTTATAGATCTCATCAAGACGCATCGATTGGTATATAATTTGTTATGTTTTAGCCCAAAATTAAAGGTATTAAACCATTTAAACCAACCACATTCATCGGTTTTGGTTTTTAATTTAAACTCTTTAATTTTGTGCCAAAACCTGACATTTTATATACCCATTCGATGCGCCTCGATGAGATCTACAAAATGGTATAAGGTTTGTTGGGTCTTAAAACCGATTCCTGATTTACGAAAAGACAAAAACTACTTTAAAAATTGCGTAAAAATTTAATTTTAATTAAAATATTGATTTAATTACTCTGGATTCCAGCTCGGTGATTGTGCTGCGCATATTTTCCACTTCTTCACGGACCGCAAATGTCAAATGGGTTTTCACAAGATCCTACGAAAAAATGGAGAATTAATAAATTAAGAAAGTATATGGCTTAATGGTTAGTCCCGTTATAATGAGATTTGTTTATCATCCAGAAAACTTATCCAAAAACCTTAGTACTTGGTTTTGGGTCCGCTTTTTTGTTGAGTAAGGGAGTAACGAGTAAGGGAAATGTCGCTCTCCCCCTTCCCCCATCCTCCTATGGATTTAGGTGTTATGGATAGGGTTAAGGTGGATTACAGTGGTGTAGCCAGAAAAAATTCGGGGGTTGCAATTTACCTTTTTTTTCTCATTTTTCCCTCTCGCCTTGTAACTTGTCAGCTTTGGGTTCGTATTTTGTTGATGATTAGAAGAATGATCCCCCCCCCCCCCCATTTATAGGTGTTAGGGCTTATGCAGGGATATGGCTAGGATACGTAAGATTGTATTTTTATATGATCTCCCTTAAAACGTAGAGCAATGAGCAAGAGGGACTTTTACTTCTCCGCTTTTCAACAAAAAGCGGACCCAAAACCTTAAGTAACCAACATAGAACATATGCTAAGTTTTTATTACCAAAAAAAGAAAAAACCGTAAGTTTTCAAATAAAACTCGCCATGGCCTGTTCAATTTTGTTGTCAATTGCGACGGCATTTGGGCCTCCCCCGGCGCAACATCCGGCAATTGTCACTCCTTCATTGGTTGGTGCAGCCGCCGATGAGGTCGTTGTTGGAATTGTGCATTGGCTGGCCGTGGTCGTTGCGACCAAACTATTGAATAATGTAAATTGCGGTGCACCCTAAAAAAACATTTTTAAATAAATCAATAAGCTGGATGATAAACCGGTGCTCCATCCTTGTAATCAATACATTCCCAACGGCCACGGGTGAACACTGCAGGCACCGGGACAACCTAAGAAGGAATTTTTGTTAATTTTGCTGGTAATTTGAATGCCGAATTGGTTAGATCGGATCTCTCCAAAAACTTTTGTTTTATTAACCAAAAACTTTATAGGTTTTATAAACCAAAAATTCTCAAGTTTTTATTTTTATTATTTAATTCTTTTGCGAAACCTGAAATTGACGTTCCTTGGGTTTAACGAGTGCTGTCATTTATTATTGAATTGAATGATTGTGTATATGTAGTTAATAATTACACTGATTTATAGCATATAAATTAACACAAGTTTAATTGAATTAATCTATGAAGCGAAGCATCAAGCATGGTAATATTAATTAGAGAATTTAAGTTAATTTGAAATGTATGAAAAAGAATTCATTCAGTTTAATTTCTTATACCTTTAATAAAATTAAAAATGCCACTGCCACCACGTAAATTATATTTATAGTCTTTTAAAAATGCAATCTCAAAAAGTAAAGCCCGAAAACTGAACGAAAACGAACCGACCAAGACCGAGATCCGAGCCGAGAATGAAAATTGAAAATGTTGAATGAACACGAGCATTGAAGGAATCATGCATGTAATGAAAGTAAATTGATTTTAAAGAAAGGAAAGAAGGAAGGAACGAAGAGTAAAAAGAAAATCGAAATCCCTAACTTTAATAATGTTTCGATTTAATCCATTTTTATTCTAAATTTTCCAATTCGAATTGCGATTGCGTTGATTTTTACCTCAATTATAAAGCACAAAGAAATTATCAATTTGTTTCGGTTGCTTTAAAATGATTTTAACACAATTTCAGCCATTAAAAAATGTTCCAAGCGAGGATATTTTCATCACATTTTCGCCATAATTTCACATCAACCAAGACGACATTGTTGAGAAAAATGATTGTATTGCGCACATTGACAACAACAACAACCTTTGCTGTTGAAGAAGGCAGCCAATTCCCATTTGTTATTCCAAAGGTTTGCCTTCATTTTTAAAATTTATTTTATAAACCATCGAAAAAAGCACACCCATAAACATATCGACTAGGCAATCCTTGCAAATTGGGGTCCCAATTTTTTGCTAGACCTTTCTCGGAGTTTTTTTGGTATTGAGAGAACATTAGAACACGAAATTGATACCCTTATTGTTATGACATTTTTCCATCTTAAAAAAATGTCTGCTTTGGATAAATGAATTTTCAAATTTTTTGAATAAATTATTTATCTTTTTTACTTTTAATCAGTCGTTAAGCCTGGAACTCAAAAATTAAAAAATGAAAAAAATAAGGGTGCCCAATTAGTGATAAGAAAATTTTTTCCTCCACACTGCCGACTGCCCAGCTATTTTTGTTGGCCAAAATTTGTCTCGGCAGTAATGTCGGGAGTCTACGAACCAGTCAAAAAATGAGCTCGACAAAATTGGGTGATTTCACTACCCACCACTAATAAATTTTTTACTGGGGACTGGGCTTGGGCAGGCCCGGCGCCAGAATTTTTTTTTGGAAGGTCTATAGGGTTTTTGGGGGTCCCTCGCCACTTTTTTCTATTTTTTTCCTCTTTTTTTTCCAATTTACCCCTATTTTTCCGGATTTTTTCCGATTTCGGGGGGGGGGGCCTAGGCCCCCCTGGCGCCTGGCCTGGTCTGATTTAAATATGCATAAAATATACCTCTGAATTTGACATAGAATTATTTATATGCAAATGGATGTCATATGATGCCTAAAATTCCTAGAAAAAATTTTTAAAAAAATCAAAAAGCGGCCACGAATTTTACAGATTGTTTCGGTGAGAAATGCGGAACGCAAAATAATACTGAAAATAATTATTAAAATAATCTTCATATCCAAGAAAAGAGTAGCCGAAAATATGGCGGCCGGCAGCATTTCGCCATCTTCCATGCTTACACTTGAACAAGAACAATTGTTGGAATTAAAAGCTCAACAGCAACCAACGGGGGAAAATAACAAAATGGAGGCAGTGGCCAAAGAAGTTGGACAGCAATATTTACCCGGATTGCTCACAAATTTATTCACAAAAATTGCCATCAACCGAAATTTTCATCCGCAACACAAAATGGTAAAAATTTTGTAAATTTTTAAGACAATTTTTGTTAAAATTGAATATAAAAAAAAAGAAAAAAATTTTTTGCCGAAAAATCGGTTTTTTGATTATGACTTTTTCTTTTGCTTATGATCATAGACCTCTAAACTATTTAGAATTTTTTAGAACTCATCATGACGCGTAAATTGATATAGTTTGTCGAGGTTTGGTTCAAAACCAAAAGAGTTATAAACCAAAAAACCAAAACAGGGTTTAGACGGTTTAATACATTGAATTTTGGTCAACCTCGAAAAACTATTAACTATACATCAATCAATGCGTCTCGATGAGCTCTATAAAATGGGTATAAGGTTTAGTGATTTAGGATTGCTAGAAAGTTAATCAAAAAACTGATTTTTCTACAAAAGCAAAAGAGTGTAAATCATCCAACAAAAAATTGGCATCCATAAAAAAATATCAAAAGTACAAAACAGAAAATTATAAATTTATTACTCAAAACTCCTTCGATTCATTTTTCATTTTATTTTTAAGATATTGAGGGAAGCGGCCACCAAATTGTACGAGAGTTGTGCAAATGGCAGCAATTACATTCTGCTACATAAAGGTTTGAAAATAAATTGTTAAAAAATAGAGCAAAATTGGCGGTTTTGAAAGGGGAAATGTTTTCAAAAAAAGAAAAAATTTATTTGACTTTCTAAAACCACGCTTATCTATATTGTTATTATACAGCTAATATTGGAATTTAGCTAATTACATAGTCTAGATATTGTTCTAGCTTCTAGAGAGACTTGAAAAAATAGTCATTCAAATCCTCATGGTCCATTTTTATGAAATTACCGAAATAAGACTTATTAGTTATTAGACAAAAAGTTTCTAAATTAAAATCACTTGATTTATAAGGAATTGTTCAACTTTTCAAATCAAGCAAAATCATTTAAAATATTAATTTTATGGATAAATTAAATCGACCGTGCTGATGAGTCGAATGAATTCATTCATTTTTTAGTATGTGCGAAATCTAGAAGTCGATTTCCAAAATAAATTAGCCCAGGCGCCCCTAGAATCTTGGCTATTTCTGGAATTAAATTAACCAATTTCCTATATTAGCTAATAGCTAATATATAATTACATATTTTCTAATAATTAACTATTGTTTTGTGGTTATAATAAAAAAAATTCATTTATACATTTAATAATAAATAAATTCATTCAACAGAATTTGGCATGCCTGACATTTTCTTCAGTTGGTATCGGCTAACACTGCTTCATATTTGGTAACTTAGAATTAAAATTATTTAATAAAATTAATTAATAATAGGATGGGACTGGTTCGAATGCAGCAATCCCTGGAGGCCAATTCCTTTTGTCTTTTTCGCAGTCAAGTCACGAATTTATTCTTGAATGATGCAATGGAACGATACAAAGCTTTCTATGTTCGTTTATTTTAAATTTAATAAATTTTTAATAATTTTTTTCTCCCATTTTCCTAGGAGGATGATCAGTATGCAAAACAGCAAAGGAATAAACGTTTCAAACTATTTTACAGAGGCGTTTTTGTTCACACATTTTTCGAATTAGATGAAGTAAATTTAGAAGAAAATAAATTAATTTATGAATTTAAAATATTTCCAGGGCTTTTTGCTCGATGACCGACATTTTGCCGGCGCCGTATGGAGGTCAATTTTTGTATTCGATGAAAATGTGAAAATTGTCCATTTGAATCGGGCCGTTCGTTACATTCGAAGCGTGGTGAGAAAAGAATTAATTAATTAAATTTTAAATAATTTAAAAGTAATAAAGAATTTAAATTATTTGTTTTTTTGCCCCATTTAAATAATTTCTATTTTTTTCCTCAAACATATTGTTGTGTTTTTGTGCCCCCGTTTTTTGCCTCCTAAACAATTTGGGTATTGCCTAATAAACAATTTGTGTTTTTCCCTTAAAACATTTGTGTTTTTGCCCCTCATTTTGCCCTCTTAATAATTTGTGTTTTTGCCTCAATAAATTGTGTTTTTGTCTCTAAAACAACTTGTTTTTTTGCCTCTTAATAATTTGTGTTTTTTACTCTCAAAATAATTTGTGTTTTTGCCCTCTAAATAATTTGTGTTTTTGCCCTCTAAATAATTTGTGTTTTTGCCTTCTAAATAATTTGTGTTTTTCCTCTGAATAATTTGTGTTTTTGCCCTCTAAATAATTTGTGTTTTTGCCTTCTAAATAATTTGTGTTTTTCCCTCTAAATAATTTGTGTTTTTGCCGTCTAAATAATTTATGTTTTTGTCCTCTGAACAATTTGTGTTTTTGCTTTTTACCCATTAAACAATTTGTGTTTTTGCCTTCTAAATAATTTGTGTTTTTACCCTCTAAATAATTTATGTTTTTGTCCTCTGAACAATTTGTCTTTTTGCTTTTTACCCACTAAACAATTTGTGTTTTTGCCTCTAAAAAACATTTTTGTGTTTTGTCTCTTGCCTCCTAAACAATTTGTGTTTTTGCCCTCTAAACATTTTGTCTTTCTCTCCCAAACTTTCTATACAAACTAAAAATATAAATATTAAAATTAATAAATAATTTTTAAAAAATAAATAGAATATGATTATATTATTTCCATTTTTATTATAGTTGCATCATTTGGACACATTGGACACGGATAAAATATTGATGGAAGGCATTGAAATATGGAATCCGGAAATGAGCCAAATTGATGAGCAAATTTTCCAACGACAACAGAATAAACAACAAATAGAACCATAATTTTGAATTTCATTTCCGTTTTTATTAGGTCAAAGTTGAAATAATTTTGTTATTCGTTTTTTGCACACATTTCATTTGTTTATTACATTTTTTTAATAAAATAATATTCGACAAACAATTCATTATCATTAGTGAATACTTGAATCGATTTTCCTCAAAAACGCTTATTCATTGATAATCCTTCCTCCTCCATCGATGATCTGCTTGGTTGAATGAGGCTGTTGGAACAACTGCTGTTTATAATGGGGATAAAGCTTTTATTTTTCCTTCGATTGCATATTTTTTGAGTGTTTTTGGCCCTGTTTTCTCCTTCCTCTTTTTCTTACAATTTTATATAATGGCCCAATCTTCCATTCAAATTTAGACAGCAAAAACAAAGATGTGGGATTTTTAACGTGCAATAAAATGTTTGATTAATTATTTCAAATTTTTTAAAAAATGATTATAATATTTTAATTTATTTATTCGAATTACAGAACAGTGCAAATTTATTTATATATTTTATTCAGATAATTTTTATGAGATGCAAAAATTTTAAAAATTACATTTTCTTTAAAAAATTTATAAAGATTTCAATATAATTTAAAAATTAATTCCAGAGATATTAATAGGCTTTAAAAAATTGAAAAGCCAATATTTTTTAAATTTCACCGCACAATAATTAGAAATTGCCAGATGCCCATTATATGGCCAATCTTCAATTATTTTTATTATTTATGTCTGCCAGTGAAATGAATTTTAAACTAAAATTCCCAGCTGCCAACATTGAGGCTTAATGGATTGATCCATTCCTTGGGGAACATTTGTTTCTTCTACCGCCAAAATCGCCAACAGACTGGATCTCCCCAATAATAAACAGGGACTTGGGTTGTCCTTTTAGCCGGCGGATTGGATCAATGCCTGCGGCCATATATTTGTAGACGAGAGCCAAAATATGCTAGACTAGCCAAGCCACCATTTTCGTCTTTAGAATTATTTTATTCATATTTTTTAGAAATTTTCTCTGCTCATTCCTTGGGGAAAATTTTTTAATATAATTTTAAATTAATCCTCATTCCAATTCTGCCGGCCTATGCCCCCTCAATATCAACAAAGTGGCGGAACAACAACAATGACCGCAGGGCGTCCTCCTTCTCCATCGACGCCAATTAGTGGCAGGCCCCAATTCCGGAGGCAGGGATCAAGTTGTGAGTGAATATGAAAAAAAATAATTTTTATTGAATTCTAAAAATTTAAATATTTCGTTCTTCAAATATTAAAAAAAATACAAGTATTTCTTTATAAAATATTTTTGTATTGACAATTTTTTATTGAAATTTGCAAAAACAGGGGGTTTTATTTTCGTTTAAAAATTTTTTACATCTCATAAATTTTTTTAATTTATGGTTATATATATAATGTAGCAAAATTTAGACATTAATTTAAAAAATAATCCAGCAAAACTCGTCTCATAATTTTTATTTTAAAAATAAAAATTTAAATAATTTTAAATAAATAAAATAGATGGCCCTGGGCATGTTCATCATATGGCCGTGATGGTTGCGCCAACTCGAGTGGATTATAGCGTGAATAAGGGCGGAATTCGAACTTGGGTGGTGCTAATCGTTTTTGTACTTCTTTGTTCTGCAATACTTCAAATTTTCTCAGAAGAAGGAGGAGGTGATATTTAAAAATTAATTTTATTTATAAATATTAAAAATTTGGATGAATTATTAATGCGGAAATTGTCTTTAAAAATATTAAACCTAAATTATTAAATTTAAACAGAAGAACGAGAATTAACAATGGCCGAAGATGGGGTTGATGTTGATGTGGAAAATGAGGGAGGATGGAAAGAGGAGGCCAAAATTGGCGGATCACAAAAAAGGCCAATAATATCTGGACAAAATAATGAGGAAGAAGAAGACGATGAAGAGGACGAGGAGGATGATGAAAATGAGGAGGAAAAGAATGGAACCGGGGAGGAGGAAGAAGGCAATGAAATGGACGAGCAATTTGAGGTGGGATTTAGTAATAAATTTTTTTTATTTATCATATTTGCATATTCCTGGCGAATTTTTTTATAATTAATCTGAAAAAAAATAATTATATTTTAAAAATATCTAATAGAATTAATTTATGAGTTTAATTTTTTTCAAATTTTTAGGAAAAGAAGAGTACCAAAAAAATGGATGAAGAGGAAATGATATTAGCCAGGTTGAGGGAAAAAGCAGCAAAAAGATGGAAAGAGAGGCAAAATCAACAAAAAATACAACAACAGCAGCAAGAGGCAATGATGAATCGAGGCAAAATTTCAAGGGAACGAATTCGGCGAAGGAATTCAAAGAGAATAATTGAAGAAGAGGAAGATGAAGACGATGAAGAGGAGGAGGAACGAAAATCGGTGCATTTTTATTTAAGTTTAATAAATTTATTTATTTTTCTTGGAAATTGGCAATTTTGGCTCTATTTAAATTATGATTTTTTCTGGGAATTTATTATATTTTTCTATGAATTATTTTATTTGTTTTAAAAAATTTCACAAATTTTAATTTTTTGCAAATTTTCATTTAAATGCAAAAATGTATTTAATTAAACTAAAAATTTACTAATGTTTCTACAAAAATTCAGAACCAACGGCAAGAAACTTCAAATGAAAAAGCCGAAGATGAGGAGGATGAAGAGGATCAGAAAAAGGAACGGGAAGAAGAGGTTCGGAATTGGCAATTGAAGAAATTGAGATGGGTCAAAAAATGGCAAAAATAATAAATAATGATGAAAAATAGTCTTAATTATTTTAAATGAATATATTTAATAGGTTTCAAATATTTAATTCCGTAATTCCCTAGTTTTATTATCTTTGTGTTGTGAAAAAATTTTTAATACAATAAAATTTTATGGTCATTTTTAGCTAATATTTTATTTTTGGATGATATTTTATTTAATTTAAGGCGTAATTACTAATTATTTAAAAAAATTAAAGAGTTAATATTTTTAAATAGATTCTAAATTAAATTCTATAAAATTCTTTGTTTTTTTAGAACGTATAAAATTATTTTTATTTCGCGTTAATTTAAAAATATAACATTTTAATATAGCATTTTATTTGTAAAAACAATTATGAATCAAAATGCGCCTTTAAAAAATTTATAAATTTTAATTAAAAAAATTAATAAATTTAGCCTGAAATTCTGTTGGATACAGAAGATGAAAAGGATGAAGAAGTAAATGAAATTGACCAACAGCAACATTTTGCGCCGAAACGCAATAAAATTGAGCACAAAAATAAAATTGGAAAACACGTGAAATCATGGCGAGAATTGCGAGTGCAAAAGGACGAAGGCCAAAAACCAAGAAAGGGATTGCTAAGACAACAACAAAGAAAAGTTCGAATTTTTAAATATTAATTAAAAAATAAAAATTAATATTTTATTTTATTAATTATAGAATAAAAATTGGTATTCAATTTTAATTAATTCTTCTTCATCTTTTATATAAATTATAAGCAAAATTTAAATTATTATTTATTAATTACATGGAAAAATATGTTAATAATGTGAAGGCATAAAAAAAACCTTAAGTGAGGAAAAAGGTGGGTTTAAAATTTAAATTTAAAAAGCAGCAGATTGGAGCAATATTTGATTGATAATGTGACAGGGCAGGGGACAGGGCAATTAGGCAGAAGTGGGGGTACAGTAGGAGGCATAGGATAGGTCTTTAAGGATTAGCATTGATGCAATAAAAAAATAAATAAAAATTTCTATTTTTTAAATTAAATATATCTTTTAAATTTAATTTTTTCCCATCCAGACATTCAAGCAGAAAACAAATAAATTAAGATAATCATAAATTAGTAAATTTTTCTAAAATTAAAAAAATATTCAATATTAAAGTTGAAATATAATGCCGAAATTGACACGAAAATGCCCATTGAAATGGAAGAAGATCAAGAAAATGGCGAAGAAAAGGATGAGGAAAATGAGCAAATATCGCCAGCTACTGAAATTATTGCATTGCGAAAAAGGTGATTTTTTAAAAATTTTTTGCATCACATAAAATATTTTCATAAAATGGGGAATATATTCTTTTTGAATTATTTTGATTATTTAAAATATTCAAATAACAATTTGAGATCATGTTAAATTAATTAATTAAAAAATTATAAAAATATGTTTTATTATTATTAAAATTTACAAAAGTAAAAAATTTAATAACCTTTATTTATCTTCCTAGGCCAGGATACAATCGAAAAGCGATCACGAATCGAGGCGATTATCGTTTTCGGCAAATTCTGGATTCGGGCGATTATTTGCTGGAACAGGTAACATTTTTTAAATTTATTAATAAATTTCATTTTTTATTTATTTAAAAACAAATTTTATTCAATTTTATTTCAAGTCACTTGGGACAATATTTTCTAAAGATTAACGATAATGTGGATTTTAACGGGTAATGAACGATGATCTTTTAGCGCATCAGATTTTCTTTTTTAATTTTAATTAGGATTTAAATTTTTAATGATCGAAATGATATTTTGGATTTATTGAATACACGTTAATGCCATTTTTAAATTAAATGTTTATTGAAAATAATTTATGAGTTCTTTTTTAAAATTTATTATAAAAAATTAAAATATTTTAATTTCATAATTATAAAAAATATATATTTTAGCATGAATTTGATGCAGCAATGCAAAAATATCAGCAAGTGCTGGGACACGATCCACAAAGTCCAAGGTGCATCGAATTATTTGTATTTAAACCCATTTTTAAATAAAAATAATAAAATTAATTATTTTAATTATTTCCATTTAATTTATATAAATTTTCCAGAGGGCTTTTTGGTCGTGCCCGTCTACACCAATTGAAATCAGAATTTGCTGATGATGGAGAAGAATGGGCCAAAAAAGAGGAATGGCTGGAAAAGGCAATGGCAGATTATAGTGCAATTATGGAGAATGAGGAAACGCCGGACGAATTATTCAGGTGGAATTTTCACCTTTAACAATTTTGGGATGAATTAAAAAGAGGTGGAAAAAATTTAAAAAATTGTAACCCATAATTTAATTTAATCCAACATTCATTTTAATCAATTATCTTATTAAATTATAAAATCATCCGATTTGTTTTTATTCAAAATTTTATAAAAATTTTTTTTAAAAAGTAAATATTGAAAATTGCAGAATGGCTGCCGATCATTTTGTTGAATGTGCCCGTTTTCGGGGCGGTCAACAGCACAAAATTGTGCAAGTCCAAAGAGCAATGGTATTTTTAATTAAATTTAAAATTAATTCTAATTATATTTTATTAAATTAAAAAAATATATTTTATTAAGTTGGATCGCTTTCCCGACAATTTGGACATTCAATGCCAATTCGGGGCAACTTGGCTTGGAATGAATCGGCCAGAGGAGGCGGCTGCCATCTTCAAAAATGTTATTCACATTTTTATTTTTTTTGCAACACATAAAATTTTGATATGATTATTTCCATAAAAATTCAATATTTAATTGAAATAATTTAAATTAATACTGAAAGCAAATGCGAATATAAATTAAAATAGTAAATGAAAAATTAAAATTATAAATTAGGTATTAATAATTTTCTATTTTTATTTTTGGTTAGTTGATTTTATTTTTCCCACTTAAAACTTTTGAAACCCAAAAAATTTTAATACGATTTTTTACATATTCAATTTTCAATTGAAATAATTAAAAAGTTGAAATTATTCTCTAATATAAATATAAAAATGTTAAATAAAAAATGAAAAATATTTTTTAATAGTTTATTATAAAATAAATAGAAAATAATATTATTTTTTTAATTTTGGCGAATTAATTTAATTTTAATAAGCATTAAATTAGAAAAATAAATAAATTTCTATTAATTTCCAAACTTTTCAGGTTCTTGAAGCGGATCCAACGAATGCATTAGGCCAGGCCTATTATGGATTCATTTTGAAGACGCACAACGGGGAATTGGAGAAAGGTGTCCAACTGTTGCGGAGGGCAATTCGCTCGGGGCATCCGGACGTCAGGACAAATCCAAAGTGGGGGTGTTAAAGGATTGTTACAAAAATATTAAAATTTTAATGTTTTTTTTTGAAGATTTTATTTCCATTTGGGCGATGGTCTAACTCGACTTGGCCGTATTCAAGAGGCATATTCAATTTATGCGGACGCAGTCAAAAATGGCTTATTTCCTTCGGTAAAATACATAAAACATAAAAATTGCTTCGAGCTTTTCATTTGAATAAGAAACCAATAATTTGGTCAAATTTAGAGTAAATTTATTATTTTCCCCATTAAAAATGAAGAATTTAATTTTTTATTCTTATTTTCCCATTATGATAAAATAAAAGAAGATTTATTTATTAAACCCATACAATTTTTTCATGTAAAATATTTTATAAAACAAAAAATATTAGCAAAAAAAAATTAAGAATTTGACAAAAATGGAAAAGCAAAATAAATTTAATTGTAAAAAATTAATAAAAATTTAAATTCCCACTGCAAAGGTTTTGCAACGATCAGTGCACAATTTGAAAGGGTTAACTGCTCGCCCTTGGTGGGCATTGGACCAGACGGAATGTGCAAAGCAATTGAGACAATTGGAAAGGCATTGGACTGCGATAAAAGGCAAAAAAATAATAAAAAATTATTTATTTTAAAATTTTTATTATCTAATTTAATAAAAAATTTTAAAGAAAAAATTTAAAAAAAATTAAATAAATATTTTATCAGAGGAAATTGTGCAATTATGGAATAAAAAGAAGCATTTATTTGTTCGTGAGAGTGGATTGGACGCAACATTGGTGGACCCAAATTCGGGAGGCCAATGGGCACTGGTTCTACGAGGAAATTCACATGGAGCAGTGTTGAGAGAGGAGGTGACATCTGTGGAATTTTATTATTTTCAAATTTTTAATGAATATTTTTATTAAAATTTTCTGAATTTTCGGGATTTTCTCCTCAAATACAAATAGAAAAAAAAATTATCTGATAAATTAATTTATTTTTTAATTTAATTAAATTTATCATAAGCGTTTTTAAATCAAATTCTTTTTATTATAAATAATATTCGTAGATAATTTAAGGTATTAAAAATTGAAATATCTTATGAGAAGAAAAAATTATTGTTTAGAATAAATTTTAAATTGACACATTTTAAGAATTTTTTTTGAAATTTAAAATAGTTATAATTTAAAAAGCAGAATAATTTTTGTTGGAATTTTGATAGATTTGTGATCGTTGGATGCCGTCAACATGCGAATTGCTTAAAGCATTCACCAACTCAATTTGTGCCAGGGAAAAGGTTAGTCCATTTTTTGTAATGTCATAATTTTCGGCCCCTCTCTTCTGCAAATTGGGGCCAATTTTCCTTCATTTGAATCTTCTAATTTTTTTCATTTTTTTTGCATCTCATAAATTTTTAATAGAAAATTTTCCATAAAAATAAGGGAAAATATTTTAAATATAAGTAGCATTCCCGAATTATATTTCCAATTTAATTATGAAAATTAAAAAAAATAAATAAAGGAATAAATAAAATGCTTTAATAAGTTTTATAAATAATTTAAATATTGCCCATTTTAATGTTAAATTTACTGCATTCTTCTTTGTTTAAATTTGGTACATTTTCTCTTCTCTTTATAATTTTTTCCTTATTTTTGAATCCCATAAATTTTTTAATAGCAAATTTTCATAAATAATTTAGGAATAATTATTAAATAAAAACAAAAACGGCATGCCTTCTCAGTTCTATTTAATTTTAAAAATAAAAAATTTAATAAAATAAAAAACTGAAGAATCCCATCCAATCGTTCCAGTTAAATATTTTTAATTGTTTATCTATTTATTTTATAATTTCAATAATAATAAAATTATTCTTTTCTGATCAAATTGTCCGTTTTGGAATCGGGCACCAGTAGTTGGCCACATTGTGGGCCAACAAATTATATTTTGGAGGCACATTTGGGTATTTTGGCCCCATCCGAAGCAAGACTTCGCGTTGGCAATGAAATTCGGTGAGAGAATATTTATTTATTTAATTTAATTTTTTAATTTAAAGTGGAAATAATAGTTTTAATTTAAATTTTTAATTATTTTTTATTTTATAGTGGATGGCGTCAAGGCAAAATGTTCGTCTTCGACACCAGTTTTGAGCGTGAAATTATTTTTGATGGGGTAATTCGATTATTAAATAAATTTTAAATATCAAAAATATATATTGATCAAAAAAATGTTGTGCTTAATTTATTTCGAATAAATTTTACTCATTTAATAAATAGGAAAAGGTAAAAATAATTTATGTGGTACATTCTTAGTAATTTAAATATTTTTTAATTAAAATTAAATTCAAAAATATAGGCAGAAAAGATTGGATTTTAAAATATTTTAAATTATTTTTCCCTATTTATTAAATAGAAAAG
The DNA here is from genome assembly GCA_030063045.1 of Pratylenchus scribneri. NCBI lineage: Eukaryota > Metazoa > Nematoda > Chromadorea > Rhabditida > Pratylenchidae > Pratylenchus > Pratylenchus scribneri. The sequence goes on from JAQSEB010000131.1 coordinate 879,680, forward strand.
GAGAAAAAAATTTATATTGTTCAAAAAAATTTTAATTCTAAATTATTTTAATATTTATAAAAAAATTTCAATTAAATTAAATAAATTTATTATATAATTTAATTCAAAAATATATATTGAACAAAAAGGATTTCGGTTTTAATTTAATTCGAATTAATTTTTCTCATTTAATAAAAAGGTAAAAATAATTTATGTGGTACAAAAAAAAATAATTTTTATTAGAAATTTTTTATATTTTTATAAAAAATATTTTTTGCTTCTTCGAATGATACCAAAAAATTTTAGGCACCAGCCAATGCCCTGAGGATTGCCCTCGTCTTGGAATTATGGCACCCAGAAATGCCGCAAACATTGAGGGGAAAAATTGTGGAGGAAGGGGAGGAGGAGGATGATGGAAGGGAAAGTGGATGAAATTTATGCCAAAATTTGATCTCCAAATTATGTTTTTTGTTTAACAATAATAAAATAACATTTTTTTTTATTAATAAAAAATTCAGAATTAATTAATTTTAAAAAGAGGGAAATTGAAGTTTCTTTCCTTTAGCAAAATTTAATTATGCAGAATAAATCTGAATCAACAGCCTCCAGAAGGACGGTCAGGGACACAAAGAGACTTCCAGAAGCGCAACAGAGACAAACAAAATAACAATAATTTTCTTAAAGAAGCAACCAGTAGCAATCATAGTGGAAAATTTGCTGGCGGAACTAATGGCCTGAAAAATCATGTTAACCTGAGAGTTATGCGGACAGTTAGGGACTGAAAAGGCATGTTAAGCGGACAGTTAGGGACTGAAAAGGCATGTTAAGCGGACAGTTTGATGAAAATAAAATCAACATATATTTCTATGTCCATAAGACATATTCGCAAATAAAGTTTTGGATGATAATTCTGCAAATTTAGAGAAAATTTTATAATAAAGAGCAAAATAGGAATTTAATTTTGTTAAATAATTTCAAATTTTAATTATTAAAAAAAAATTCGAAAATATTTTTTAAAGGTAATTTTGTAATACCCACACACGAATATGTCATTTCATTAATATGAATATCTGACCATCTTGGTAGGCCCAATGCCAAATTTGCCTTCATCTTTTAATTTATGCTAGACAATTATTTCGGATACAAAACAAAACAAAATTTATTTTTTCAAAATACAATTTCCAAAAAGTTAATAAATTTGAGTCAATTCCATAGGCAGAGGCATTATGCCCGATGCTTTGTTGTTCGCGAGCGTTTCTTTGACACTCTCATTTTAAATGAGAGGTTCTCCATCTCCCAAAATTGGATCTCAACTCTCGTTCAATTTCAATCCATCCAAATCCCAATTCTTGTTCATATTGATTGACTAAAATGGAAAAAATCAATTTTAGCCAAGGATGAAACTCAATTTTGAGGAGTTAGGCAACCAAAAAACCCACCAAAATTCATTATTAAATTTAAATTTTGCATATTTTTGCATTAAATATAAATTTTTTTTAATTTTTATTTAATTTTATTTTTTATACAAGAAATTACCCGAAAATTTTTGTAAGATGCTTCAACGCCTTTCATTTTTGCTGCTCTATTCCACCCTTATTCTTATTTCGATAACATTTTGTAATGGAGGAAAACCTGAACCTGGGAGGAAAGAAAAGAAAAAGTTAGTCAAAAATGAGGGTGATGATGATGAGGGAAACGCCAATGCCATTAAATTTTTACATTTAATTCATCCACATTTTGAGCAATTTGGCACCCCATTCGAGCTATTGGAACAAGAAAAGGTAAATATTTTAATCTTAGATAATTTATTTTTCCCATGAAATCACATCTATCTTAGCATAAGACAACTTCGCTTAAATCAATAAAAGAATTTGGTTTCATTATTCATTATATTAAAGAGGAAACACATGGCTATCGATTGACATAAAAAATTATTTAATTGGTTCAAAATTGGAGAGATGCTGGAAAAATTAATTTGGTCAAAAATTATTTTTAGTTTTTCTGCGCATCCAATGGACCTATTTAAATAATATTCTTTATTTTTCGAAAGTGATAAATTTATTTAATTTGATATTAAAAAAAAATGGTTTAGCCATTAATGAGTTATGCCCATTCGCTTAAAATTGGCCTAGCAAAGTTGGTGCAAATTATCAGTAATTTTCGCATAAAAAAGAATATTATCAATTAATTAGTCATTTCTTATAAATTACATTATAATTAAATACTGATATTTAAGGATTATATAATGAAAAGAAACGGGAGGACAAGAAAAGTTGAATGGCGATTGGCCGAAGTAAACAGAAACAGGGGCATTCAAATTGACGAATTTTCAATGTTAGATGTGAGAAAAGCTGGAATTGAGAAGAAACTTTTTGCGGCAATGACAGAATATGCAAAGTGAAAATTGGGGGGGCGGAGAATTATTTAAAATGACTAAGAATTCGGCCACCCCTTTTAAAATTGTGAAAATCTTACAATAAAGTTGTTACATCCCAAATCGGAAATTATCCAATTCCGGAATTGGATGTCCCAAATGGGAAATTCCAATTTGGATGGGCAGCTGGCTGTCCCCAACTAGTTTGGGAGGGAAATTTTCCAATTTGGGATTTTCCAATTTGGGATAAACAAATCCATCCAATTCCGTCCGGAATTGGATGATTTCCAATTTGGGGTATAACATAGTCATTTCATTCTCCTACTGGGATTGTGTTATTTTTTTTTGTATTTTGCCCATAACTCACAAAGAGGAAACCCATTCGTGAAGTCTGCTATCCGCGGAAGTTCAAAAATGTTTTAATAAATTTTCTTCAAAACTTTTAGTAAAATTAAGGTCATTTTTCCTCAATAACGCGTGGTTAAACTCAATTATGGCTAGTGGCCAAATTAAATTACAGCGTAAAATATTTAATTGAATTTACAGTTGTTTAAAGAAACTAGAAAAGATGAAAATCAAACCAAAGGGTAAGATAAAGAATTAGTTAGGAGGCTGAGAAATCTGATTTGGCCAAGCTATATGGCCTCAAAAAATAATATTTTTCGAAAGAATTTCGGTAAATTAATTATTTTTTCAACAAATTAATAGACTCCCTTTTTATATAGCCATTTCAGTTTAGTTGGATATTTTTGGTCTATAATTCAACAAAAAAGTAACCAATTTAGCCTTGTGATATTCCTTTCGTTAGTCCTAAAAGATCACTAAAAAGAAGTCTAATCAATTTATGTTAAAAACATTTTGTAACTAAGTAGCCTTTTCTTAAAAAAATTCGGTCTAATTCGAGTTCTACGGAAAATCGGAAAAATATGCCACAAGCTAAATAGAAATAATATTTAAATATTTTATTAATTTTTATAGTTGTGTAAAGAAATTGGAAAAGATGAAAATTGAGACAAAAGATAAGACAACAAAAATATTCATGCTAAACGGTGCCATCACAATTTTGGACCTGAAGCCAATTGCAGGGAAGAGGCACGCATTTCGAGTCAAATATGTTCCAGAATTTTTGGTAGATTAAATTAAAAAATACAACTTTTTATTTAGACATTTTAAATAAATTTTTTGAAGAATTTTTTTTTAAAATCAAATGATGGCCATATTTATTTAAGAAATAAAATTGGTAGATAGACGAAATATATAAATATGACACTAATGGACCTTTAAGAATGGTTTTGGCCTAAAAATATTTTTAAGCGATTTATATTCATATGAAACATCCTTCAGTAATTTTTTCGTAAAAATATATTAAATTATTTTAGAAGAAACTCATGTGCCATTTTGAATAAAATATCACTTTAATAGATTTGCAATTTCTTTTTTCAAAAATAAATGCTAAAATTTTAGATTTGATTTTTAAATTTAAAATTGAATAATAATATGAGCCGATTATTCTTTAGGACGAAGAACAAATATTGGATGTTTTGCCAACACATTTTTGCACTTCCCTCTTCATTGTTGAAAATTGGAAGAAAATTGGTGAAAATGAATTGGTTTGCACTCGAATTGGCCAATGGACAGAGAAGGATGGACCCCCGAGGAACATTGGAAAGATGAAGGATTGTGGCCATTCCGAGATGTATGACCGCCAATTGGATGAACATTTAGTGAGCAGTGGGGCTGAGAGCATGTTAGAATTTTTACAAATTAAATTGGCCATGGATTTGACAAAAATGCTTAAGCGACTTGAGGCAGCAAATTTGGTGGAGAGAAGGAAGCATAAAGGTAATTTAACTTTTAAATATTTGCAAAGAAAATACTATTTTATTTTTTAATAAAAATTTAATAAAAAACACAAAATATTTGGCAAAAAAATCAAAAATTTTTAGGAAAGAAAAATAATAAATATTATAATTATTTCCGATTATTTTAAAATTAAATGAAAAGTTTAAATTGAAGCTATTAGATGTATTTTAATGAATCATTTATTGTGCTGTACCTGGCAAAATTGCAGAGAAACAAAAAAATTGAACATTTTTCTTAATTAATTGTAAATAAATTTTAAATATATATTTTTTATAGGAAGAATATTATTTTGCCCCCCAAATTTTTCATGTCGAAAAATTTTATTTTTTGAGGCCATAACTTGGACAAAACAGACTTCTTTAAGAATCCCTAATCCCAAATCCCTAATTCCATCCTATTCTGAGCCTAACCCTGAGCCATAATGCTTAATTATGGCTAAGTTATATCTTATATGTCCTCAAAAATATAATATTTTTCGACACGAAAGAATTGGGTAAATGATTTTTTTTGGTAATTTAATATTTTTCCATTTTTTATATAAGAAGATGATCAAAATGTGCCTACAGCATCCATCACCTCTGCAGATGAACATCAAATTGAATCAATGGATCCAAATCTTCGCATTTATAAGGTAACTTTATATTGTAAATTTAAATATTGTATTTGAATTTTAATTCCAAAAAATTACACTATTTTTAAGGGATTTATGGTGGAATATGATCCCCGCAAATTTGTTGCCAATTGGTTGTTAGAACGATTGACCATTGAAAATGCTTCATCAAAAAATCAAACAAAAAGATTAAATTTGAATTGGAATGCTGATCCAAAATTGGCAAAAATGTTCCAACCAGTTGAGGAGGATTACAAAATTGCAAAAGTGAGATTTTTACGTACGGGTTCAATTCCACAATAGACAAAAAAAACAGTGCCAATGTAGTCACCACAATAGGGTAAATGTTGGCGTTTTCGACTTATAATAAATCAAAAACCAGTTTTAGACCACACAAACCTTATACCAATTTGTAAATTTCATCGAAACGCATCGAATCATATATAATTTCTCATGGTTTGGGCCAAAATTAAAGAGTTTAAAACCAAAAACTGGAAAATATGGTTTAAAGGTTTAATACCCTTTAATTTTTGACCCAACCATGACAAATTATATACCAATCGATGCGTTTTGATGAAATCTACATTATGGTTTAAGGTTTGTAGGGTCTAAAACCGGTCTCTTGATTTATTATAAGACGAAAACGCCCACATTGATCCTATTGTGGAATTGACATAGTACCGATTTTTATATTCTATTAAAGAATATTTTTAAAATATCTATATAAAAAAATTAATTAAAATTAATTAAAATTCTAAACTATATTTTTTAAATAAGATTTAAGATAAAAAAATTTTTATCTTTTAAAGCAATTCAAATTGAACCATGGCCATTTGGCTGGATTCCGAGCCCACAGAGAAAATGATGGACAGGAAACGTTTCTCTATCCAAATTCAGTGCCGCAGGACCGTGAAATTAATTCAGGATATTGGAGAGTGATAGAAGAATACACATTGTAAGCTTTAATTTGTTAATGATGAAAACCGGCTTAACGAAAATAGTTTCATCCGAAAGAAGAATTATTAAACCAAAATTGTGTTTTAAACTGTTATTGGTTTTTAAACCGAAAATATTTTCAACAGAAAAAATAATTATTAGACCGAAATTGGTTTTTAAACTGTTAATAGTTTTTAAACCCAAATTAGTTTTTTCCAAAAAATTTAATTATTAAATCGAAATTATATAATATTAAAAAAAATTTGAGTTACGTTAATTTTTTCAAGTTTAAGACTTTCTAGCCAACCGATTTTCGTGATTTTTTTTTAAAAGACGCACAATTCCATTGCGCATCTGAAATAAATCAGCCATCTCGAAACACCCAACCGGTTTCGAGTTATTAGCCAAAAACCGGTTTCAAAAATTGAACTTTTTTTGTTTGCCCCGGTAAAACTTTTTTCCTTTTGGTTTTTGAGTTTTGGGCCCGGAGAGAGGGCACTCCGCAAGAGTGTCAGCTTTCGAATGATATATGGTTTATGGGGTCTAAACTCAAAACCCTTGGCCCTACACGCTGCAGAAATTGGCCAACTCGGCACTTTTCCCTTTGTGGCTGATTTGGTAAGAAGGGAGGAATTGGGCGGAGGTCGCGAGTTCGAATCCCACCAAAGGCCAATAATTTTTTTAGGGGTTTTCGATGGTGGGGATCACGAATTTGAGGTTTAATTTGAAAATTAAACCGGTTTAAATTTTTAAACCGGTTCTGCGCGAGTTGAATTTTGATCAAAAAAATGCGAAATGGATTCTATTATTAAATATAACCCTTCTAGGGATCTTTTAAAGCGCGATAGCGCTTTCTTTCAACCCTCCCACATATTCCTTCCGGAGTCCCCTTAAGAACCAGCGGGCTTGCCCCGCTGGTTCTTGGTTTTTAAATTTTTTTTTTCAAATCGAAAATAGTCTCACTCGAAAAAATAATTTTTGAATTCAAATTGTTTTTTTTAACCGAAAATATTTTCAACAGAAAAAAAATAATTATTAGACGGAAATTGGTTTTTTAAATTGTTTTTGCTTTTTAAATAGAAACTGATTTTTAAACCGAAACCAGCTGATTTTTAAACAAATCTTTTTTTTTTTAAACCAAAATTGCCTTTATCAAATTAGTTTGATTAACTTTATTTTAGATGTTTGGCTGGACACAAACAATCAATTGCTTATATTTATACTGGCCCTTTGTTTATTCCGGAAGAAAATAAAGACATTGGCCAATGGCAGATGAAATACAAGGTTTTAAATGGAATACAAATCTAACGATTTTTTAATATGTTTTTTTAATTTTTTTTTGTAATACTTTTTTAAAAATAGAGATATAATATTAATTTACCCTAAAAAATAAATAATTTGCTGAAATTCTTTGATGTCGGAAATTATTATATTTTTGAAGCCATATAACTTGGCCATAATTAGGTATTAGGATTTAGGGTTACGTTGAGAGCAGAGTGAGATTAGTGATTAAGGGTTAGGGATTCTTAAAGAAGTCTGATTTGGCCAAGTTATTATATGGCCCTAAAAATATAATATTTTTCGACACGAAAGAATTCGGCAAATTAATAGATTCCCCCAAGAAATTAAAAAATTATATAAATTTAAGATTATTGGAAAGAGGAAGATGATGGCCGTGCCAACCCATTTATTTAAAATTATTTTCTTGGAATTTTCAAATGAAAATGATGGTGGAAAAAAAACATTTTGGTTGGAAAATTTTGTTGTATCAAATGGACAGGAAGACGAAGAGGAGGAAGATGAGGAAAATGTGGAAGGAAGAGAAGAAGATGAAGAATTGTTTCAAGTGGATGAGGAAGAAGAGGGAATTACTGTAGAAGTTGAAATGGAAAATAATATTTGGCACAATTTAGCAAAAGACGAAGCTGAAATTGATAAAATACTTAAGGTGGGATAATTTTTTTATTTAGTTTTAAATACTTTTTCTGGCTAATATTCATTTCAAAAAAAATATTATTTGAATTGAACATAATTAAAATTGGGAGTCTATTAATTTACATAAAAATGAATGAATTTACAAAAAAATTTCGTGTTAATAAATAGCGATTTTTTGAGACAATATAACTTGGCAAATCAGACTTTTTTAGGATTCCCTAGTCCCAGGTCTCTAAATCCCATCCTGTACTGAACCTAATCCTGAGCCCTATTACCCAGTTATGGCCAACTTATATGGCCTCAAAAATATAAAATTTTTCGACTCGAAAGAATTTGGATAAATTAATTATTTTTTGGATAAATTAATATTTTCTCATTTTCTCAATTAAAATATGTTAATTTTTTCATTTTCTATCTTTGATTGGATAAAATTTTTTAATTAAAATTGATAAAAAAAGAAAAATTTATAGGAAAGTCAAAAACCGGATAAAGGAAAAGATAAAATCCCAGAAATTACTGTGAACGTAAAGAAGACAGAGGACATCAAATCGTTGGTAAAAGGCTGCCAAAATCGAAGCTACAAAATTGTCTACGGGGATGAGAAGCGTGAAAGGATAAGTGAACTCCTCAAGCGGCATCGAGAGCCTCTCAATTACATTGACAAATTCGCACCAAATTTTAAGTTGTTGGCCAAATTGCCTTTCCAATTGCGGAAAAGGAAAAATGGGGCCCTTTTTGATGAGAATGATTTGGTGAAATTGATCACAAAAAATGAAAAAGGAAAGGATAAAGGTAGTAGGAAAAAATTATTTGAATCAAAAATTGATCTTAAATATTTTAGGTCAATTTTAAATTATTAAAATATTTCATTTTTTCCGGGACCATCGGAATCATTTTTTTCCGTAACCAAAAAAACCAACAATTTTCTTGGAACAATAACAAACCGATTTATATAAAAGCTAAAAATCACCTAAAAAATTTTTTTAAAAATGAGAATAAAATGAAGGGAATAAATATTTTTTCTTAAATATTTAGCAGAGGAAAGCGTTAGTAGCGATGAAAAAGTGGAAAAAATAAAAAGCGAAAAAGGAGGTGAAGCAACAAGCCATAGCAAAAAATTTACTGGCAGTGCTAAAGAAAAAGGCATAAAATCGAAGGGAGGAAAATCAAAGAAAAAAGAAACACCAGCAGCAGGTAATTGCGGGAAATGATTTCATTAAAATTTAGATGTTAAACTCATTAATTTGTATAAAAAAATACAGCATCGAATTTTTAATTCATGGAAATAACAAAAATTTTTTATTTTAGCAGCTGAATTAAAAAAATCGGGAGGAAACTTTTATGAAGAAATGGAAAAATTTTACACCGAATATTTGATGAATTCCAAACACTCTTCTGCAGCACAATCTCACATTCGGAACATAATCCAGTTGAAAACTTGTTGGCATTCTGCTCAATCCTTGTTAGAATTGGTTAAAGTCACAATGGAAGCGGAAGGGAATAAGGTAAAATCAGAATAAGGGAAAAATTTAATTTGGTAGTGGGGGGTTGGGAAAACAAAAACATATATGTTTGGAATACAAAAAAATATAGTATATATGATTGGGAAAAAATGTTTGGAAAAAGAAAGACAAATGTTTGGGAAAACAAAAACAAATGTTTGGGAAAAAAACATATATCTTTGGGAAAAAATGTTTGGGAAAACAAAAACAAATGTTTGGAAAAAAAAACATATATGTTTGGGAAAAAATGTTTGGGAAAACAAAAACAAATGTTTGGAAAAAAAAACATATATGTTTGGGAAAAAACATATATGTTTGGGAAAAAATGTTTGGGAAAACAAAAACAAATGTTTGGAAAAAAAAACATATATGTTTGGGAAAAAATGTTTGGGAAAACAAAAACAAATGTTTGGAAAAAAAAACATATATGTTTGGGAAAAAATGTTTGGGAAAACAAAAACAAATGTTTGGGAAAAAACATATATGTTTGGGAAAAAATGTTTGGGAAAACAAAAACAAATGTTTGGAAAAAAAACATATATGTTTGGGAAAAAATGTTTGGGAAAACAAAAACAAATGTTTGGGAAAACAAAAACAAATGTTTGGAAAAAAAAACATATATGTTTGGGAAAAAATGTTTGGGAAAACAAAAACAAATGTTTGGAAAAAAAACATATATGTTTGGGAAAAAATGTTTGGGAAAAAACATATATGTTTGGGAAAAAATGTTTGGGAAAAAATATATATGTTTGGGAAAAACATATATGTTTGGGAAAAAATGTTTGGGAAAAAAAACAAATGTTTAGGAAAACAAAAACATATATATTTGGAAAACAAAAATATATATGCTTGGGAAAAATGTTTGGGAAACAAAAACTTAAATATTTGGGAAAACAAAAACAAAAGTTTTGAGAAAAAAGAAAGACACATTTTTGGAAAAACAAAAATACAATATGTAATAAAACAAATAATTTAAAAATGATATATAAAATTTTGGCACTGAAATATTTTTTGCCATTATTTTCTAATGGTCATATAATTTACCTTAACTATTTGCAATGACTTGAATCGTTGAATCTAAATTGAGATTTTTAAATGTTTTCCTAGGTTCCGTTTTTTGTTATTCCTAAGCAGTTTTGAAATTGGCAAAGCCGATTTTTCAATAGGGAAGTTTAGATAAAAATATGTTATTTCTATTATTTCTTACTCTAAAATATCAAAAATTTTTAATTATTCAAAGCATAAAGTAATCAATGCTTTAAATGAATTTATCTTATTTTCTACCAAGTTTATGAATTGTTAAAAGGAGGAAACCCAAAACCAATGACATGACTACTGGCATAATTTTTAATGACTACATTATATTTAAGATTGGTGCTGCCCAAATAAATGACATCGATTTAGAATTTAACAAAGTGATAGAGGAAAAAAAATTCATGCATATTGATGAAATCTTAACGTACAATTTTAATGAGGCCACAAAATTAGTAAAAATCGGCATTTGCTGGTTAATTCATTTGCGCGAGTCCATTTTCTACACATATTTCTCCGCCTTATCCCATCAAAAAAGCAGCAATCTACAGGTTAGAAGACATTTCTTTTGTGATTTTGAATTATGTGCATAAATTATTCGAATAATTAGGCAATATTTTTAATAAAATATTTCGAAAATAACTTGCTAAATTTCAAATACGAAATTTAATTCAGTATCGTACCATCTGGTGCAGGGATGCCAGATGGCTTTTCATTTTGGGGGCATTTTGGTTTTAAAAAGGGGGCATTTGGGGGGGGGGGGCATTTTCGCTAAAAAGGGGGCATTTTGGGGGCAGTTTTAAAAGTGCCAAAAATGTGAAAAATTTTTGCCAATAATAGGCGCGCAGAGAAAAATTAAATCAAAAAATGGTCGAGCGAAATTTAAAGAAAAATGACCCATTTGGGGAAAATTTTAACAAAAAATCAAAAGGGGGCATTTGGTGGGGGGGAGCAACTCGGCTTATTAGGGGGCCTAAAAGGAGGCAAAATTTCAAAAAGAAGGCAAATGCCCCCCATAGGGTTACATTTTGGCAACCCTGATCTGTTGCAAGTGCAATGCCAATTTTTAAGAATATGTGGCTATGTATCCATGACTATTTAAGCATAGAACTCAGCAAAATTGGCATAGATAGGATCATTAATATTCCATTTATTTGACAATAAAGAAATGTTATTCTAAAGGAATTTCTACTAATATTGAGGTGGATTATGATTTTTAAAATTTTAAGAATATTATGGCCTTGGAGCAACAAAGGTTCAAAAGTTTTGGAATTTTGCTTGGAATAATTAAAAGAGAAAATTATATTTTTTCAAAATATGATGATGGCACCAGAATTGCCCAAATTTGGATGGAATCCGCCGACCATTATTGTCGCCCCGATGAGCCGCAATTCAATGAATTTTTGAAGATATGCAAGGTATAACAAAATCTTTACAATTATAATCAACTTCCTATCAAATTCTTAAAATATTCCAGTTTGAAATGAACAATCTACAATATATGACCTTTCACAAAATGTTGTCAATGGAAAATGGAGAATTTGTCCGCAAATATCAAAATTTTGTGGAAATGAATGGTGGTAAATCTGTAGCTGTAACCAGGGCCATCTACAAAGTATTGACACTTCTTGGTGTTCATCTGTTCAAAAAATTGACGAAAGAATTTCCGAATTTATTCATTATTGGTAAAGCAACGAATTGAATAAATGGGAAAAATGTTATTACAGGCATCCGTTTAGATTCAATTAAAATCGGTTTTATTCATTTTAAAACTGTTGATATTTAGGATAAATCATTCATTTAGTAAATTGATTTAATTTTTATGAGCTGATTTTAATTTTTTTTATAAATTAATTCGGTTTTGATCCCACAAAAAATTATTTCAAATCCATTTTCCAAATTCAAACCAGTTTTGACAATAAAATATTTTTTAAATATTTAATAAAAATTTTTTAAAATCTAACTTTTCAGCGCATGAAACATTTTACATTATCCGGTCGGAAATTTTTCGTGATGCAATTTTCGATGTCCAATTATTTGAGGGCTACTATCAGGGCCAAAAGCATGCTTTGCTAGATATCCTACACATTTTCGACTATTACACCTTAATGGAATCAATTGAGCAATCTGTTAAAGAATATGATAGTGAAATACGAAATGCATCCGCGCATGCGTATGAAGTTCGAAGGCAGCTATTCCGTGAATTGAATGTCCATAAACAGCAATTTCATAAGCAACTCTCGAAATGTCGCGAATTGGAAAGCAGCAACAATGAAAGGTCGTCAACTTTGGGACAGGCATTGGAAGGCAGATGTATTCTGGATGTATTTTGCCGAGTGCAAAATTTGTTCAGTGAAATCATTATAAAAAATGAGGATAAGACTTTGATAAACATTGAGGGCAAATATCACTATTATGGACTGGAAGAATGCGAACAAATGATAAGTTTATTCTAAAATATTTAAAATGAAATTAATATATAACAATTTCACCAACGAAATGTTCGCGGCGAATTGTTAATTCGTTCATTACAAAAGCAATCAGAATTTAATACCGACTTCATTGAGAAATATACAAACATATACAATGGTAATTTTTCGGATTTCGAAGCAAAAGCAGCCATTTAGATTGAAAAATTAAATCTCATTTATGTATATGAGTCAATTTAAAAATAGAAAAGGGACAATGCAAATATGTAGTCGATTCCAGAATAGTGCAAATGTAGAAATATGAAAAATTAGAAATAGGGATAATAAAAATATAGGATTAAAAATTAAAAACTTTTGTATTTGGTTTTTCAAAAATTATATTTTTTTGTTCGTTCAAATATTTTTTTGTTCAATTCTGGCAAATTTTTATTCTTCCATTTTTGTATTTTATTTTGTTTTTGTTCCTAAAAGGATTTTGTGCTTTTGTTCTTCAAAACATTTTGTCATCGAATTGTGTTTTTGTTCATCCATATATTTTGTGTTTTTGTTCATACAAACATTTTGTGTTTTTGTTCATCCAAACATTTTGTGTTTTTGTTCATCCAAACATTTTGTGTTTTTGTTCATACAAACATTTTGTGTTTTTGTTCATACAAACATTTTGTGTTTTTGTTCATACAAACATTTTTGTGTTTCTCTTCATCCGAATATTTTGTGTTTTTCTTTATCCAAACATTTTGTGTTTTTGTTCATCAAAACATTTTGCGTTTTCCTTCATCCAAATATTTTGCTTTTTTTGTTCTTCCAAACTTTATGATTTCTTCATTTTTTTATATTTTTTTGCTTCCAAACATTTTTTTATTTCCTGTTTCTAAAACATTTCCTCAAAAACAAATTAATTAAATGAAAAATTAAATTTAAATTCGCATTTGCACCATCATGGAATCGCCCATATTTTCATCTTTGTGAAATAGACAAATCATCTCATTATGAACATGGAGAACATAATTGATTTTAATCTTTTATTATCAAATTAAGAATGAGAATATATTTTTTTGCCGAAAGAATTAAATTCTTTTGCCGAAAAATCACATTCTTTTGCCGAAAAATCAGTTTTTTGAATATAACTCTTTTGTGCTTGATCCTAGACCCCCAAACCATTTTTTAGCATATTTGTAGAGCTCATCAAGACGCATCGATTGATGTATAGTTTGTTGGTGTTTTAAACCAAAACCAATAAGTAATGAACCAAAAACCAAAATATGGTTTAAACGGTTTAATACCTTTAATTTTGGTCAAACACCAACAAACTATACATCAATCGATGCGTCTTGATGAGCTCTACAAATATACTAAATGGTTTGGGGGTCTAGGATCAAGCACAAAAGAGTTATATTCAAAAAACTGATTTTTCGGCAAAAGAATGTGATTTTTCGGCAAAAGAATTTAATTCTTTCGGCAAAAAAATGCACATCCATTAAGAATAAAATAAACTCTTGATTTATATAAATGTCATTAAAGATTTTTTCTTTTTTTTTATAGAATCGACAAAAAACCTAATTAAATGGGCTTTTGATATTCGTGAAAAGATAATTAACGAAAATGTTGATGATAAAATGGCAAATGTGCCATGGCTTACGAATAAATTACCTAGCATTGATTTAGAATTTCGGAAGCAACAATTTGTTAGAAACGTAACGGCCGGTAAGTTGAGCAAAAAAGCTTTTTTTTAAAATTTTATCTAAAAAAATATTATTTATTTATAGAAAAAATTGCTGAAAAAAATTTGATACCACTTTTATTGGACGACAATTTTGCCAATTGGCTTACAATTCAATCCGTAGTGTTAAATATCCCCTTTAAGGGAATAATCGCTTTAACTTTCAAAAACTTTCAACCGACTGTGGTGAAATTGGCTAAAAAGGAGATTGTAGAAGATGAAAATGCATTGGATCTTGTTATAAATGCTAAAAAATTTTTGACTTTAGAAAAAATATTCAGACAAATCATAGAACTGAAAATGCATCCGATTCAAGAATTGTGCCATTTGTTGGTTTTAAACCAGCATCTTCTCTTTACAATGGGAAATATGGAAGATGAATTTAAAAACAGCGAACAATTCCAAAATATTATAAATGATTTGGGTGAAATTCACAATTCGAATATGGCATTTGATGAGGGTTTGTGGTAGATTCGTGATAAACTAATCAGATATGCCGAGTGAGCCAAAATTTGGCCAAAAAATTTGACACTTTTTTCGAATTACGAGACATAGGGTGGGACCTTCACTTTTCAATTTTAAGTAACTAAAGTCAATGGTGCGTTAAAGAAAAAAAATAAGCCCAGATTCGTGATCAGCAACCAAAATTACCCTTAGGGCAGGATTTTCAGAATTTTGGGTTGAGGAGTCATATAACCAAAAAGAAACCGAAATATGTCCCACATTTTTCTCTATTCACTATTTATGCCAATCTTATTAAGCCCAAAGTCAACATTAATATGGATTGATCAATAAACATTGTAGATGTTGTATTTTCCTCCTTATTAGCTAAAATATGCACACAGAATAAGGTTGAAATCTTGGTTTAATAATTATTCGAATTTTTCTTGTCCATAAATTTCTAAGTAATTTTTCAGATGTGACTTCTGATAAGCTAATAACATTGGAATATTTGAATCTATATTGCCAAAATGTGGAGAGACGTCAGAAATTGTTTCGAAAAAATCGATTTGCAATGGAGGCTATGGCGGCCAGCGAATTGCAAGTTATGTTTTTCACTAATAAGCTTGGCATGGCAGACTATCATTTGGCGGTGGAATTGCCAGGAAAATTGATCAAAATTGCTGGCATTGAAGGATTCATGGACATTGCCCAGAAACATCCATTGATTATGACAAATTGTAAGATTCATTCATTAATGACTTTTATTTTGCAATTATATTTTTTTAATATTTACGGTAGATTAAGATAGACTGTTATTAGTTAATGTAGCCGAAAGTATACTATAAAAAAATATTTATTTTAATTAGAAATTTGAGTCAATCATTGGAATGGATTTTAGCTGGATTTAACAATTTTTTTTTGGAATTTAACAAAATCGTGCTCAATCTGGCAATATTTTGGAAATAAGGAAAATTTTTCTAACCATATTCCATTTCCAAATTTTGCAAATTTGTTTTCAATTGGTGGGCTAATTCTAAATTTCCTCAATACTATATATTTATTGTTGAATTGAATATATAGATCCAATTAAGGTAATTGCCATATCTCCTTATATTAAAACTAACATTATTATTTTCAATAATGGGTAAAAGAGGATTCAATTATTAAGCGAAAATAAAAAAAAAATGAAATTAAAAATGCTAAAAAAAATACTTAAATTTTTGGCATTTTTTAAAAATATTCTCCATCAAAATTTCAAAGAAAATTAATTTAATACAACTTTATAAACTAAAAAAATTTGCTGATTATACCTTCAAATATCAGTGGACAAAATAACATAAATTTTCTTAAAGTTGTCAACACAAAAACCGTCCAAGCTCTTTTATTCCGTAATGGTTTTATTAATTTTGGAAACAACAATGAAATTGGAGAACAACAAAGAAATTTGGAGGAAAATGAAAGAAAAAACAGAAATGAAGAGAAAAAAATTTCTATAATGCTCGATTTAATTTTATTTCAACTCAAATTGGCACAAAATGCTCATTTAGGTTAACTTAATCGAATTAATAATGTTAAAAATATACGAAAAAAAATCAAAAAGCTTCAGTTTTTTTAAAATTTACCTAGGCCATAAATCTTTTACCCGTACAGGGTCGATTTCACTATAGAGACTATGGAGTTATGAAAATTTAGAATGTTCATTACTGGTAAATTCAAATATAATTTTTATTATTAAAATTTGCAACAAATAGATATATGATATAATTTTATAACAAATATTTTGAACAAATTATTTAAAGTCAAAATGAAGAATTCAATATAATTCCAAATTAAAATCTTTGGAAAAAAAACAAAAGATATTTGGATAAATAAAAATATTCGGGAAAATAAAAACATAAAATGTTTGGGAAAACAAACAAAAACATTTTTAGGTGCCAAATGCATAAAAATGTTTAGAAAATAAAAACATTAAATCTTTGGCAACAAAAACAAAGAATGTTTAGAAAAAAAACTTAGAATATCTGGAAAAAAAATGTTTGGTAAAAAAATTAAAACCAGTTTATGTGAAATATTCAATTTTTATCCAATTTTATATTAGTTTTTTTTTCTAACTAATTATTAAAATTTTAATCCAAAAATTTAAATATAAATAAATGCCTGCATTTCACCATTATAAAATCGAACAAGCATATTTTATACCCAATCCCGTCGAATGGCGTAGGTATTAGGTTCAATCTTAAAATCAACGTTCAAATGCAAACATAGTTTTGAGTTTTGACTTTAAAGAAATCAAATTAGAATTGACAGTTAAGTAATTTTGAGCATGAAAATTTTAATTGAGTAAACAAAATTACAAAAGTTATTGAAGGTGAACCTGAAAATATGTTAACAAATGAAGAGCTTGAAGAAAGGAATAAAATTGAAAGGGCCAAAACCAAAGGAATGGACATTTTGATGGAATGGTTGGACAATAGTAATATGGAAAAACCCAAGGAGGAAATGGAGGAATATATGAATAAAATGGATGAAAAAGCATATTTGGCAATTGGTCAACTAATCATTGGGTAAAACTTGGGATTCAAAATTGCAACAAATTTGAAATTTAAACAATAAAAATAATAAATTATCTTCCTTTCTAACAGATTCCTTATGAAAAGAGATAATTAATTAAATAACTAAAAGTTGAGATGATTTAATTTTTTAAGCCAAACTAATTTACATGTGTAGTAAATTCAAACAGGTTTAAAAAATAAAAAAAATGACAAAAAGTATATTTTATGCTTTAAATTTAAACAATTTTAAAATCTTAATTTTTATATAATGAGATTTTAATTTACGCAAATTTTTCGTGCCGAAAATAATCATTTTTGAGGCCATAAAACTTGGACAAATCAGATTTCTTTAAGATTCCTTAACCCTTGTTAGCCCCTAATCCCATCTACCCTGAACCTATGTCTAAGCCCTAATACCTAGTAATGGCCAAGCTATATGCCCTCAAAAATATAATATTTATTGACATGAAAGAATTTCGGCAGATTAATTATTTTTTTCGGTAAATTAATTCTATTTAAGTAAACTATTTTAGTATTTTATTACATTCCTATCTTAACACAGAAATGAAGAAGACCCAATTCCTGGTTGGCTTGAAGTTGGCATTGTGGCAAATACAAATTCACCTACAGAAATGCCGGAGGAAAAATGGCGTAAAGAATGGCGGAAATCAACATCGATAAAATTGATGAAATTGGAAGAGAAGATGAATGCTATAAAGGGGAAAGAAAAAGAAGTGGAAGAGGAGGAAAAGGGGAAGAATGCCGAAAATATTGCTTCTTCTTCCTCATCATCATTGCAGCATTAAATTAAAAAAGGCATTTTGGATTGAATTGTTAAAACATATTTTCTAAAGAAAGTCGACAAAATTTTTTCTTTTTCCAATTTTGTCTTTTGTGAATTCACTTTAAAAGTAATTACCAAAAGTACATTTATTGTATGATCAAATAAAGAGGCATTTATTTGGATACACTTTTTTGGTTTTATACTAGTACCATTTACATCACCTTTTTAATGAGAAGACACGCAACATATGAAACCCGAATGGGTGAATAATACACAATAATCAACTTCCCTAGTTCGGTGTTCGGTGTTCGCCTGAAGAGGAACCCTCCGGACCAGAACGATAGAGTCCCCACATTTGAGTCCCCATAGACGTTTGAGTCCACATTTTTGTGTATATTAATTATTATTTAATTCAAAATCAATCCATATACAAATGTGTATTTGTCGATAATTTTAGATTCACAAATATATTTTTGGAACTTTTTGATCATTTAATTTATTTTTTCCATAGTCAAAACCCCAAATACGCGTTTTTGAGGCAATATTTAAAAAATTGGGTCTTCCCCTTTCTCAGCTGGTAACAATCATTCTAGTATTAGTATACACATCACATATGTATAAAAAAATTGGGACTCAAACATTACCGACCGTGAACCCTCAGGCAACTAATACCGTATAATCTCTTTTAATTCCCCATGGGGAATTATTTTTCTGCTTCTCAAAAATTGAGAAAATTTGGGGTCTAACTGCTTAATTAGTGGAAATTTTTGAAAAATTATAGCCAATTTTATTGAGTTTTTAGGAACGAAGAAAATGCAATAAAATTGTTTTTTTTTTAAAATTTCGCCCTGCCAGAAGCTATGTGTCCTCAAAATCAAGATGTGGGAATTATTAAATGGTGGTGAATTAAAAGAGGTATATTTTAATATCAAATTTATCAAAACATGTTGCCAAATAAAAATATTTCTATTTCTTTTTTTTCTTCCTATTCCCAATGCAATGACAAAAGAGAGCATTGCTAGGAATTCTACAAAACTTTTATTGTTAAATTAATTGTTAAATAGGAAGAAGATTTGTGTGAATTCTGAATTTACATGCCAAATATACTTGAGACCCTCTATTGTTCGCCAATCCTTTTAATGTTTGAAAACTGAAAACCAATCCTATATATAATTTTCTGTTGGTTTGTTATAAAAAATTATTTTGAACTTGGCGTTTTGTTTTTTTTTAGAAGAAACAGAGAAAAACATTTTTTAGACATAAAGTATAAAAAAGGAAAAAGAAAAATTAGGATAAAGAAATAAAAAATGTGCATATTCTTTTTCAGTTCTTTATTAATTTTTATTTCTAATCCATACTGCAACTAATCTTTGATTATGA
The DNA here is from genome assembly GCA_030063045.1 of Pratylenchus scribneri. Taxonomy (NCBI): domain Eukaryota; kingdom Metazoa; phylum Nematoda; class Chromadorea; order Rhabditida; family Pratylenchidae; genus Pratylenchus; species Pratylenchus scribneri. The sequence continues at coordinate 899,220 of JAQSEB010000131.1, forward strand.
AATTTGTTTTCAGTTATTTATTTTTATTTACTTCTACTGCCTGCAACAGTTCTGAAATTTCCCAAAGATTAAAAGCACCTTGGAAAGTTTCTTTAGAATTAATTAAATAGATTTATTTTCTTTTTATTTTTCTGAAACAGCAGGGTCAATTCGGAACACAAAAAAGGAAAAGAATAAAATGCATCATTTTTATCTTAATTTTAATGACAGAAAACAATACAATTTTTAATTCCTTTTTTCAATCTTCACACATCCACTCACTCTTAATAAATAGGATAAGGAATAAAGAAATAAAGGAAATTAGAATGAAATAAGCTGCAATTTGAGAAAAATTTCAACAAATTAAATGAGAAAAAATATTTTTTAACTGTTTGCAATAGCCGAGAATTATTTTAATGGCAATTAAATGATAGCGACAATTAAATTTATTGTTTTTTTTTAATTATAAAATTGCAATTTTCATTTTTAATATCAACAATTTCTTTAACAAAAAATGGTTGAAAGAATTCACCTTCATTCATCATTCCCCAATTTTTTATTCAAGAAGATGTCGAAATTCTTTGAATTGCAATTTATTCTTATAAAAATGTATTAATGATGAAAGAGAAGATGAAAAAGATGAATGAGAAGATGAATAGTGATGAATGGGAAGATGAAAAGAATGAATGAGAAGATGAAAAGAGATTATTGTAAACAAGTGATGAATTTGAAAATGAAAAGGGATGAATGGGAATATGAGAAGAATGAACGAGAAGATTAAAAAGGATGAATGGAAAAATAAGAAGAGATGAATGCGAAAAAAGGGATGAATAGGAAGAAGAATAGGGATGAATATGAAAGAAGAGATTAATAGGAAGATGAGAATGGATGAATAGGAAAATAAGAATGAATGGGAATGAAAAGAGATTAATAGGAAGATGAATAGGGATGAATGAAAATAGGAGGATGAGAAGAGATGAATGATCGGGATGAATGGGAGGATGAGAAGAGATGAATGGTAGGAAGAGAGGGATGAATGAGAGGAAGAGAGGTTTTAATGGGAGGATGAGAAAATATGAACGAGAAGATGAGAAGAGATGAATGAGAGGAAGAGAGGGATGAATGGGAGGATGAGAAAATATGACTGAGAGGATGAGAAGAGATGAAAGGGAGGATGAGAGGGATGAATGGGAGAATGTGAGGGATGAATGGGAGGATGAGAAGAGAAGAATAAGAGGAAGAGAGATGTTAGTGGGAGGATGAGAAAATATGAATGAGAGGATGAGAAGAGATGAAAGGGAGAATGTGAGGGATGAATGGGAGAATGTGAGGGATGAATGGGAGGATGAGAAGAGAAGAATAAGAGGAAGAGAGATGTTAGTGGGAGGATGAGAAAATATGAATGAGAGGATGAGAAGAGATGAAAGGGAGAATGTGAGGGATGAATGGGAGGATGAGAAGAGATGAATAAGAGGAAGAGAGATGTTAGTGGGAGGATGAGAAAATATGAACGAGAAGATGAGAAGAGATGAAAGGGAGGATGAGAGGGATGAATGGGAGAATGTGAGGGATGAATGGGAGGATGAGAAGAGAAGAATAAGAGGAAGAGAGATGTTAGTGGGAGGATGAGAAAATATGAACGAGAAGATGAGAAGAGATGAAAGGGAGGATGAGAGGGATGAATGGGAGAATGTGAGGGATGAATGGGAGGATGAGAAGAGAAGAATAAGAGGAAGAGAGATGTTAGTGGGAGGATGAGAAAATATGAATGAGAGGATGAGAAGAGATGAAAGGGAGAATGTGAGGGATGAATGAGAGGATGAGAAGAGATGAAAGGGAGAATGTGAGGGATGAATGGGAGAATGTGAGGGATGAATGGGAGGATGAGAAGAGAAGAATAAGAGGAAGAGAGATGTTAGTGGGAGGATGAGAAAATATGAACGAGAAGATGAGAAGAGATGAAAGGGAGGATGAGAGGGATGAATGGGAGAATGTGAGGGATGAATGGGAGGATGAGAAGAGAAGAATAAGAGGAAGAGAGATGTTAGTGGGAGGATGAGAAAATATGAATGAGAGGATGAGAAGAGATGAAAGGGAGAATGTGAGGGATGAATGGGAGGATGAGAAGAGATGAATAAGAGGAAGAGAGATGTTAATAGGAGGATGAGAGGGATGAATGGGAGGATGTGAGGGATGAATGGGAGGATGAGAAGAGAAGAATAAGAGGAAGAGAGATGTTAGTGTGAGAAAGAGAGGGATGAATGTGAGGATGAGAAGATATGAATGGGAGAATGCGAGCGATGAATAGGATGAAAAGAGATGAATGAAATGATTAGAAAGGATGAACATAAGAATGAAAGGGAATGAAAGGGATAAATGAGAATAAAGATGAGAAAAGATAAATTAGAAGATAAAAGTTGGAGGAGAGGTTGAAGCATAAAGAAGAGAAAATGAAGAATTAAAAAGAATAAAGGGAGGGAAATTATAGTGCTAAAAAATATTAAGGCATGAATGAAGATGATAATGAATTATGAGTATAGGGAATAAGAATTAATGAAGTTGATGAGAGATGAATAAAATATTTAAATTGAATTTTTTTACTATTTATTTTTTTAGCATAAAATTATTCATTTATTATTAATTTTTTTTATTATATTTAATTATTTCAAATATTGGTTCAATTCAAAAAGTAACTAGCTAAGGGACGCGCGCGATAGCGCGCGTTTCTGAGCTAGTTTTTTATAAAATTAAAGAATTTTGCTTTATTAGACCTATCGAAAAATGAAAAATAATTAGCTAAAAATTTATGTTTTATGGTTAAAAAATGGTTTGAACTGGTTTTGTATTCGATCTTTCAATAAAGCCGAACTTTTCAAATAATGAAATTTCCATTCATGGCCAAAATTTAGCCTTTTAAAAGAAGAAAAATTAATCGATAAACATTTATTGATTCAAATCATGGTGCGGTAAACATCAATGAAAATCACTTTTCTTAAAATTTATATTCCTGATTTTAATAAACGGTTGCTCAATAATATTTTTTATTTTTAGAGATCAAAATTTTTAATAAAAAATCGAATAATTTATCACTGTTCGCCCTATCATGAAGCTTATCTGTGAAAATAAATTCAAAAATAAAAAAAAAAACTAAAAAATGTAGAAAACATTTTCAAAGTTTATAAATTTACAGAAAAAAAATAAATAAATTTATTATATAAAATAATTTAAAATTAATAAAAAATTATATAAAAATTTTATAATAGAATTAAATATAAAAATTTTTAGACTATTTTTTATAAAAAATATTTTTTTTAAATTCCATTCAATTTAAAATTCAATTCAATGATGCAACAACGATGATTCGGAAGAAGAAGTAGCGATATTTTTATGAATTTTTCCATTTTCTTCCTCTATTTCTTCTTTTTCTTTTCCCTTTTTATCATTCTTCTTCTTGTCTTCTTCCAATTCTAATAATTTTGCCCTTGTTGATTTCCTCCATTCTCTGCGCCATTTTTCATCTGTCACTGAACCAATTTCAAGCCCAGCAGGAATTGAGCTTTCTTCATTCCTGTGTTAAGGAAAGGCAAGAATATAAGAAAAATAATAATTAAATTATTTTATAAACAATCAAAAAATTTAAAATGTAAATTTTAATCGAAAATTTAAAAGTCAATTTATTTTAAAAAATATTTTATAAATTAAAAATCAAAATAAATTTTTCTTAAAATATTTTTAAATTTAGTTTAAAACAAAACCGTTTATGTTTAAAACCTGTTTAAAAAATTTTTAATTTAATTTTGACCATTGCTAATAATAATTCAAATTTAATTTTCACCTCATAAGCTTTCTTGAACCTTCAAGTTCAAATTAATTTTATTATTTTTGGAGTTCAAACTTCACAAAAAAATGTACTTAACCTTAAATGTTTTAGTCTCTAAACCATTTAATTATCATCATAATGAAATTTTAAACTGTATTATATTTTTGTTTTTTTTGTTTTAATAAAAAAGCTAGTAATTTGTCCCGCATTTTATACCCAATGATCATTTGACCAATTGCCATATATGCTTTCTGATCCATTTTGTTCATATGCAACTCCTTTTTCTCATTGGTCTTCATGTTTATAATCGTTTTTTCTGAGTCACTATTGTCTAACCATTCCATCAAAATGTCCATTCCTTCGGCTCTCGCCCGTTCAATTTTATTCCTTTTTTCAATCTTTTCATTTAATAATGTTTCATTTTCTTGCACCCCTGCACTAGTTTCTTCTGCAATTTTGGTTTAATTATTTTTTAGATCATTTAAAAAAAAAGAATTTATTTATTTTTGAAACTTATTAAATTTTTCTTGTTAAATTTATCCATACCATTTTGATGAAGTTGTGCGGCCAATTTGAGTTGAAATAAAATTAAATCGAGCATTATAATAATTTTTATTTCAGCTTGTATTTTTTCATTTTCCTTTTGTTCTCCCTCTTTTTCATTATTTTCATTATTGAAAATGTCATTTTGGTATGAAATTGCATCGACCGTTTTTAAATTGAAGACTTAAAAAAATGGTCAGCTATAAATTTTATTGAATTTCTTGAATTTTTCATATTTTTTTGGTATTTTTCATTTCATCATATTTCACTTAATTGGAATATTTTTTTATCCAAATACCATCAGAATACTGTAATATACTGTATTCTATACAGTATCCAATACACTAGAGTAATATCAAATGATAGTTACTGTAATGAGAATACAGGGTGTGGCTCGAAAAATGTCACTTTTTAAAATTAAATAACTTTTTTATTTTTGAATCAAATTAGGACATGTTTGGTATTAAAATGATCAGCATTTCATAAGGATTTTTTTGACATATCATTTGTCAAGTTTCGATGTGATTTCGGCAATTCCATTTTGTTTCTTTTCTCCTATTATCTTTCTTCTTCTTTTGGCATTCTGTTTAATTAAAATTTATTAATTTTATGTTTTTGCGAACTTATATTTTTTTGGTTTTTTCCAGTTTTACCATGGATTTTTGTGATATTATTAGATAATTAATGGTTTTCCTAAATTTGCTTATGGTTTTTTTTTTCAATTTTGCACATTTTCCCTTATTCATGTGCCATTTTAGTTTAAAATCTATAAAAACGAAATTTCTAAAATCACATCAAATCTTGTCAAATGAAATGTCAAAAAAATCCTTATGAAATGCTGATCATTTTAATACCAAACATGTCCTAATTTGATTCAAAAATAAAAAAGTTATTTAATTTTAAAAAGTGACATTTTTCGAGCCACACCCTGTATTTTGTCTATATTTTAGAAGCTATTTTAGTAAGCATTCTCTTCTCTATTGAAATAAGGTAGTCTACACTAATTTAGATACAAATTAAATTCAAATAGAAGCCAAATGCCGTTCATAAAATCGAATCTTACAATTTGTCATAATCAACGGATGTTTCCTGGCAATTTCCATGAATCCTTCAATGCCAGCCATTTTGATTAACTTTGCTGGCAATTCCACAATCAACTGATAATTTGTCATTCCAAATGACTTCGTGAAAAAGACATCTTGTAATTCCTTGGTGACCAATATTTCGATTATATGTTTGTATTTTTGGAAAAGTTTCTGGCGCTTCTCTAAATTCTGGCAAAATCCATCTAAGCTCTCCATTGTTATTGTTGTGTCAAGAGTCACTTCTAAAAAATAATTTATAAGGAAATCAACAATAAGAGCTAAAGGAAATTGTAAAATTTAGTCAAAAAAAAAATAAAATTTTTTTAAAAAATTTATTTATAATATTTTAAAATTTTCTATCTCAACTATGATAGATGATATGATCTATCCATATCCATGGAAAATAATATTTGAATTAATTTTACCCTGTGGTAAATTCGGGGTACTTTGGTTAATGCCTTCCTCCTTGAAATTTTTATTTAAATATTTTTTTTTGCTAATTTACAGGGCTGAACACGATGTGAAAAGCGATGAGGCAAATTATACAAAAGCGATACTTTTTTGGACTTAATATTAAGTTTTGAGGTACATTAGAAATATTAAAGAATCTCAATTTGGCAAATGTATAGAGCACAAAAAAATATATATTTCAGCGCAAAAAGTTTCTGATAATAAATATTTTTACGCATAAAAATTAAATAGGGTCTAAAAAATTGGCTCTATTAAAATTTGTAGTCTTAATTTACAAAAAAATGATTGTATATACAAAAATTCTTTCGTGGCGAAAAATATTATATTTTGCGGCCATATAACTTGGCCAAATCAGACTTCTTTATGAATCCCTAATCCCAAGCCCCTAATTCCATCCTTCTATGAAATTAAGCCTGAACCCTATACCCTATAATTATGGCCAAGTTATATGGCCTCAAAAATATAATAATTTTCGACACGAAAGAATTTTTGTAAATTTAGTCATTTTTTTTGTAAATTAAATTTATTCCATTAAAATTTTACAAAGAGAAGGTAGACAAACCTTCATCATATGGCAATTTCGATATGTAGATTTCTTCGATTTGCCCAATTAAATTCTGCAAATGCAGATTATTTCTCTGCTCTTCTTCATCCATATTTTTCATTGAAAAGATTAAATGCTGCTTTAAAAACAATAATTGGCATAATTCATGCACTGGTGCGATTTCCATTTTTTTACTTTTTTCCGAAATTTCTTCGAATATTTTTTCCAATGCCACAAATTTTTGAGCATTTCCAACAATTTTAAGTGCATCCTCCACAGCTTTTTTCTTATTAGCCAAATTCACCACCACCGGTTTTTTGGGCGGATTAAGGTCAGCAAAAAGATGAGTAATTGTTTTCTCAATGGAGGGAAGTACCAAAGTGGCCTGAACAGTTTGCCAATCAACCAAACTTGTGTCCAACAAATGTGGTTGCAAATCAAAAGCAAATGTTTCTATGGAAAATGAAAATTTTGGTGCATTTTTATGAAAAAAATTTTATTAATTTTTTATGAGTCAGTAGAATTTAGCATAATTTTTTCAATAATTTAATTGGCTTTAAGGTTCTAAAATTGGTTTTGGTAAAATTTACGGTACAAAAACTGATTTGAAAAATTAGAATTTTGTAATTATAAAGTAAATCATAACTCAATCAAGTGACTTGATGAGTTTTGCCCAATTCTATTATTTGTTTATTATTCATATTATGTATATAGTAAATAATGATATTAGGGTCATTTGTTTCAATCTAATAAGCTAAATTTAAGGTGCGATATGTAGGATGCTAATAATAATTATGGAAATGTATTAAATTACCAAAATCTTTTGTATCGAAAAAAATTATTTTTTGAGGCCATATAATTTGACCAAATCAGACTTCTTTAACCCTAGCCCCTAATCCCGTTATGTCCTACTCTTAATACCTAGTTATGGCCAAATTATATGGCCCCAAAAAATATAATAATTTTCGGAGCGAAGGAATTTGAGTAAATTAATTATTTTTTAATTTAATATTTTCTCTATTAATTATCTTTATTTTGGAATATGACTATATTAAAGAATTTTTTATAAAAAGAACACTCTTATTATTTTCGAGAATCCTATGTCCAATCAAATTATTTAATAAAAAAAAATTTAATTAGGATGTACAAAAAAATGATGTGAAAAATATAAGATGCTAATTTATACCAGCTTTTTGGTTTATGGCCAATTGTACTTTACGATATTCAAAATCAGTGTTGGGTGCTTCATACATAAACCATTCCACTTTTGCCAAATTATCGCCAACAATTTCGCCCATCCTCATATCAAGAATACCAAATGACAATTTTATTAAATTTTTTATTGATTCTATAAATCACAAAGATGAGAAAATCCCTAAATGGAATATGGCCAAAATGACGCCATCGATTATAACTCATTAAGCTACTAAACGCTAACTGATTTTTATGATTTTGGTATAAAGTTTTATAATTAACTCATGTTTATTTTTATTGGTTCAAAAATTATTGAATTATTCTAAAAATTTTGCTTCAACAAAAATAGTAGGGTGGCAATGGCAGCAGGTATTGCCATTTGTGATAGTTTGCCAAGTCCTTGAAAAGAACCTTTTTCGTTTCTTTTATTTTCTGGGAAAATTGAGCATTAATTTATATTACACATTCGATTCGGAATCATCTATTTATTGGGAAAATGCTAATTCTTGCAAGATTTTATCCAATTTTATTAAAAAATTATTGTTTTAACGGCATAAAATTCAGTTTGCTGTAATTTAAATTCAGAGAAGCTGGTCAAGTCTATTTGAAATTGAAATCTTATAAAGAAAAATGGCACAAACTATTTAATAAAATAATTAGAAAATGTTGTAAATCATTATTAATTGCTAACTACAGAATCAAGGAAATATTATTTTATTTAAATTGTTTGAATATCCGTTTAGAAAGAATTTGCGAATTTTTTCAATTCTAAACCAATCTAAAATTTCTAGCATTTGAGAGCTAAAATTTTTCTTTCTAATTAATTAAAAAAAATATTAAAATCGATTCAATCCTTCATAAGATATAATGGATTTTGTTTAGCTGGCACGCCGAACTGACCATCATAAACATTGGCATATTTCTCATAGAAGTCAGTATTCAATTTTGGTCTATCTTTTAGTACAGCAGACAATGTTCTGCCACGCACAGCTCGAACTTAAAAAAAATTAAAATTTTCCTTTAAAATTTAGATATTAAACTTATCATTCGCTCGCATTCCTCCACTCCATAATAATGCAAATCGCCCTGAATGATCATAAAGTCCAATTCAGTTGTTTTCTCATTGATTTCATGGAACAAATTTTGCAATTGGCAAAATACATCCCGCATACATCTGCCGGCCAATGCTTGTCTCAAAGTTGGCGAACTTTCGTTGTTTCCCTCCAATTCTTGGCAATGAAAGAGATCGTCAATTAAATCTTTTTTATGTTTGTTCAATTCATGAAATAATTTCCTTCGTATTCTGGCAGTATATTTTTTCGGAATTTGCTCAATTTCATTCATTATGGTGTAGAAGTCGAAGAATTGGAGCAATTCTTGCAAGGCATATTTCTGACTTTGATAGCCCACAAATAATTCAATATCAAAAATAACTTCACGGAAAATGCTCTCATGGAAGGTGTTAAAATTGATGGGTTCTAAATAATTTTTTATATGGAAACAAAAGTAAACATTTTTCTGGAGAAATATATTCTCTAAAAATAATTGCAAAAACAATTGCTCTATTATAGTCCTAAATCATTCATATCTAATATAGAATACCGGTTTAAAGTTATATTAAAAATTTATACTGCTTGTTTAAATTTTTTTTTAAAAAATCAGTTTAAAACCGGGTTTAGAAAATCAAATCGATTTAAATATCAGTTAAAGAATAAGAAATTGTCTAGCTGAATAAAAATTGTAGTTGGATTTTTTAGTTATTATCTATGCTAAAATCAAACTCTGGTTTTATTTTTCAGTTAAATACTAAATCTTATTGGTTTGTAAGTTGTTTTAAAAAGCTAAATCGATTTAAAACAAACCTATTTTGATAAATGGGCTAAAATTAGAATTGAGAAAAGAAAGCAAAAAGGTAAACCGATTTATAGTTGAGTTCCAAAATTGGATCAAGTCGTTTTAAAATAAACTTATTCTTGGATTTTCTAATGGCATTAATTTGCTTCTTGCCAAAATATTAAAACAAATAATTTTACCAATTATGACCAAATTTGGAAATTCCTTGACGAATTCTTTAAAAAAATGAATGCCGAGAAGCTGGACCAATTTAAAATTCGTCTCATTTATAATTCTTGAATTAGCATCATTCTTTACAAAAAAAATTTCAAATTTTTTAGCCAATCCAATATTTTCCATTTTCATCAATTTGTGCAGGGTGACAGATTGTTGACGATGCATTTCACGCTGGAATTTTTTTTATTAACATTTAAATTTTATTATAACCATTTTTAATTTTATTGCTATCAAATTGATAAATTAGTATAAAATTTTGTTAGTAAATCATTGCAAAAAATCTGCAATTCTTTTTTAAAATTTTTTAAATTATTAATTTTTTTAATCATTTCAGAAAAACATCACTTTATTCTTAATTCTTATATTAAAATTATCTATTTATATTGATTCGGTCCTTAATTAAATTTGTTACAATCATTCACCACATTAGGCAATTTGAGGCATATTCTTTTGGACTAAAACTAAATCATAAATCATTTCCGAAAATAATCAAAATAAAATTCATCTTTATTATTTAATTTCATACGTCAAATTGACTTAATCTGACCATAAATAAAGTTCAAAATTAATATACCTTGAATTTGAAAACAAAATTGACGGTCTGTTTCTCATTTTGGCGACAATAATTGTCGGCTGATTCCATCCAAATTTGTGCAATTATTTTCCCATCATCATTTGATAAATTTGATAAAATATTTTCTTCTCCTTTAGATCCAGGCAAAATTCCATAATTTCTCCATCGATTTTGCTCCAACTTTTTAATTTGATAATATAAATTTTTCATGTGAATTTTTTGTTTTTTTTTTTTACCAAAAATAAAGCTATTTTTAAAAATGATTTAACTTTATAGAATGAAAATCAATTTGTTCCCAAATGAATAAATAATTAAAATGCACAAAAGAAATATGTATTAATATGGTTACTATTTTTTACCAACAAAACAGGTTTTTGATTTCTAACAAATCAGAAACCGGTAATAGATCATACAAATCTTATACTAATTTGTAATCACGTCGATTGGTATAATATTTGTCATGGTTTTGGCCTAAAATTATAAGAGTTTAAAATCAAATTTTGGGCCAAACCAATATATACCAATCGACGCGCTTCGATTAGATCTACAAATTGGTATAAGATTTGTATGATCTATAACCGGTTTCTGATTTGTTAGAAGTCAGAAACCTATTTTGTTGGTAAAAAAACATTTTTATTGGTTGGTAAAAAATTAATTCAAAATATCTCTCTATCTCTACCTTTAATAGAATGCTGCTTTTCTGTTGTGATGAGGCGGAGAAGAATGTGTTGAAAATGGACTCGCGCAAATGAATTAACCAACAAATGTTAATTTCAGCTAATTTTGCTGTCTCCTTTGAACCGAAAAGCTCCGTTTTATTAATTTCCAAAAATCGTTTGTCATTTATTGTTTTAAACAATTCCATTTGGATGTCACTAATTTGGGCGGCTCCACCCTTAAAATATTCGTTGAATTTATTTTGCCCTTAATAATCTTAAAAACGGATTAAAATAAAAATTAAAAATATATTAACTGGTGAAAATATTTTTAATGCAAAAAAAAAATTAAATTTCAAAAATTATTTATAAATAATTTATTACCAAAATAATTTAAAAGTGAGAAAAATATTTATAATAATAATTAAAAAAGACAAAAAATAATTTTATTTATCCAAAAAATAAATGAACATAAAATAATTTTAATGACCAAAAAAAGACCAAAAAATTTTAATGAGCAAAAATAATTTTAATCCGAAAAAGAATAATTTTAACGCCTTCTAATTTACCATATTGCCCTCCGTTGTCATTGTTGCTTTCACCATTTGTAGCATTGATAGTGCACCATTCCAACGAGTATACAAAAGGATGCTGTTCAATAGATGAGTTTGCATTGAATAATTCAACTTTGTATTCAACAAATATTCTGAGTACAGTTCTTCCATTTGAAATAAAATTGAATGAAAAAAAGAACCAACCTGTTGCGGAGCATTCATTTCCTGTGTTGGCATATTTGGAATTGCATTTGAATGTTGAGTAGGCAGTGGCATCAGTTTTCGGGGGGTAAGATGAATAAGAAAGAGAAAAGAAAAGAATTTAGATATGAGTAAGAAAGAGATAAGAAAAGGAATTTAGATAAGATGAGTAAGATAGAGAAAAAGATTTTGACTAGCTCCTGAAGAACGCCCGATAGGGCGTTCGCCTGAGCTAGTAATGTTAATGTTCAATTCAATTTATAAACCTTGTATTTCATATGCCATTTGCCAGTGTCCGTATTCTTTTCCGGAATATATAAAGGACCAGTATAAACATAAGCAATTGATTGTTTATGTCCGGCCAAACATCTATAAAAATTATTCAAATCACAGACGAATAAGCCAAGAATAATTACAAATAGGCCCACACAGAGAGAGAAAATACTTAAACAAACTAGACAATAATCGATCCAAATAAAGTATATAAATAAAGTAGACTTGCGAACCTTAGTTTAACCAATTTTGGTTTGGTTTAAAAGCTAGAGTAGATTTGAAAAGTAGTTAAAAAACTAGTTAGAAAAAGTTAAAATATTTTTTAGTTTATAATTTATATTTTGATAACCACTAAATTGGAAAATATATTTTGGGCTTTTGAAATTTTTAGTCATCGTAAGTTTATATCAAAAAAACTTACAGCGCATATTCCTCGATCACTCGCCAATATCCTGAATTCATTTCTCGATCCTGGGGCACTGAATTTGGATAGAGAAATGTTTCCTGTCCAACATTTTTATGCGCTCGAAATCCAGCCAAGTGGCCATGGTTCAATTTGAATTGCTTTAAAGAAATTTTTTACTCTTTTACTCAACCTATATTATTTATTTTTTTATATATTTTGATCCTATTCCTATTTCTCTAAAATCAAAATACAAATTCTTGCTAAAAAAATTTAAATTGTTTAAAATTTGTATAATATTGTAAAATAGAATTCATTTTTATTTTATTAAAAAAATCAAATTTTATTGAATTTAATTAATTTAATTTTTTTATTTTTAAAAAATTTTTAAATTGAAATAATTTATTATAATTTATTTTACATTTTTTATTATTTTACTTAATTTTTAATATTTGAATTTTTAATTTGAATTATTTTTTAATTTTTTTAATATTTAAAAAAATAAATTTTAATTATTTGTAATTAAAAATCTCACTTTTGCAATTTGATAGTCAGCCTCGACAGGTTGAAACTTTTCGGCCAATTTTGGATCTGCATTCCATTTTAATCTTTTTGGTGAAAATTTTGATAAAGCATTTTCCATAGTCAATCTCTCCAAAAGCCAACTGGCTACCAATTTGCGTGGATCATATTCCACCATAAATTCCTAAAAAATTAAAATAATTTTTGAAAATTAAAATAATCATAATCACTCTAATTCCTATTGGGATGAGAGAAAATTTTTTTCCATATTTTAATATATTAATTAATTTCATTAAATTTCATTTAAATTCATTTAGAATATCTAATTAAATTTGCTAACTTTATAAATGCGAAGATTCGGATCCATTTTTTTAATTTGATGTTCATCGGCAACGGTGATGGATGCTGAAGGCACATTTTGGTGATCTTCTTAAAGTTTATACAATTCAAATAAATAATTTCATTTAAAAAATACAAAATCGATTAAGATTAGTTGCATCCCGCCAATTTTGGTCAGTATATTTTCACATTTAAATAAAAAAAAATTGGTTAAATTTTTGAAAAAATTAAACAAGTTTGCCGAATTACTAACATTCTCGATTTTATGATCATAATTTGACCAAATTTTTTCAAATGAACATTATAAATATACAAATACATAGAATAATCAACATTTTTAAAATTATAAAATGCATTTCGAAAATTCAAATTGATAAATTAGCTACTGAATTTTGGTTAGTTAAATTTATCATATTGTATAATTATTTAAAAATTAAAAATATTATCTTAAACTTAAATAATTTTTAATAATAAAATGAGTACTTTTATTTCCCTCTATTAAATTTGCTTCGTCAAGGCGCGCAAGCATTTTTTTCAAATCCATGGCCAATTTAATTTGCACAAATTCCAACATGCTCTCAGCCCCACTGTTCACCAAATGTTCATCCATTTGGCGGTCATACATCTCGGAATGGCCACAATCCTTCATCTTTCCAATGTTCCTCGGGGGTCCATATTTCTCTGTCCATTGGCCAATTCGAGTGCAAACCAATTCATTTTCACCAATTTTCTTCCAATTTTCAACAATGAAGAGGGAAATGCAAAAATGTGTTGGCAAAACATCCAATATTTGTTCTTTGTCCTAAAGAATAATCGAAAATTCTCTTATTTTTTTCCAAATTTAAATTTAAAAATCAAATCTAAAAAGTTTTTTTTGAGCATTATTTTTGTACAAAGAAATTGCCAATTTATAATAAAGTGGATATTGTGTTCGAAATGGTTGAGTTTCTTTTTCTTCTAAAAAATATAATTTTATATATTTTTTAGGGTAAAATTACTGAAAGATGATTTATTTGAATATAAAATCGCTTAAAAATATTTTTAGGCCAATGCCATTACTAAAGGTCCGTTAGTTAGAGTCATATTTAGATATTTCAACAAAATTATCTACCAATTTCATTTCTTAAATAAATATGGCCATCATTTGATTTTAAAAAATTCTCCAAAAATATTTATTTAAAATGTCTAAATAAAAATTTGTGTTTTTTAATGTTGCCTACCAAAAATTCTGGAACATATTTGACTCGAAATGCGTGCCTCTTCCCTGCAATTGGCTTCAGGTCCAAAATTGTGATGGCACCGTTTAGCATGAATATTTTTGTTGCCTTATCTTTTGTCTCAATTTTCATCTTTTCCAATTTCTTTACACAACTATTAAATTTAATAAAATAAATATATTATTCCTATTTCAATTTAGCTTGTGGCATATTTTTCCGGTTATCAGTAGAACTCGAATTAGACCGAATTTTTGAGAAAAAGCTACTTATATTTACAAAATGTTTTTAACATAAATTTATTAGACTTGTTTTTAGTGATCATTTAGGATTAACGAAAGGAATATCACAATGCTAAATTGGTTGCTTCCTTTTTGAATTATAGACCAAAAATATCCAACTACTGAAATGGTTATATAAAAAAGGAGTCTATTAAATTGCTGAAAAAAAATAATTAATTTGCCGAAATTCTTTCACGTCGAAAAATATTATTTTTTGAGGCCATATAGCTTGGCCAAATCAGACTTCTCAATCCCTAATCCCATCTTGCCCCAAACCAATGAACCCTAATACCTAGTTATTGCCAAGTTAAATAGCCCCAAAAAAGTTTTTCAACACGAAAGAATTTCGGCAGATTAATTATTTTTTTCATCAAATTATATTATATCATTTAAAAATCCTATTTCTGAATACTGGGTATACTAATATTGACCGAATGCCCAGTCATATTTAAATTATCCCATTCCCCAACTTCACTTTGCATATTCGGTCAGTGCTGCCAAAACCTTCTTCTCAATCCCAGCATTTCTCTCATCCAACATTGAAAATTCGCCAATTTTGATGCCCATATTTCGGTTTATTTCGACCAATCGCCATTCAACTCTTTTCGTCCTCACATTCCGTTTAATTATTTGATCCTTGAAAAAATTGGAATTTTATAATTTTTAAAAATGAAAACGAATTTATTGTCCTTTATTTTTGTCGGTATTCCTTCTTATCCCAGAATAAACTAAATTTTAACAATGCAACTTGATCCGAACGATTAAAAGTATTTAACCTATTTTAATGATTTTGGTATCAAATTAAATATGAAATTATTGATTATAAAATAATATATATGAATTTTTTTCAGATTAAAATTTAGGATTTTTCCTCAAAATCTACTAAAAATTTACATTCAATATTTTTTTAGCCATTTTTGAACACAATTTCATCAATTATGAATCAATTTAAATAAAATTTATGTCATTAAAAACAGCTATAAGGGTTTTATCTTTAAATTGATATTAAAACTGTTAAAATAGGTTCTATAATAAATGAATTATAATCATTCGCGTCATGTTATCACACGCTAAAAGCTTTATTTTGTCGAGTGAAAAATGAAAGATAAAAAATTATTTTAATATTGTTAATTTTACCCTTTCTTGTTCCAATGGCTCGAATGGGGTGCCAAATTGCTCAAAATGTGAATGGATTAAATTTAAAAATCGATGAGCATTAATTTTTCCTTCATTATCGCTATCATCTTCAGTATGAGGAGTTAATTTTTTCTTTTCCTTTTTCCCCAGATTTTCCTCCATAACAAAATGTTGCCAAAAGAAGAAGACCAAGGGTGGAATAAATGAAAATGAAAGAAAGGCGCTGAAGCATCTTAAAAAAATTATTTTGATAGATATTTTCAGAAAAATTGTATTAATTTCAAATAAAAAATATTTAAAAAAATATAATGTGGAAATTACAAATTATAGGGAAGGAAATGGGGATGGGGTGGAATGAGATTGCCTGTGGCAAAATAAGCATTAATGTAAAATTAAAAACGAATATTTGCAAAATTTGCAATTTTATGGAAAAGTAAATTATGACCGACTCTAATAAAATCAATGGAAAGGAAAAATTGATTTTTCCAATCCATATAAGCAAAACGAGGGATTTGAATGGATTGGAGAAAAAAAAATCAATTTTGGATGAAATGGTGAAATGAAATCCACTTTTTTGGGGTGTATTGACACTGCCCAAAATGCGTACGTGAGGGCGTCAGGGCCTCTGCGCGAGGAATAGTCTCAGTTTGGGCCTTTCCATATGGCCGGCGGAACGACCGAAGAAGCCATCAATAATAGAGCCTTCGTTGGGCTGCGTTGATTAGAGAAAGAAATCGGCGGATTTAAATTAAATTTTGATATAAAAAATGTTTTAGAAAAAATAGCATAATAAAATAGTAAAATAGTTTTTACTTTTTATTAATATTTTGAACGATTTTAAACTAATGTGCAAAATTCTTGTACAAAAAGTTGGTCCGCAAGACAAGAAAAGATTTTCGAAAAAAATATTTTTTTATTAAATATGAGATCATCTTAAATTCATTTAAAATGAGCAAAAATGTAAAAAAAATAATTTTTAAATTTTAAAAACTTTTCTTTGCTTCCATTTCATCCAACAAAAATGTGGTTGTCATATTGGCTCCTGCTGGATTTGAATTTGAATTATTATTTTCCTTCGCCGTTGATGAAATGGAACTGCCGCTTCCATAAATGTCCGCTTCTGTGGCCCTTCTTGCCTCGTTGTTTTTTAATCTTTAGAGGAAAATTTAAAAAAATATTTAAAAATATTTCATTTTTTATCCAGCAGTAAAGTAATTCTACAATTAAAATTATTTGCGGAATTTATAAATATAAATTTGGCACGATTTGGTACTTCTTAATTATCCGGGTGCAGATTTTAAAATTTTTTTTGAGATTATTTATCTATTTCGCATATTTTATTGTAAAATAATGAAAAAACATGATTTTAGATGATTTTAGAATTGACCATTTTGGGTAAGGTAATTTTAGGAGGAAAAAAAATTTGCGCCCGGTTAATTAACAAATTCCCTCGATTTTTGTAATAATCAATATTTTTGTCAATTTTTCGACTAATTAGATGTGATTTGTAAGAATCGAATTTTTGCCCGGATAAATTGAAAATTTAAACAAGTTGGTTCAGCTTTTGTGGAATTTCTCCTCAGAAAAGTGAGACCGTTTTTTCGACATTTTCACTCAAATATACATTGAATTAATTTATTTTTCATAAAATTAACCTCCTTTTGTCCAAAATCAAATGAATTCCGCCACTTTTGTTGGAGCCAGCGAATAAATTCGTCGACTGATTTCCCACCGGTGGTGGGCCATTGCCCAATCGTGTTGAGTGGTTGATTATTGGCAATGGCAAAAATGTTGCCGTTGATGGGGAATTAGGTGATTGAATTTGATGTTGATGATTTTGATTTTGATGTTCCCAACGGGAATTCATTGCATTCTCAAAGAGGAATGGACGAATAAGATATTGGCGTGAGGCAAATTCCCTTCAAATTTAGTATGAAAATATTTTATACAATATTATTTTATTAATATATAATAAATTTAGTTAAAAATGATTCGTACCACCATTTTATTTTTGGTTTGACCATTCTTTTGGCCTTTAACTTAAATTTATTTTTTATTCCGGAAATTTTCGCTTCAATTGAATCAGAATTAATTAAAAGTTGCATGCTTTATTTGTAATAATCCCAAATGTAAATTTTAAATTTTTGGACATTAGAAAATATTTTTTAAAGGATTTTTTAAGTCCTGAATATAAAATTTACCTCCAAAGATGTTTGACAATGCCCACAACAATCAATTCACCGGCATTGTTGGCCAAGAATCGCAGTATAAAAATCTGAAATTTGTTTTATATTTATTATCAACTTAAATTTAAAAAAATTTTATTCAAAAAAATTCATTGAGATTTTTTCAATAAAAAATTAAATTAACAAAAACTGGATATTTGGCCAAGTTTTATTGCCACAAAAAAAGAAAATTTATAGTTTCAAAGTTTTAAAATTTTTAGTAAAAAACAAACTAACCCCATCGGATTTAAGAAATTGGTCAACAAATTTTTCTAAGGCATGCAAATTCGGCACTCGAAATGGGCGTCGTCCATCAGCAGCTGATGGGGAAAAATCGCCATGTTCATTTTCATCATCAACGGCAATTCCCCTCATTGGCATTCTCTGTTTTGACAAATTTCCAATGCGATCATTGTGCTCGGCAATTTGCATGAATTTGAGGACATAATCCATTTTGACTGCTTGCACCAAACTGTTCGTCATCCAAAATAGGGTTGAACAACTGTTTGTGAAAATTATTAATAAATAAGAATATTTATTTTAAAATTTAAAACATTTTTAAAAATTTTAAAAATCTAATAAAAAATTTAGAGTGGTAATAATTCCGTAAAAGGCAATAAACATCTTTCTTAAGGCAGATTTTTGCAAAAATCCTTTTTCAATTTCTCCCTCCGTTACATAATTTAATAATATAGAAACTAGTTTAAAAAATTTTTTAACAAATTCTCTCATTTTTTCGGTACATAGTTTTTTTTTTAACATAAAAAATTAATTTAAGAAAATTTTTAAAAATAACAGATTAAAAAATTTCCAATACATAATTACAAAAGAATTATTTAATTTAAATGAATGAAATTAAAAAAAAACAAAATTCGCAGACAAAGTTATTAGATTTCTTTAATAAAAACAATCAACAAATTTTAAATCTCCTGTCCTATGCCTTATTAACATTTAATTTAATTTAGCGAACAATTAAAAATATAATAACTGTTCTTAATTAAATGACAAAATTTGATAAAATCTTAAATTTGCTCAATTTTAAAGCATCTCTTGATATGAGTAAAACAGATTAATGTTATCTCGAATTTTGCCCAACTAATATTTATATGACAATCTCCGACAAGTCAATGCCAACATTTACCATTTGGATAAGTCAAACGTATTTATAAATGTTGGCATTTAATTTGCTAAAAATGGACTGAAATTACTTACGTTGTTGCACAGAGAAGCACACAATACCAAAGCCAAAAAAATGCAAACACTTTTTCGTTAATAATATTTATGAGCAGGGCACATTGAACAGTATATCTGATTAAAAATTAAAAGAAAGAAATTATTTAATTAATAGGCGTCTATTAATTTGCCCAAAAAAGAATAATTTACCAGATTTTTGATGCCAAAAAATAATCAATATTTTACGACATATAACTTGGCGAAATCAGACTTCTTTAAGATTACCTAACATTTAGCCTCTAATCCCATCTTGCCTTAAACCTAATCCAAAGTCCTAATACCTAATTATTATTTGCCAAATTATATGGCCTCAAAAAATAATATTTATCGACACTAAAGAATTTGGGTAAATTAATATTTTCCCTCTAATTAAATTGATAAATTTTGGTGCTTGTAAAAATTCTATTTAGTTTCCTCGTTTTTGTAGTTATTCTCTGAGCCTTACCTGTTCAAATTTGCCAAATAGCGTACTTCAAAATCGCAGAGTGTGACCCTCGGGAAATGGCCAGACCTTTATTAAAGAAGCAAATAAATTTATTTAAGACAAAAAATATAATTTAATTATCTTTGATCGAGACAAATATTCTGGTTTTCTATTCAGGGTCATCAAAAAATTTTACTCGTTCCAAATTCATCCAATTAAAAATATGCCCTAGAGGCAACTCTGAGATAGTCCCAAAAAAATTATTCCCGAATTTTATCTTCATTCCTGCCCTGCGGGTTCAAGTCAATTTAAATTAATCTTCGGGGAAAATTCCATCCTATTAATTAAATATTCATTTTTTTATTGATTTTTCCTCCGGCTAACTTTGTCCACTCTTTGCCTGCCATCAAATCGCCGATCACCTGGAACCCATAGAGAAAATGTTCATCGGATTTGAGTGCCGTGTTCAGCAACATAAATTGCAGCATAATATTGAGGGTATAGCACAATTTGATGAACAAATACAGGAAACACACCAAATGGCCATTGAAGAACCTGTGAGAATTTAAATTGATTAGTGCAATATAATTTATCAATTTTTTCAGTAAAAATTATCTCTATGTTTACCAAATTTGGAACTATTTTATAAATCATTGATTTTTATGAATTAAACAGGGAAATAATTAGTGAATTTGATAGTAATTGTCAAAAAAAAATTGAACATAAAATATTAAATAAAAAAAAATTGAACAGGTCTTTGCTTATAATTGATAAAATTTCCTGGTCAATCAATTAAATTTTGATCAATCTTTTTAATATCAAAATGAACTACAGAAATTAAAAATGATATTAATATTTCATTAATTGCTTAAAAGATTGCTGAGATATATTTGGCCAGTGTGTAAAATTTATTTTATTTTCTTTCTCATAAATCTCAATCAAATCTATGTGTAAATATTTGAGTCAATCACATTACAAGTTCCCAAAATTTCCACAGTGGAATAAAATAAAATTTTTGAATGCTAAATTAATAAAAGTAAGAGTTGATTCCAAAAATTATACACGATAACGATAAACCTAGTCACGAGATAACGATAAACGATACGCGATAAGTAACATATTTTACTTCATTTATTTCTGCTATTTTGTAAAACTAAGAGGAAAAAATGTTTGTGGGAAGTAAATGGCAGCTGAATAAAGAACAAGGGAATTGGCTTGGAGTCAGCACACAATTCGCATACTCTCTCACCCAAATTCGAGCTTCTCTCGTTCGCTATTTTTTGTGTGACACTGCCATCGCTGCCTATGGTCCATCATGCATGGGGCTTCTACCTATCTTCTATCTCGCATACTCCCGAAGTCCCGAATAGACGAAGTCCCGAAAGGACGAAGTCCCGAAAGACGAAGTCCCGAATAAAGGGAAGTGGACGAAGTCCCGAAAAGACGAAGTACCGAAAAGGAGAAAATGGGACGAAATCCCGAAAACTTTGACTTGTGGATCAATTTTTTCGATCGATACCTCAATCGACGCGTCTTGATGCCAGGATCATGAATATGCCATTATTTTTTCAAAAAACTCAAAAATAAAAAAGTTATGGCCATTAAAGTTACCATAGGTGGACCCAGGTTGACTAAAATGGCCATAACTTTTTTATTTTTGAGTTTTTTGAAAAAATAATGGCATATTCATGATCCTGGCATCAAGACGCGTCGATTGAGGTATCGATCGAAAAAATTGATCCACAAGTCAAAGTTTTCGGGATTTCGTCCCATTTTCTCCTTTTCGGTACTTCGTCTTTTCGGGACTTCGTCCACTTCCCTTTATTCGGGACTTCGTCTTTCGGGACTTCGTCCTTTCGGGACTTCGTCTATTCGGGACTTCGGGGTAGAGCCCTTCTATCTACCACAAGAAGGCATAAACCCAGAGCCGTGATGCTCCGTGGAATTATGATGAACTAATAAGAAAGAAAACGAGCTAGAGCTATGCAATTTGGGTGAGAGAGTATGGAAATTGGGTGCTGCCTTCAAACCAATTCCCTTGTTCTCCATTCCACTGCTATTTCGAGTCAAATTTCGAGTTCGAGTAGGGTTTCGATTTCGAGTTATAATAATTTTTGGAGCGGGGAATTTTTTATCCCCTTAAATTCTTCACAATTCAACTTCGAAATATTTGAAAAATTGTTAGAATTAGAATAATAATTCAAAAACGGATTGTCAAAAATTTTTCGATTGATTCTATTCGATTCCGATCAAAAATGCAAAATTGAAAAAGATTTATAAGGTTTGAAATTTTTTAATAGCTTAACTTGTTGAAATATTGGTACTTATGTCGTTTGTATCCCCTCTGACCCTTAAGAAAGGAAAAAGTGAAGGGTCCCCCTTGGGGTCATCAGGATTAGGGTTAGGGTCGTTAGGGATTATCTTGGATGATATCTATCCCTGATTTGACCTTACCTAACCCTATCCCTAATCCTGATGACCCCAAGGGGGGCCCTTCACTTTTTCCTTTCCTAATGGTCAGAGGGGATACAAACGACATAAGTACCGAAATATTAGCCAATAAAAAGCTGATGGCCATTTACAAATTGCCCAAAATTTGAACAACAAATAATAATAAAACTAACTTATTTGGATTTGTAGAAAAGTCAATTAATAGAATTAAGGGGATTAAAAATTCCCGTTCCAAAAATTAATCTGTACTCCCAAAAACGTTCAAAATGAAGAATATACAAAAAAAAAGTTGCCATTTTCTTTAATCGATGTGAAAAAATGTTTGTGAGAAGCAAATAGCAGCTGAATTGAGAACAAGGGAAAGATGCATGAAGGCAGCACCCAATTCCGCATACTCCCGAAGTCCCGAATAGACGAAGTCCCGAAAGGACGAAGTCCCGAAAGACGAAGTCCCGAATAAAGGGAAGTGGACGAAGTCCCGAAAAGACGAAGTACCGAAAAGGAGAAAATGGGACGAAATCCCGAAAACTTTGACTTGTGGATCAATTTTTTCGATCGATACCTCAATCGACGCGTCTTGATGCCAGGATCATGAATATGCCATTATTTTTTCAAAAAACTCAAAAATAAAAAAGTTATGGCCATTTTAGTCAACCTGGGTCACATCTATGGTAACTTTAATGGCCATAACTTTTTTATTTTTGAGTTTTTTGAAAAAATAATGACATATTCATGATCCTGGCATCAAGACGCGTCGAATGAGGTATCGATCGAAAAAATTGATCCACAAGTCAAAGTTTTCGGGATTTCGTCCCATTTTCTCCTTTTCGGTACTTCGTCTTTTCGGGACTTCGTCCACTTCCCTTTATTCGGGACTTCGTCTTTCGGGACTTCGTCCTTTCGGGACTTCGTCTATTCGGGACTTCGGGGTAGAGCCAAAGCCGTGATGTTCGGTGGAAACAAAAGAGAAAACTAGAGCCAGAGCAGTGCAATTTAGGAGAGAGAGTGTATGAATTGCTTGCTGCCTCCACAAGCCAATTCCTTTATTCTCCATTCAGCTGCTATTTGCTTCTCACAAACATTTTTCCCTAACAAATTGATAAAATAAAGAGAAAAATGAAGTAAAAATGTTTCGTTTCGATTCCGAGTAAAATTTCGAGTATCGAGTATCGAGTTATACTAATTTTTGGAGCGGGGAATTTTTTATCCCCTTAAATTCTTCATAATTCAACTCCTAAATATTTGGAAAATTCCTTATTTTCTTATAGTCAGAATGAGAATAATAATTCAAAAACGGATTGTGAAAATTTTTCGAAGTTTTGATTCCATTCCAATTCCGATCAAAATGCAATATTGAAAAAAGTTTTTATACTAATTGCTAATGTATAGAATTTTTAATAGCTTGAAAATTGTTGAAATATTAGTCAATGAAATACCAAAATTTGAATAAAAAATAATAATAATAACACTAACTTAATTGGATTTGTAGTTAAGTAAATTAATAGAATAATTATATTTTAAAGGGGATTAAAAATCCCCGTTCCAAAAATTAATCTATACTCCAAAAAACGTTCAAAACGAAGAATATTAAAAGAAAGCAACTAATGCTTCCTTTTTCTTTAATCGATGTGAAAAAATGTTTGTGGGAAGCAAATAGCAGCTGAATAGAAAATAAAGGGAAGTGGCATTGAAGTTGAAGGCATAAGGCAACACCCAATTCCCATACTCTCTCACTCATATTCACACTTCTTTCGCTCGCCATATTTTGGTGCCACTAGCATCGCTGCCTATGCGAGTGGGCTTGGACTGTGGCTGGGTTTCTCTCTTCAATATTTTTTCAATCCACTAGGAAAACCAGCACAGGAACAGGAACTATGATGCTCAATGTAGCTGGAACCAAAAAAGAAAAACAGGGGCCAGAGCAGCGCGTTCTGGGTGAGAGACTGTGCGAATTGTTTGCTGCCTTCAAGCCAATTCCCATGTTCTCCATTCAGCTGCTGTTTGCTTCTCACAAACATTTTGCCCTCATAAATAGAGAATAACCGAAATAAATTAAGAGAGGGTATTTGATCATGATTAAGTTTTTATATTGAATATAATTTTTGGAACGGGGAAATTTTTTAATCCCCTTAAATTCATCATCAAGTAATTTTTCAAATTCAAGGATAATTCGAAAATTTTTATTTTTTGACATGACAATAAGAATAATAATCCTTAAAGATATTGGCGAATTTTTAAAAATGAATTTCAATTTAAAAATGTTAGTAAATTAGAAAAATTTTTGGAAAATCCCAAAAAAATTTTTTAGAATCGCTTATAGCCAAATTTTTCTTATTAACAATAAGCATAAAAATCAGAAGTCACAAATGGTAAAAAAGCAAATATTTTTACAATTCTTTCTCCTTTTGATGATTTTTATTTATTATTATAAATATTTTTTTATGGACCTTATTGGCCTAAATTTGGCCAGAATGGATGCCGATGGATGTGGTTGACTTCCCACTTCCCGGAGGTCGATCATTTCAACGAATGTACCGGCCACAGCTTGCAACACTTTTTCCCGTTCATTTGGATCCAAAATTGTGCGTGCCTCATCCGCAGCCGAAATTAAATGTTGAATGTTTGCGCCTTTGAATTATGATCAGATTTAATTTAGTTGAAAGTAATAAAGGAAAATTATTGTATCATTGTCGAAAAATCTAATTAAAATTTAAAAGTATTAAAGTTTTGATAGAATTTTGTGAATAATTTCTTAAGCTAAGATTGATTATTCCCTATAAGTAAAATTATAAAATAATTCCAATTTTATGTCTTATTATTCGCGTTACCAATTTTTACTCCAGGAAAATGGATTCTCTATTCTTTTTTGTCTTTCAATTTTGATTTCTCCTTAGAAATTATATGGAAAAGCCAAAAAAAATTTAATCGAATTTTTGCTTATGAAAATATTTCCATAAAAAAAGATTTTTGCTTTTCTAAAATTTAATTCATTTTTTTTTTCTTATATAATTAAGGCCAAAGTACGAATCCCTAGTTCAAAACACAACTTTCGACTTAGTTTTTTATTTTCTGATATTCTAAAGAAAATAAAAGTTAAAATTTTACCATTTTGCCAATTCAGCAATCGCCAAAGAATGCAAGGCAATGAGAACATCAATGCTTGAGCAATCAGAATGAATGGGACCTGAAGAAAATGGGAGTAATTAATTAGAGAATTTTAATGAATAAAATTGGAAGAAGGCAAAAATAAATTATTGCCATTCGATTTTGCATTGACAAATTATTATTGCCACTTTTTAGCCCTTCTTTTACCCATTGATAATAGCCAATTTGTTGTTCCTCTCGTCTCTCATGGCTGTCCGGAATATGCTCATACATCGGAACCCTAATGAAATAAATAATTATAAAATTTTTGTTAACAATTTCGTTGCCATTAGGGCTAACCGAAATTTTACATATTGGTCGGTCAATATCTTAACAATTTTTCAGACAATTAATAAATTTTTTATTTTTGGATTAAATTCGATCTGTTGAACTTTTTAAATTCTAAATGAATAATAATAATAATTGGCCAGAGGGTTATGGCCAAAAATGATCGATTTAAGTCTGTTTTGTCCCTTTTGGTCACTGCCAATTTGCAATTAAATTCATGAATTTTTTAAAATTAATTAGTTCATCAAAATTGACTAAAAAATAATTAAAAAATAAATTTAAAAAATTGGTAATATTAATATATTTGTGAGATGCGCAAAGTCAATTACTCCCATATTTAAGTCTTAATGCTAACCAATATGTGTTCTGAATCCAGCAGAATGCCTCAATATACTGCTCCATGCTCTCCCTCGAATGGGGATTCACCCAACATTCAATGGGGGAACCGCCAAATTGTTTTGCCGAAACAACCAAACAGGCAATGGCCAACATAATTGGCGTATAGTAATAATTGAGACGGTCCACAATGTCATCATCGCCTGTGAAGGGAAAATTTGGGATAATTGTAATTGTGAGAATGGGAAATGGAGTTATTTTTTGTTGAATTTTCCCCGAGGAAAAATTGAATAATTTCGGAGAAATATTTAATTAAATAGCGAAAAGAAATTTTCCCATCCAAATTTTGGTAACAATTTTCCAACTGAAAATTAATTTTATATATTAAAAAAAATTAATTTATAGATTTAATTGAAATTGGCAAAAAATTAAGATAAAAAAAACGATAAAATAGGTCCAAAATTAGGCAGCATTGGTTAATTTAATTTTGAGATCAATAATTTTGATATCAAAATGCTCTACAGAAAAAATTTAATGTTGTAAAGCTTTATGTAATAAAGAGTAGCTTTTTGTATTATTTTTTGTTAGAAATTAGAAAGAAAAATCACCCAACGGCAAGCGATGGTCGGTGGAATAAAAGAGCGAGCTAGAGAAACGGGAATTTGGGCGAGAGAGTATGGGAATTTTTTGCTGCCTCTAAGCCAATTCCCTTGTTCTAAATTCAGCTGCTGTTTGCTTCCCACAAATGTTTTTCCCTCGAAGATTGGGAAAAGAAAGCATTTTTATAGAATTTACAATATCATTATGCCAAAATATAAAATTTAAATAATTTTTGGAACGGGGGGTTGCGCTTAATCCCCCTTAAAATTGTTTACAAACAAAAGTAGCAAATTTTCGAAATTTAATACAATTTATGCAACAATTTATTGCCCATATTTTTTAATCAATTCCGATCAGCATCAATAGAAAATATTAAACTAATAATTAAACTAGGAACTAAAAAAGAATTTTTATTTTTTATATGTGAGAAACAAATGAAAATGAACTGTGTTTAGAGTAAAATGGGAGAAAAAATAAAAATAGATAAAATATGATAAGTAAAAATAAAAATGTTCTATACTTTTTTATACAAATATTCTCAAAATAAAATTTTTTTGTCTTTTTTGAATTGTTTGCTTAAAAATTTCTATATTCATTGATTAATAAAAAAATTATTAATGTAAAATCATACTGTTTTAAGTATTATAAAATAAATTTTTTAATCTGAAATATTTTCAAATAAATTCTACCAGCTTTCTCGCTGCATTTTTGCTTTTATAGCTTTAATAAATACTAATTTTGTTTTATAATCTGCCATTATCGAAAAATATGCTTGGACCGGAATCTATTCAACAACGAATTTAAAGGGGATTAAAAAATCCCCCGTTCCAAAAATTATCTCAATACAAATTAAAAGTTATAGGTACATGTTAAACTAAATGCTGTCATTTTCTCTAATCTATGGTGAAAATTGTTTGTGGGAAGCAAACAGCTGCTGAATGTAGAACAAGGAAATAACTTGGAGGCAGCACACAATTCGCACATACTCTCTCACCTAAATTCTCGCCTCTCTCGCTCATTTCCCTTTTAGTCCACCAAGCAGCAGCACCATGGCTTTATTTTTCTTATTCTCTATTCACACAATCTCAGCTAATCTAATGAGCAATGAAAGGCTCTACCCCGAAGTCCCGAATAGACGAAGTCCCGAAAGGACGAAGTCCCGAAAGACGAAGTCCCGAATAAAGGGAAGTGGACGAAGTCCCGAAAAGACGAAGTACCGAAAAGGAGAAAATGGGACGAAATCCCGAAAACTTTGACTTGTGGATCAATTTTTTCGATCGATACCTCAATCGACGCGTCTTGATGCCAGGATCATGAATATGCCATTATTTTTTCAAAAAACTCAAAAATAAAAAAGTTATGGCCATTTTAGTCAACCTGGGTCCACCTATGGTAACTTTAATGGCCATAACTTTTTTATTTTTGAGTTTTTTGAAAAACAAATGGCATATTCATGATCCTGGCATCAAGACGCGTCGATTGAGGTATCGATCGAAAAAATTGATCCACAAGTCAAAGTTTTCGGGATTTCGTCCCATTTTCTCCTTTTCGGTACTTCGTCTTTTCGGGACTTCGTCCACTTCCCTTTATTCGGGACTTCGTCTTTCGGGACTTCGTCCTTTCGGGACTTCGTCTATTCGGGACTTCGGGAGTATGCGGCAATGAAATGGCCAAAATAGCTGCACAAATTGTGGCCATTTTGTTTTTAGCTTTTTTGTAGAATATTTTTATATTAAAATGATACTACTTGGTGTTCTGTATCACTTTTTTGTTGAGAAGGGAAAAAATGAAAAGTGTCAGCAGGATAGTCAAATTATGCCTCCCTCCTAGGTCATTATCATATTTTTAAAGTGGACCATCAACCATCATTTTTTCTAGTTGAACCAATGGGATAAAAATACAAGTTCCTTAAGTACCACCAATTTTGTTATTTTCCAAAAGTACAATTACCTCGAACACGCAATGCAGAAATGAATGTCCTGGCCAATGTTGCGTGGAAGAACATGTCTGTGGTGGCACCGGCTGTGGCAACTGCAGCGGTTCGAGCCAATGGCTCTGAGCCGGTGACGGCCGCGCTGAATGATGAAGCAATTTTTGTGTGTGTTTTTCACGTTATGTGACACGGTAAAATAAATAAATACATATGCCCTGAGGGAAGATGTGAAAAAGCCCTCAAGGGCACTGGTTTGGGGGAGGGGTTTTAGGTGAGTACAATTCTAAGAAGGCAAATGAAGAAGAGGAGGAGGAGATTGGTTTTAGAGCCATCATATCGTTGGCATTGGCCATAAATCCTTTTGCTTTTGGGCCTGCTGTCCGCAAAACATCCTGTGCCCCCTTTTGCCACCACCTTTCCATCCCCGTCCTCATCTTCTCAATCCCCTTTCCCCTTCCATTTCCTTTTTGGATTTGATGGCTTTTAGAGAGAGTGCCAGAAGATGGATGGAGATTGGATCCCCCTTTGGACATATTTTCTAATTTAAACCCAATTCTTAGAGGGCCATGTCTTTTCCGATTGCTTTTTGGCACATAACCTCTCTAAAGTGGGCTCTTTCGGATGTTGGAACGGAAATGTCTTTTAAAAACCACCGCAACAAATTTGGAGAGAATTAAAAGATTAGTCTTTGGTTTTGTAAATTCTAAAAATAAATTACTTTAAATTGACTGCCTTGGATTTAGTGGCTTAATTTGTTTAGGCCAGTAATTTAACGGTTTAAAAGCCAATTATTAATTATGGTTATGAAATATTCAATTTTCAGTTAGCTCCACTAAATTTCCTTAATCGTTGAAGGCCATATAACTTGGCAATAATTAGGTATTAGGGCTCAGGGTTAGGTTCATTACAGGGATGGGATTAGGGACTAAGGGTTAGGGGTTAGGGAATCTTAAAGAAGTCTGAATTGGCCAAGTTATATGGCCTCAAAAAATGATTATTTTTCGACGCGAAAAATTTGGGTAAATTAATTCTTTTTGGGCAAATTAATAGACTCTCTTTGTAGAAAGGAGAAGAGAATTTTTTTATTGAAACATTTAAAAAATTTATTCTGAAAATTGTGCATTTTTTCTTTATAATACCCAAAAATATTATGGACCGTTTCTTTAATATTCCGATGAAAAATATCCTTAAAAAGGAAGAAATTTGGTCATATAAAAAATTGTATGTGAGTATGGATGGGTGAGGAATTTGATTAAATATTCGGCAAACCTAAGGGGCAAGTGAAAAATGGGCCAGCGGCACGTTTCAAAATTGGCTTTTCTTTCCAAATTTCTTCTTTCGCTAGGAGGAAGGTGTCCAAAGAATATTATTTTATTTATATTTTTGGTCGGCCCATCCCATAAATTTTGTTAAAAAAATTTGGGTTATTAAAAGGAAAAATTAGTCTAAATTTGTACTAAAAATTATTAATATTTTAGATTCATTGAATTAGAACAAAACATAATTTATGGAAAAAAAAGCGATTTTCGTTGCCTCTGTAAAAAGGAGGGAAATTGTGCAAAAGTTTAAAGGAACTATTCATGTATGAAAGTAAAAGGCCGAATGGATGACCTTTCCCATAAAAAAAGAAGTGGCCATATGAATTTTTTGGCTTAATTCAGGCATTTTTAATTGGTCATCCAAGTGGAAATCCAATGACAATTTTAAAAGTAAAATTGGTTATTTTTGCATTTTTGGCAAAAGCTTTTTCACTGCAAAATAAAAATTTCTATTTTGGGAAATTAAAAGAATTAGGAAGATTTTGCATTTTTTTTATATTTAAGAGTCTAAAAATTGTTTTTTTGGACAAAAAATATGTCAAAAATTTCAAAATGATCTTTGTAACAATTTGTGAAGCTACCATGGAAATGGTCAATTTGTGTCCCCAAATTTTTTTTCTGCCACCTTTTGTACTTGATTTCATAATTTTTGCTAGAATAATGAATTAGGTCGAGATTGATGAGAGTTACTGCCCACCTATTTTCACAATATTTGCAATGATTTTTGGCTGTTATCTGAATTTTGCGCATTGACAATATCTTAGTAATCTATTAAGCTATTAGTAAAATTTATCAAATTGGTTTAAGCTCTTTTTCTAGAGCATTCTGATAATCAATAAAATTGATCGGAATAATTTAGTCAGAAAATTATGACAAAAAAGAAAACTATCCGATTTTTACCTATTTTCTTGCATTATTCGTTCACATTTTTAAATTTTTTCCCTTAAATAATTAATTTCTATCAGCAGATCTATAAAATTTATAATTAAATTTATCATTAGAGTATTTTTGGGAAAATTTTACCTTTTTCTTTAGAACTAAATAAGTAAATTTTATTTCATTTCCACATGTATTTCCAAATTTTAATTATTTTTTAATAAGGTCAGTCAGTTATAAATTCAAAGTAAATACAGGCTTTTCTAATGATATATCATTTTTTCCAAATGCCACACAAAAACAATGCAAAATCACGGTCTTCTCAACAATCCATTTCGTCAATTTCCCCATTAGCAAAATTTTAGGCAATTTTAATTTTTCATCTTCCTTCAAGTTCCATCAATTTAGCGTGTACATTTTAATTAAAATTCTCAAATCCCAACAAACTCACAAGAGTGATGCCCTTCGCCATGCACTTCCCACTGGTGTATCGGCGGCCGCCGCAGGCATTATTCCTCACTTCTTGTTTTATGTTGTTTTTGTTTTTATGAATTTTCTTTGTGTTCCACTTTTCGTGACTTTTGACAATGACACAAAATTTTTCCTCGAACTCAATTTGCCTTTTTGCTTCGGACTATATGGTCATCGGTCGAGTAGAATTGTTTTTAGTTGCTAAAATGCCAGTGTATAAAAATAAATGGCTTTTATTTAGACACAAATAATTGGGGAATTTCTTGCTTATTAGAAAAACAAACAAATATAAATATGGATTTTCGATTTCTTGCTATCTAATATTTTCAACTCTACAATCAAATGCTTGTATTAGGATTTAAGGGATAAGTTTAACCCAGGATGGGATTTTGCGAATACAGAATGGATTTCAGCTTAGTTAAATTTATTATTACAAGAAAAGTACTCTGCTTAATAAAACAAAATATTGACGATTATTTAAAGACGAAGATGAATATGGAATGTGGATACGATAAGGATTCCTGGATAAGTTTAACCGGGAAGTGAATATGCGAATAAAAAATGGATTTCAGCTTAGTTAAACTTACGAGCGCTGGGATGCCGCTGCGCGGCATCCCAGCGCTCGTCAAAACGTTTTAAAATTAAAATGATGGAAAGTTAAATTCTCAGTTTCAATTTTATTTAAATGAAAAAAATAAAAAACACAAATTCCATTCGTTCGCTTGATTAATTAATGTTAATGATCATCATCTCCATCTATATCTCTAATTCATTATTTATAGTTCTATTCATTCATTATCCAATTTCCCCTTAATTCAATCCAAAAATTCTCGATCATTCCCGGCACAATTCTATTTATTCTCGAGCATTTCCGAATTTTTGCCTTTCATTCTCGACAATTCCCAGTTTTTACCCTTCATTCTCGACCATTCCACGCTTTATACCATTCATTCTCGACCGTTCCCAACTTTTTAACCTTTATTCTCGACTATTCCCGACTTTTTACCCTTCAATCTCGACCATTCCCGGTTTCTTACTCGTCATTCTCGACCATTCCCGGCTTTTTACCATTCATTCTCGACCATTCCCGGCTTTTTACCATTCATTCTCGACCATTCCCGGCTTTTTACCATTCATTCTCGACCATTCCCGGCTCTCTATGCTTCAATCTCGACCATTCCCGGCTTTTTACCATTCATTCTCGACCATTCCTGGCTTTTTACCATTCATTCTCGTCCATTCCCGGCTCTCTATGCTTCAATCTCGACCATTCCCGGCTTTTTACCATTCATTCTCGACCATTCCCGGCTCTCTATGCTTCAATCTCGACCATTCCCGGCTTTTTACCATTCATTCTCGACCATTCCCGGCTCTCTATGCTTCAATCTCGACCATTCCCGGCTTCCATTCATTCTCGACCGTTTCCAGCTTTCTACCATTCATTCTCGACCATTCCCGGTTTCTTACTCTTCATTCTCGACTATTCTCGGCTCTCTATGCTTCATTCTCGACAATTCCCAGCTTTCTACCCTTCATTCTCGATCATTCCCAGCTTTCTACCCTTCATTCTCGATCATTCCCGGCTTTTTACCATTCATTCTCGACCGTTCCCAACTTTTTAACCTTTATTCTCGATCATTCCCAGCTTTCTACCCTTCATTCTCGGTTATTCTCAATTTTTTAACCATCATTATCGATTACTTCTGGTGCTTATACTTCATTCATGAACTCATTCATGGCATGGCATTTCTAACTCATTTCCTCACTTATACATATTAATTTTCGGCTTTTTATATCAAATCTCGATAAATATTAATTAAGTATTATCTTATTTAATTCATAAACCTTTAATACTTGATTCATACTATTTACCTATTCCCGGATTTGCTATTACATTATTCCAATGATTTAAATGCTTAAAGGAGCGCCCGGTCGCCGCTACGCGGCTCCCGGCCGCTCCAATTGGTTCAAAATAATTATCTCAATATTTTCTTAGCATTTTACAATTATTTACAAAATTTGGCAAATATTTACATTTTTTTAATAATTCTCGACTATTTCATTAAAATAATTAAAAATTTTTCTCAATTTTTTTAATATATATTGCTTTCATTCTAAAATATTTATTTTTCTTTATTTCTTTATATTTTGTGTTTAAAAGTTCTTTTCTTTATTCCTTAACTATTTCATTTATTTTTGGATTTTATTCATAATACAAAACGCCAAAGGAAAAAATTTCAAAGCTGCATTTATTGCGGATTAGTATATTTAATTGTTACAAGAAAAGTACTCTGCTTAATAAAACATAATATCGGCGATTATTTGAAGATGAAGATGGATGTGGAATGCGGATACGATAATGTTACCTTTATTTCTAGAGGTCTACCTATTGCCTTTTCATTTTTGCCTCGTGGCTATATGTCGTTGTCTCAAAACTAATTATTATTTTAATAAGTCCAGATTCAAAGGCAAAATGCGCCCTATGGATATATGGGCCTAGAGCCGGTGAAGTATATTAAGGAAATGGAAAAATCGCGTCTAATGAATGCCAAAGGGTGCGAATTTGCCAGAAGAAAACAATGGAATGTCAATTTCCGGAGGGTGCCAACACAATTTTGGCAGGGTTTTTGCTTTTGTCATGGAGATTGGGTGTCAAGCTCACCGGTTG
The DNA here is from genome assembly GCA_030063045.1 of Pratylenchus scribneri. Taxonomy (NCBI): domain Eukaryota; kingdom Metazoa; phylum Nematoda; class Chromadorea; order Rhabditida; family Pratylenchidae; genus Pratylenchus; species Pratylenchus scribneri. The sequence continues at coordinate 933,048 of JAQSEB010000131.1, forward strand.
AGAAGAATGTGAGACTAATCCAAAATTGGTTATTCGAAAAAATGGCATTTTTAACAAAAAATGGCATTTTACTCTTTGTAAAAATTCGTAAAAAAAATTGGAAAAAATTTGACTTAAATATTCCGAAAAAACACAGCTGGTTTAATTTTATTTTAAAATTTTTTTTAATTTAAAATTTAAAAATTCCTTTGTTACACGACAAAATCGATTTTGAGCATTTAAGGAAAAAAATGCCGTAAATGAACAACATAAAGAATAATAAATGTTTTTACAATTTAAAATGGGAATAAGTTTGTGCCTCTCTGCTCTTTTTGCTTTGGGATTGAGAGAACTTCTCACAATGAGGCAGTGCCGTACGTGGGAAAAGAGATATTTGCGTGATTGTAAAATGCGCAAATTGGAGCAAGGAAAAAGAAGGGGCAGAGGATAATTAATTAGTAAAATGGATAAAAATTACGCCCCTTTTATAAGTGAGATTACTAATTTCATGAAAACATGGTTCTATTGATTTTAATTAAAATTATAAAAGGCTTTTCCTCAAAAAATGCGAATTCATACATTTAAATAAATATAGCCTTTTAAAATTTAATTTAAATTAAATACCAAAATTGTCTCTCATAAATATCAGAAAATAATTGGTAATTCAAAATTTTATATTTATTAGTCCGATAAAAAATTGAGCAAAAAACAAAAATATCATCAGATTGAACTTTAAATGTTAAAATTTCATTTTCTTCTCCATTGTCAAATGCTCCATCCATTTGCTTTTAACCATTGAAAATGATAACCCCATTTGGTGGTTTGACGGAAAATATGATTTCTACTTTGGAAGGGTCATAGGAGATTTGTGATCAGGAGAAATAAACGAAAAACCATCATTTGATTATCATCATTAATAATATGAAAATGGTAAGATCCAAACGAGTTGCCGTGACCCGTGACCCGGTGCAATGGTTGAATAACATTAATATCCATAGGTCGAACGTCGAAGTCGAAGAAATCATTCTATCCAAAATATCGAAAATTAACATTTATTAATTTTTTTCATTAATTGAATTGGCAATTATATATTTAAAATAATTTTTCTGTTCAAATTTTTTTTAAATGCAATTCAATAAATTTCTATTTATATTTTTATTGCATTTTTAACATATAAAATTTTTTACTTTTTTGAAGATTTGAAAAATGCGGTTGTATCCGAATATCCGCGGATACGGACGGACGGATACGGAAAAATTGGAGTGTGGTTACTGACGCATATGGAACCCAGCGGATATGCCGGGTACGAATATGGAAAAGTTGTATCTGTTCCCACCCCTAATTAAGAATTACCGAATTATTGACAAATTCAAAAAGGAAAATTTTAATTTCTTCTAGTTTGAAATATTGTATGTACTATACCTAATTGTGATGGTGGTATCTTTTAAGACAAAAAATAAAAGAAGGCCAACAAAGGGAAAATTGCGAGTAAAGATGGAAGGGATATTCGCTTTTTATTAAAAATATTCATAAGCGATGACTTTGCATTTATTATACTTTTGCAAGTTCCTGGTCGGGGGTAAAAGTTGATATAAAAAAATAAAGTTGAAATTAATAACCAAAATATATTGAGTAATTTAAAGAAAAAAATAAAATGTATTCATTTTTGTCGTCGCTCTTGTCTTTCTTTTACATCTGTCATCGTGGTTGTATGCAACTTTCCGATTGAAGAAATAACTTGAACGCGAGTTTGACGTGTTCCAGGAATTGTAATAGGCAAAAAGGGGAAAATGAATTTTAAATCTTTGACAAGCTGTGTGCGAATTTTAATCGAAGCCCAAAGAAGCAGATATGAAGGGAGCGCAACGCAACTGGAGTCGATTATCCAAGTGCTATGCGAAAACCATGCATAGAGTGGAGTTAAATCTGGCAAACTGGAGAGTATGAGGACAATTATCTGTGAATTGAGATATTATAATTATGAAAAAGCCTCCACAATAGATAAAGAGCGGTGCAAATGTGGTCATGTCCACAATAGTGCAAATGTGGAAGTTTTCTACTTCTAATAAATCAGAATCCGGTTTTAGACCCTAAAACTTTATAACATTTTGTAAATCTCATCGAGACACATCGATTGGTATATAATTTGTCATGGTTTCTTCCAAAAATAAAGAGTTAAACCGTTTAAACCCATATTTTCCAGTATTTGATTTTAAACTCTTTAATTTTGTATCAAAACTTGATATTTTATATACCAATTGATGCGTCTCGATGAGATCTACAAAATTTTATAAGGTTTGTAGGGTCTAAAACCGGTTGCTGATTTATTATAAGTCGAAAACGCCCACATTTGCACTATTTTGGACATGATATAGCACCTTATGAGAAAAATTCTAAAAAAAAATTACTCACAAAATTGGACGCAATCAATGCATGGCCAAGGAAAGTTATTACTGTATAAATCAGAATCCTTTTTTTCACCTCTTTCGCTGCCGCCTCTTGTTGCTTTGTATTGTAATTCTTTGCTCGAATATATGCAATTAAGAGGCCTATATTAAGGAACACAGAAATTCCCATGAAAACAAATGCTGAAAAGGTGTCTTGTTGGGCGGCTCCTTCATAAATTCGGTTTTCCTTTTAAAAATATTAAAATTTTAATAATTAAATAATTCGCACATATCCCCGATCCGGATTGATGGAAATAATTGTTGTTCCATTAATTGTGTCGACAATTGCAGAAATATTTGTATCAAAAATGAATGCAATTGAAATGATTGGAATTGAGTAGGTCAGAAAAGTACAGACAGGGAATAAAATTTTCCAAATCTGGAATAATATTGAAAAAAACTTACTGCGACACTTGCGGACCCAATAGTTGCGGACGAAATTGTCAAGTGCCGAAGATAGTAAAGCTGTAGTGGCATTGTTTATAGGATATTATTAGGCATAAAATTAGCCACAAAATGACATCAGAAGTTTTGGTCAATATTGAATATTTACAGAGTTATGACCAAAAAACAGCCAAAAACACAATTTTAATTAAACCAACGGTTTTTTGACCATATTTAACATTGGCCAATGCTTTTGATGTCATTTTGTAACTAATTTTATGCCTAATAATATCCTATAAAAATGCGAGTCCACAGCTTTATCACCTTATCAGATAATTTCGTCCGCAAGTGTCGGGTCCGCAAGTGTCGGCCAACTAAAATATTTAAAATATTACATAGTCTTAAAATATAGGAGAATAAAAAAAATCGCGGGTTCATTATAAAAATTGATTAGATTTTAATTAATATTTCAAGATAATAAAATATCATTATTTCTTTTTGCTTATGCTTATTATATTACTCATTCCATTTTTTAAACATAACAATGAATCGCACTCTTCATTTTACCTTTCGATGGACAATTGGACAGGCAACGGAAGTGAATCGATTTGCTAAGAGGAACATTGTGGCCAGATTATCAGCATGGAAGAAAATTGGTGTCCCATAAAAAATTACAGCCAAAAAAAATTTAGGAAGCCACATAAAAAATTTAGGAAAAAGACCAAGTGTTGGTAAACGATAACAAAGTGTGGAATCGAGGAAAAATAACAAATCCTATAAAATTAAAAGATATTATTAAAAATTATGAAAAATTTCAAAAAACAGACTGGTATTGATCGGACAACAAAAAATCCATAGAATGTGGTTCGATAATCTTTGCGACATAAAATTGTTATGACCAAATATACATAGAGAATCGAAGAAGGAATTCCAATGCAAAAAGCAAACATTATCACAATTTTTGGATCCATTTGAACTTTCGTAGAAAAATAATTTGCCAAAATAATTAAAATAGAATTTCAACTGGTGTATGTGTACTTTTCAAAAAGAAATTAAAAAGGTATAATAAAAATCCAATTAATTTGTACAATATCATCAGAAAAGAGAATTGTGACGCAAGTACGCCCAATTTTTTTGTAGAATAATTTAAATTTTTTAAATTATTCTATTTGATGAAGCAGAAAAAGTTGGAAATTTTCATATCCGGTTCATCAAACAATTCGCATCTTTTCAGTTATTACTGTATCATAAAATGACATTTTGTTGTTGAAATGATTAATTAAAATAGAAGAAAATAGAAATGAATAATAATCAAAATGTACAAAGAAAATTAGCTTTACGTATGAATGAATATTCATTTTTGACGCACTCCATTTCTATCTAATATTGAATTACTTTTTCCAAAAATTCCCATTTTTGAAGTAAATAATGATAGAACCGGTGCTCATTAATTTAGAAGAAGCTGTCATGACATTGACAGAGGATTATACTATTAATAATTGGAGTTTTCAACTTTTTTTAACGAAAACAACAAAATGACTTGAAGGCATAATCAAAGCAGAGTGTGTCCCCATAATTTTAAATTTGGATCTAAAAAATGCCCAATTAAAAATTTAATTATTATCCTAAAATATTGTAATTTCTAAGACAAAGTCTTTTGTAAGCTTGAAAATTTTTCTTGATGAAAAATAAAAAATTAATTTTTAATATTGTCCAAAATATTCTATAATATAAATTAATATACATGTGTGTACCAAATCCATAAAAGACAAGCTACAATTTTAAGATTAAATCGATGCTTTCTTTGACGTTTAGAAATAAAAGATAATTTTAAGATTAATGTAATTATTCTATTTTAAGCCCCTGGGTATAAAAAATTTCAGAGACCCTCTGAGGTGGGAACTTTTCTGAATTTTGGAAACAAAAATTGCTTATTTCGGCCTAATTTCACTCTAAATTGGTCAGTTTTGACATGAATTTTTCGATAGGAAGGCTTAAAATAGAGAGGGGGATTCTAATAGAGAGGGGGGCTTAAAATAGAATAAATACGGTAGATTAGTATGCATTTGAGTGAGCTTTAGATTCTTGTCTAGTTTCGATTTTGAACTTGCTAATTATTTAGGGCAATATACAATAAACAAATGGGCCTTTGCGAGTCGATCGAAGATCGTAAAGCGCGAAGTATTTCCTATGAAATTGAGAAGGAACTACGCATTAAAAAACTGCAAAAGCCAATGAAACTTCTTTTGCTTGGTTTTAATATTTTTTATTTCAAAAAAATTTTTTATTCAGGTCCTAGTGAAAGTGGAAAAAGCACTGTTGTGAGGCAAATTAGGTTTAAAAATTTATATTCTATTATAAATAAATTTTCACATTTCCATAGAATCCTTCATCAAGGTGGTTTTTCAGAAGAAGAAATTAATGAACGGAGATTTATTGTTTATTCAAATACAGGTAAAGATGATTTATTTTTAGAATGAGTTAAATTAAAAATTTATTTTCATATTTTTTGTTCGAAGTATGTATGAAATTATTGTTGCTATGGAAAATAAAGGGCTTATTTCGTCGAGTAATTCAATTCTTAAAGTAAGCTTTTTTTTAAAAAAAAACATGAAAAATTGGAAAAAATAATAATTCACCAATCAAAAAATTCTTAATTTATTCTTATGATAGGAAAGTGTCCAAAAAATCATTTATCATGTTGAAAGCGGATTGGAATTTTCTCCAATTCCTGAAAAAGTTAGCTTTGCAATTCATCAACTTTGGGAGGAAAAATTTATTCGGGATGCCTATGAACAATATGCTACCATTTGCCATGTAAACAATAACGCCAAATTGTGCACTTAAATCAAATAAATTTTAATTGTATAAATTTTGACAGTTTTTTTGAAAATATTGAAAGGATATCGGCACAAGATTATCGTCCAACAAATCAAGACATTTTGAAGACCAGGATGCCAACAATTGGAATTGTGAAAATACCTTTTAAAATCAGAAATTTGAATTTTTGGTAATAAATTAAAAACAAACTTCATAATTGCCTAGAATTACCAATTTTGTAGTATAATTGATGTGGGTGGCCAAAGGACTCAACGCAGAAAATGGATTCATTTTTTCGACGATACTGATTTAATTATTTTTATCGCTGCAATAAATGAATATGACCAAAAGCTCCGTGAAGACAATAAAATGGTTGGTATTGGTACTAGATGCTTGAAAATTTTAAAATATTTATTCAGAACCGTCTACTTGAATCTTTGGGTCTGTTTTATTATTTTAAAAATTATAATCCAAATTTTTAGCCCTTTTCGATAATATTTCAAATTGTGCATTTCTTATGAGAGCCTCCATTGTCCTTTTCCTAAATAAAAAGGATTTGTTTCGTGAAAAAATTGACAAAATCCCACTAAATAATTTATTTTCCTCATATCAAGGTGAGAAGATTTCTTTTAAATAAAAATTATGAAAACAATATCCTAGATGGTGGAGATTACAAGAAAGCCATTGCCTTTATCCGCAAAGAATTCCACAAATTATATCAAAGAGATCAACAACAGTTGTTCAGGTTTAGATTGAAAATAAAAACTGATTTATTGAAATAATTTAGAAAAACGTAGTTTTTTTAAGGAATAAAAAAATTAATAAATTGTTTTTCAGTCATGTAACCTGTGCAACGGACACAAGAAAAGTGGAGAAAGTGTTCAATGTTGTATTAGATCGAATAATGACTGAAAACATGTCAGAATGCGGCATATGAATTAATATTTTTTCCTCATTTTTATTTGTGAATAAACGATTATAAAAACCTCTTTTGCCAGGCAGAAAATTAGTCTCAAAATTCAACCCCTTTTGCCAGAAAAATAATCCATACGTAGTAAATTTTATTGTCAAAATTGGTACTTTTTTTGCACCGCCCTCACCATAATTGATGAAAAACATGTCAAAGCTGTTATTTTTGTTGGTGCTGTCACGAATCCCATCAGCCGGATATTAAGCTTAAGCCATATTTTGAATTTAATTAAGATTCGTATGCTCTGAGCCCTAGGCCCAAATTCTACAACATAAGCCTTTATCCTTCGCTGATTAGCTTAAAAATGGAAACAAAAATGGTCATAACTTTTTTACTTGAGTTTTATGCGAATCCATTGGTTGATTAGAGATTCCTGATCAGCCCATCAAAGCACATTGATTAAGCCATAAATTGACCAAAACAAAATTTCGACCTTTTTTCGAGTTTCGACCCAAAAAGTGGACCCTTTACTATATTTCAGCATCAAATTTTAGCTCACAACATTAAGTTGATAGGCAAAATAATAAGCTTATCAAAGAGATGAAAAGCACCCAAAATTAACTATAGGACGCGATTTCCATAAATTGGGTGGCGAAAAACGGAAAAGTATCTCAAAATTCGGCTAATAATTTTATTATTTAAGCTAAGCTCTGTAATAATTGGAAAAATTGCCATGGAATTTTTGAAAATTCTATGTTTATTGCGAATTTTTAATTAATAAATTAAAAATAATTAATTTATAAAAATAAATATATTTTGTTTTGAAACGATTTTAATTAAGCTTAGTCGTCATCATCATCATTCATTATAATTAATTAAATAAATGGTTAAATTGTCTAACAAAATGTTTAATGCGGCTAAAACGCGCAATTTTTTCTTCTAATTTATAGCATTACATGCAAATTTACTCTGTTATGGCTCGACATTTAAATTGTGCCTTACAAATTTGGAATGAAAAGTTCACAGCAGCAGCAGCCAAAATTATCAATAACGATAATAAATTCAATCAAATGTTAAATCCATTTTCGACGACACAATCCAATGGCAGTTTAGTTGAATACAGCATTTAATTCTCAGGTTTTATAAAAATATTTACGCAAAAATAATTTCATTAAAATAGTGTTTTAGGATGGTGCAATGTCCCTGTATAGTGCAAATTTAGGTGTTTTCGACTTATAATAAATCAGAAACCGGTTATAGACTATATAAACCTTATAAGATTTTGTAGATCTCATCAAGACGCATCGATTGGAATAAAATTTGTATTGGTTAAATCAAAATTAGAGGGTATTAAACTGTTCGAATAAATTTTCCAGTCTTTGGTTTTAAACTCTCTAATATTGTGCCAAACCATGACAATTTATAAAACATTCAATGCGTCTCAATGAGATCTTCAAAATGGTTTACAGTTTGTATGGACTAAAATCGGTTTCCGATTTATTATAAGTCGAAAATACCCACATTTGCACTATTCAGGAATCGCCCATATTTGCACTGCTATTTGTCTATTCAGGACTCAACTCCTTACGATTTGGATCAAATCAGGACATTTGTGAGTGATTCCCAAGTTTGCCATGTCAAATTTGAAATCCGGTTTTGTTCGACGACAGAATTGAATGGCAATTTGGCTGACCAAAAAATTGTTTTAACAGGTTTTGGCAAATGAAAAATATTTTTTGGTAAAAGTTTTTGATTAAATAAAAGTATAAAAAAAATTATGAATAAATTGTCAATTTGGAGACGGAGGGAAATATTTGGTCTCGATGATGTTAAACTAGATAAATAAATTTAGGGAACAACCCTATTGGTCGCGGCCAGTTGGTCGTGGCCAATTTGTCGCCAAGCCAATTTGTTGCTGTCCTGTCCAGTTGATCGCCGTCCGGTTTGTCGCCATTTAATAATTCATCAACTGTGAAACAATTAGGATGATTTTGGTTTCAAATTAAAGAGTAGTTAGCTATTAAATGATATTAAGTTTATTGAAATTGGCTCAGAAATGATAAAGTTTTGCTCAAAAAACCATTTAAAAAGAATTTTTCAAGGGATTATCGGAATTTTCAATGGTTTTTGGTGCAAAATTTCACCATTTCTGAACTTATTTAATTTAAATTAATATCATTGTATAGCCAATAGTCTACTCTTTAATTTGATACCAAAATCATCCTAATTGGTTCATAAGTTGATGAGTTATTAAACGGCGACTAACTGCTGGGGGGCGACCAATTGGCTCGGCGTCTAACTGACCACGACCAACCGGACCGCGACAAACTGGAGCGTAATATAAATATTATAGCATTTTATTGGGCATAAATTTATTACAAAAAAAGATTTTAAACTCATTGAATAATTTTGACAATTTACCAAGTGATTAGTTAGGGTGATTTTATCTATTTTATACTTTTTGCAATATCTTTTTTATTTTCTAATCAACTCCAATAAACCGCGCAGCGAAAAATTGAAGCCAAAAATAGCCGCGCACCGAAAAATTTATCCTTTTTTTCATAATTTCATGAAATAGAAATTACAAAAAATACACGATAGTCCAAAAAGGACAAATATTTTAAAAAAGTACATCTGGGTCCCCTGTATTTAAATGATTAATTTTAAACCAATTATTATCTCCAGCAGCGAATAAAATGAAATAAATTCGTCAATTTTTCCCAATATACATCTCTACTTATCTGTAATCTAATTTAACAATCAATCATCGACAAATTTTAGTCTCTAATAATGGGGATCGATAAAATTATTTTCATTAGCGAAATAAATTGATTTCGCTACTTGAAAATTTGGAGAAGCCATTACAAAAAATAAACCAATGTTGGGTCATTTCTAATTTCCTTTATTGAACGACAATTTATTCATTTGCCTAAATATCCACCATTTTCATTTAATCAAAAAGGCGCTAAATTTTTTGCCAATCCAACAATCTTTATTTTTCAAATTATTTTTGATGCTAAATAAAACAAAAACATTTTCTCAATTTTTTAAGTTGTCATTTTAAAATAATTTTTGGAAAAAATTCTTCAGAATATTACAATTTTCGATATTAAAAATATTTTTAACCACTTTAATTCGGTCAACAAAAGTCTTATTAACACCGCGTATAAGGCAATATTATATTGCAAATTCCATTTGCCATAGTCCCCTGCATTAAAATTTTTATCTCTTTTTTTAATTTTAAAGACTAAGTGCAGAATCTAGGGTTAAGGTGTGCGCAATTGGCTAAATCCCATTTTTTAAATTTTAATTTCCCACCAAATTCATTGACTACTAATTTCCCTAATCAGAGGTCATAAATCAGAGTCCAACATGTTTATTATTTTGGGGATAAAAAAATAGATGGTAAAATGTCAGAAATTGTAATCAGGATATACGAAAGCCTTTTAAATTGAAAATTAATCATTCCCGCTCATTTTCGATTTCCCATGTCTAACTCAACCAATATCAAATCCCTAAATTTTTTTTTAAATTTATTGTGTAAAAAACAGATAGAATTTTTCTCCAGCAGTGCGAGGTAATTTCTATTCCAAGTTCCAAGCAATGTACTCCTCCATCTAAACAGTTACTTTATTTACTGTAAAAAATGCACAGCAGAAAGATTTGCCCTTAGGCAATTTCCCATCATTCATCATCATCAATCATTTTTATTGCTCAAGTCTTTTCTTTCTTTTGAAAAATTGCTCTGGGCAATTTTCCCAAACTCAGCAGAGCATTTCCATTTTGAGATAACGTCCCCATTTTTGATGAATTGCGTATTTTTGTCCAGCACCGCATTCATTTGCGTTTGCCTGTCTCCTCCTCATCTACTGCTCATTCATTTTAATTTACATTCAACCTTCATTTCCAGATAAATATTATCTCGGAATCAAATTTATTCGCCAATGAACAATTATTTTTTATTCTTTTAGATTATTAATATTCAATTTCTCCATTCTTATAATGATAGCTGGAGCAAGCGCAACAGAGGCAATGGGAAGTTAAAAATTTAAGATTTATAAAATTCTTAAAATAAATATAATATAAATAAAAAATTGAATTATGAAGTAAATCGAAAAAAGAAAATGGATAATTTTAAAAAAGTTTAAACAAAATATTAATGTTATTTTTTTAAATAAAATGATTAAAAAATTAATATCATAATTTAAATGCGAATAAGAATTTAAATATATTGTGATTCTAAACTAATAATTAAAATAGAATATTTAAAAAAATAATAATATCTTTTTGTTTTTCATGCATAAAAATACTGATGAAAAAAACTGATAAAAATTGAAAAATTTGAATTTTAAAATTTATAATTTTATAAAGAAAACTAAATCTATTAAAATAATTTAAAAAATTATGTAAAAAAGAGAAAAATCCTTGAATCAATATTCAAATCTTAAATTTTAGTCTGTTTAATTTATAAGAAGAATAAATCAAATAAAATAATATTAAAATATTTAAAATGTAAAAGGAATAAAATTTTCTTAAATATTAAAAGGAATTGAACAAGTTGATAAATTATCAAGATAAAAATATATTTATCCATTAATTAAAATAAATAAAACAATTGAGTTAAAAATTTATATTCCTAAATATATTATAAATTATTAAAAAAATTATTATCTGAAAAAATAATATATTATGATATTGAATAATGCAGTAAAATAAATATTATGATATCTAGAATGAAGTAAAATAAATAAATATGATATTGAAATGAATAAAGTATAAAATTGAATAATGAAATAAAATAATTAAATTATGAAAATTAATTAATGAATAATAAATTTAAATAAATAGTACTATGATATTGAATAAGGAACTTAATAAATACAATTATATTGAATAATGAATACATTTGATTAATGAAATAAAATAAATAATATGATATTGATTATTGAATAACCAATTAATAAATACTATTATATTGAATAATGAATACATTTGATTAATGAAATAAAATAAATATTATGATATTGAATAATGAAATAAAATTAACACTATGATATTGAATAATAAAATAAAAATTAATATTATTATATTGAATAAAAAAATAAATGCTATTATATTGAATAAAAAAAAATAAATACTATGATATTGAATAAATAAATTTATGACATTGAATAATTAATAAAATTGAATAAATTAAATAAAATAAATTTTTAGTTATTGAATAATGAATTTAATAAATACTATTATATTGAATAATGAAATATATATTGAATAATGAAGTTATATTGATTTATGAAATTAATATATAAATAATATGATATTTAATAATGGCAAGATTCAAATTGGATATTAAAATTTAAAAGTTAAAAAAATTTTCATATAAAATATTATAAATTATACCAAAATATATATTCTTAATTTTCTTACTTTGGTATGAAATTAATAAATTTAAAAAAATATAAAATTAATGAAATAATATTGTATATTTGGTTAAAATATTTAAAATAAAATAAGTTAAAGAATAATAAATTTTTTATGAAATAAAAAATTTAAGGAAGATTTTTAAAATTAATTACATTTCTATTTCCATGTAATAATATAAATAAAGAAAAATTTATTTTATTTTATGGTATTATATTAAATGAAAATTCAATAGATAAATAGAATTTGGATTGGATTGGACTGAAAAATTGTTATTATTCAGAGGGAGAAAATGTAGAACGAACGAACAATTGGTGGAATTCCATTAAACGATCGATTTGCTGGAATCAATCTACATTACTATATATTATTTTTCAAATTTTCTATATTTATAATTATTATATCAATTGCTATATCAAAATTAATTCTTTTTTTCTAAATATTTAATTTAATGAAATGATCGTGTATAAAAATTATAAAATAAAATGAAAATACATTTTGCATAAAAATATTATAAAATTTTAATATTTCAAAGACAATAAAATAATTATAATAAAATATTATTAATTAATTAAAAAATATTTTAAATATTTTCTTCATTTGGATTTTATCAATATACTATAGAATATTATTGATTAATAAATAAAATTTACAAAAATATTTAATTTTATTAAATAATTAAAATAAAAATTTGAATTATAATTTTGAAAACGAGGAGAAATAAAAATTAAAATAATATGGTATCAATGAATAAATTTAAAATTTTATTGCATGAAGTGCAAATGGATAAGAAAAATATGATTGAACCAATTAAAGATCTAGAATGCGCTTTTAATGGAATAATGGTATCGAAATTTTATTTTGTAATTTTATTATTTAGATTTTATTCTCATCATTAAAGAGAACATAATATTTTTTAATAAATAAATAATTTTTAATTTTGATGTTTTTTTTAATAATAATTTAAAATATTTAAAATTAAAAAGGAAAAATAAGAATAATTATATATCTTTTAAAAATTAAAATTTCATAATTTTATCCACTATAAAAATTAGTCAATTTTTTTATAATAATTGCGCCCATCAAAATTATATTTCTTAAATTTAAAATGTTTCATAATAATGACATTAAAAGTAATAATATTAAAAAAAAATAGAAACATTGCATGTTATGATATAATTAAGTCTTTTAAAATTAGGGACATTCTTTATGTACAGAGTTCGGCATTATATTGGAATGGAACCAAAAATTATAGTCGTGCTATAAATATTTGATGAAAATGAAATCCTAAATTTATTATTTTGTTAAAAAATATAAATAATTAACCTATTACTCTAAAAAATACAAAATATATCTCACACAAATATAAAATACAAAATATATCTCATACATATATGACAACAAACCCGTCAGCTCTTTTGTATATGTTTAATGAATTATTTTCTAGGCTCGTATTTTTTTTATTTAATTTGAGCGAGTTGACACATGGAAATAAAATATGATAAAAATTAAATAATTTAAGTTTACAATAATAAATAATATAAAAAATAAAAAAAAGAAAAAGAAAAATATTTTAATTAATGATTCAATTTGCTTTTGCTTTTAGTTATTTATATGAGAGAAAGGTAAAATTTTTTTAATGAGAAAATTTTCACCCAAGCGATAAATCAACTCTATCCATTTGAAATTTTATAAATGAAAAAATTTATTACTATGCAAATTTTAATTAACCTCAATAGAACATAATAAATATTATCAAACCTAAATTTCCTTTCATTATTACATATATTAATTAATTAATAACTTATATTTTATTAAATATTTCCTATATATTTTAGCTATTATTGAGGAATTATTCAGTAATAATAATATAATTTAAAAATTATAATTAAAGTTATATGAAAAAAAATAAATTTATTTATTAGAATATTCTCAAAAAATATAAACATAGAATGATGGAACGTTTGTCAACTTTCGATGGAAAAAACCATAATTCAAATTAACAATTCTTTATCAAATATCTATGAATTGTATTAATTTATTTATGATATGAAAATAAAATTAAACGGAAAAAATAAATTGAGATCAAATATTTAAAATCGCTAAAAAATGAAAAAGATACAATAATGACTAGACCCGTAAAAAAAACTGAAACATAACTAATATAATAATAAAGGATAAAAATAAAAAATAGAATTTCTGAAAATTAATGTTTGGTGATCGCACATTAGCAAAAAGATTTTTGAAATGAAGCGATAAATGAATTAATTAAATTCTAGAAATATTTTTAGTTAATTTAAATTAAAATTTTATTTATAAAATTCGATCAAATTAATGATTTGCTTTGTTATTTTTTTTTCCGAAATTAAGAACAAATTTCATATTTTCAAATCGAATTTGAAATTAAACCAGGCTCTATGCATTAAAAAATTAAAATAAAGAAAATTATGAATTTTTTAAATTCAACTAATTGCTACAAATGGTATTTGAAGAAATTAATAAAAGCTCAATTATAAATTTAGAATATTATATTAAATGAATTTTCTCTAAAAGAATTAAATTAAAAATTAATAAAAAATCTTATACTCACAAATATAATTTAATAAATTTTAGTTTAATTTCTTTAAAATAATCCATTAAAAATATATTTAAAACGGTATATAATGAATATAAGATTATGTATTGAATTAATAGAATAAAAATTTTAATAGATAAAAGATAGAAATGAGGATGAATCCCAATCAATTTATTCAATGAAATTTGTTATCTTTTTAAGTTTTTTCATTTTTGCCTTTGGCATTGGTTCAAAATGGGTGGAGGTGATATTATTTTGGCATATTTATATCGAAATATTAAAATGAAAAAAGGTTGAGGACTCATTGTCTTGCGGCGACATTGCCACTTGTCCGAATATAGAATTTAAATCATTATAAAATATATTTTTTATGCAAAAATTTTGGTAAAAAATTACTATGAATTATGGATACATGAAATAATAAATGGGCCAGCGAGAATGAAATAAAAATCCTTAGAGTCAGTTAGGTTTATTTTATAAAGTAATATTTATTATAAAAATAATAATTCATTTAAAATTAAAATTATTTTATCATAATTAAATGTATAAATTTAAAAATTAATAAATTTATTTATAAATTAAAATGACTATAATAAAAATAATAAATATTAAAAATAAAAAAAATTTATCAATTAATCTTTTAAAAATTTTTAATAATAAATATAAAAGAATCATGCTATGCTATTTTTTTAAGAAGACGAAGATTTGTCCTTCTTTGCAAATTAATTATAAGAAGAATTATTATTTTTTTATATTAAAATTTAATTAAGCTTAATTTATTTATTACAGAAAAAATCATCTTATTAAATTAATTTATCGTCAAGAAAAAGCAATAAATTTGGAGATAAGGAGAAAAGCATCGAAAAAACTTGGTAAACGAGCAATACCAATATTGAAAATTTTCTAGAAAATATTTTAAATAATAGCATGGTTTAATTTTAACGATAACCAAAACAAAATAAAAAAAATAGGAGAAAATGAAAAAAAACTTATTCCGATGTTATGGCGAATATGTGAATCAATAAATGCTTTTTATAAGAAATTAATTTGCTTAGATTATATTATTTAAGATAATTTAAATATGGAAAGTTAAAAATCAAATTTAAAAATTAATTCTAATAATAAAAAATTATTATGCCATTCAAAAAATAAAATTCAAATAAAAATTGAATATTAATAAAAATTAAAAAAAATTGAAATATTAATTTTTAGAAAAATTATGGCGCAACATGATTACTTTAATTATTATGAAATGTATTTCCTTAAATTAATATATTATATAATTAAAAATATTCTAATTTAATAATGGATGCAAATTTTTGATTAGAAAATTTTATTCCATAAAATAATAAAAGCAAAAATTAATGAAATAAACAATTATTGTCTGGACATTGTTCGTGAAAAAAGAGGTAATTTTAAAAAATTTATAGAACTTTGTTTTAATTTCAGTACCCGGCAAATAATATTGCGCGTGCACACAATAAAAATAAATTTATAGAATATCGGTAAAAAAATTATAGAAATAATTAAAAATATTTATATTATTCTATCATTTTATAAATAATAAAAATAACAAATAATTATGAAAATTATTAAAAGAATTTAATTTTAACCTTTGAAAAAATTATTAAATTTTATCAAAATATTTTATATTGGATATTAAAATTGGCTAATGATTAAGAAAATTTTAACTATAAAAATAAAAATGAAAAAGAAATTAAACTCTATTAACTAATAAAATTAAAGAAAAAATTATGAATTAAAACAATTAAAATTATATTATTTTTTTAAAAATTAATGAAAAATTATTTAATTTAATTTATTAAATTAAAAAATTTACAATTTTAAAATTGATTAAAATATTCTTTAATAAAAATAATTCTTTTATTACCAAATCTGTTGAAATATTATTGAATTTAAATACCAGATTTAAAAAAATCTTTTTATAAAGTTGTTAAAATATAAAAATTGACACAAGCACATGGCTATAAAATATTTTTTTTTCAATTTTACTCTATATATAATTAAAAATGAAAAACAAAATATTTTATAGATAGGAAAATATGTATAAATTACCAAATAAATATTTTGAATAAAAAACTAAATTTATATTAGAATTAAAATTTAAAAATTGAAAAAAAAATTTAAAAAAAAGAAAAATTAATATAAATAATCTTCTAAAAATCGAATATTTATTTTAGCGAGAGCTATTTTTGTTATTATTTTATATCAGCAACCATCTATTGAATAATGACAATTTAAATTGTATATAATTATATGGACCAAAAATTCAATTATTAAAAAAATAATTTTAAAATAAAATTTAATTGTGAATTAAAGTGAACTCTCTTTATAAACGATGAATAAAAAATTAAAAATTCAATAATAATTGATGAATGCATATTATTTATGAACTTGAATATGTATAAAATTATTTAATAATAATTTAATTATTATTATAGATTAATTAAATTTGATTATATGGAAATGGAATTATTTATTCTAAATAAAATTTTTTATTTTAAATTATTCATATATATTTTGCCGAAAATTAGCCATTCAATTTGCATTTGACAGGCATTTCGAATATGTTGGTCAGCATCGAACAAATTCCGGGCATTAATTCTCCAATGCTCAACTTGGATGGCCCCAATATTATGTATAAAATTTGAGGAAATTAACTCTCTATAAATTAATATAAAACTTATTTTGTGGTTCAAAAAGACAAAAAAAAAATTTTAAATTTAACTAATCAATAAATTATTAATTATTTAATTATATTTAAATAAAAAATTTATTCAATGCAATAAAGTATTAATTGTTCTAGTAGACATAATTTCCAATTATATTGTTTCAAATAAAGTTCCTTTTAATATATTTTTATTTATTTTTTAAGTCATAATTGTGACGATGAAATAAAGGAAATTCCCCCAAATTTATGAACCAATATTGACTATAATTTTCAGTGGATTATAATTATCATATGTTTGTATTTTGCAACATTGTGCTTTTTTATTAAAATTTTTAAAAAAAATTTGATATAGACAAATTCTCTCTATATAAGATAGATTTAAAAAATTTATTATAATTATTCAATAAATTCAAATTTAAAAAAATTTATTTAAAAATAATATAAAAAGGATTAAATAATCACAACAAAAATCGAAAAATTTCTTAAAAAAAGATATTATTTTCGTAAAGATAGATTTCGCCAATCTGGAAATATTCAACTTAACGAAAGAAGAAGGCAATTATATCGAATTAAAAAAAATACTAAATAAATTTTTTATTTTTCTTAATAGTAGAAAGTTGATTTTAATGTAAATTTAAAGTAAATTTTAATAAAATAAAAAATTTTTAATAGAAAGAAAAAAATTGTCTATACAAAATTTATAAACAATTTATAAAAGAAAAAATTAGCTAAAATGAATTTAAATAAATCAACAAAGAATAAAAATTTTTTAAAATGAAAAGTTAATTAAAATAAAAATTTAAAATATTTTTTTTCAGGAGTCAAAAGATGAAAATGACTCCGAAGTCCGAAAATGTTAATTGATCAATTCAAACAATGAAAATAAATGAATTTTTCAATGGAATAAATTTTGGGCGAAAAATATAATAAAAATTTTTTGAATTTTATTGTAAATTATTTTAAATTTAAAAAAATCAAATTACTAATTTTAAAAATAAATAAATTATATGTAAAATGTGGAAATTGTTATGCAATTGTTATTTGAGAGATACTAAAACATTAAATTATTAAATTCACACTGAAATTTTTGATACAGAAGAGATATTAAGAGATTTGGTATTTCTATATTTATTTTAAAATAATTTATAAATAAAGTATGAATATAAAAAAACTATATTTAAAATATTAATTTATTATTAATAAATAGATAGATATGAAAATAATATATTTATTTAATTATTTAAAATAATATTTAATCTTAAATGATTTTATTTGAATTTATTTTTGATCAAAAAATAGACAAATGAATAATGTATCAATTGATTAATTTCATATAAAAAAATTAAATATAATAAAGAAAACATTAAAAAGTTCAAAATAAAATTAAAATATTGCTAACATGAATGTACATCATAATCATCAAAATTTAAATAAATAATAAAAATGTAGTACCCATCAATATGAAATCATGAAAAATAAAAAATATTTAAAAAATGCTCATTATAACGATAATAAAATAATAAGAAAAAAATTATAATATTATAATTATTTTAAAATAAATAATATTATCCATAAAATTTGAAAATGAATTAAAAAGAAAAGAAAAATCGAAAATTTATGAAATTGATGATTCAGGTTAAATTAAAAATAATAAAATAGAGAACTGATCTGATATATACGAATACATAAGACAAATATTCCCAAAATGATGTAATTATTTCATAATGATAAAATATATATTTTAAACAAAAATTGAATAAAAGACACATTAAAAATATAAAATTTTTAGTAAATTTTAATATAATTTTTCAAATAAATTGTATTTGAAATACTTTGATTAAAAATGAAATTTTAATGGAATTCTTTTAGAAAATTATAAAAGATGGGAATTATTCGTTTTAAAAAATATAATTTTAAAATGATTATATTAATAATAAATTATTTAACTTAAAAAAGACAATATTTTTATATAAAATTGAATAGTTTTAAAGAATTTAATAATTTTTTATAATAGGCGTTTATCCAACTAAGACAACTAATTGAATTTAGCAATTCGGTTCAAAATTATGATTGCAAAAACATGTTAAATTCCCTTTTTTATTGGTATTAACTAATAAAAATTTATTTTAATATAATTATTTAAAGATTTGGAAGAATCGAAAAAGGAATAATTAATTTTTATGGTTGTATTATTTTAATTAAATCAGACATTTATTAAAATTTATAAATTATTAATATAATAACAATTTCCAACATTCTTAATCAATACGTTTATAGTCAATATTGTCATACATGCCCATAATTGAATTCTTTGGCCAATAAAAGGCATCGCATAATGAATGAGTATCAGATGGATAAAAAATAATAATTAAATGAAATAATGATTAGAAGAATAATTATTAATATGAAGATTGATTAAATAAAAACATTTGGTGAAATTTAAACCTAATTTAACAAAATAATAATTAAAAGAATTTTCAAATTAAATTAAACCTCAAATTAAAAATTATAGTTTAAAATTATAACATTTAATTAAAATAATATTATTAAAATAGAAAAATTTCTCATAATTAATAATATTTGACGAAATAAATTAAAATATAATCCTCGTATAATTACTGAGAACTTTTTTTCCGGAATTTAAAAAATTCCTTTACTATATACCCTACAAATTTTCAACGATAAATGGACAATAAAAAGTACCTTTAGCTGAAGTTTCGCTAAATTTAAATCTTAGTCATAATTTTTTGAAAATTATTTAAATTTTTTTAGATTATGAAAGAAAAGTGTATATTCAGTTTTTCCGATGAGCTGAATACGAATTAGCAAAAAATTTTTAGAAAAATGACACGAACAGTAAAAACATTGAAGATAAAAATTATATATAAAATTAACAAAAATAATTTATTTAAAAATATTTATTGACATAAATTCAACATTCAACTACTTATATAATCGTTTTCTATAAATAACATGAACGAATTATATATAATATTTTTGTAAAAAGAATTAAAAATATAAATAATTAAAAATATAATCATCAGCTAAAAATTTTTTAAAAATATTTTTTATCATATTTTCTAATTAAACTAAATAAAACATTTTAAATTTTAAAGTACTAGAGAAAATGATATCATAAATAATTGTTTTCCAGAATGTGTATCATGAAATATTCAGCCAGAATAAAATTAAAATAAATGAATTCAACGTGCTTAAAATTGTTTAAATGTAAATGTAGTGCCTTAAACATTTGAATTATTTGATAAAATGAGTTCTATTTTCTTTTTTATTAAAAATATTTCTGTCAAGTATGTTTTAAAGCCATCGAAAGACAGCATGATTCTTCCGAGATTCATTTTGACGAAATGTGTATTTGTGGATTTTATCTAATAAAATTTTAAAATGAATTATTAATTGTATTAAAAATAATATTTATAAAAAATATAAATATTGATGATATGAAGAATCAATAAAATAAATGCTTGAAAAAATTTCTGCTTAAAATATATCATTTTTTAAAATAACTTCTAACCAATTCATTAAAAAATAATTTGATGTAATAATTTTGTTAGAATTTTTAAAGTTATATATAAAAATGATGAATTTAAGTCAACTATGAGCTAGATAATTAAGCTTAGAAAAATTTTGTAAAAATATTTTTTTTTTAAATTTTTTTCTTAACCACTCTCTTGAAAGGGGATGAATATTTCGTCAAAATCTTTTACTGATTAATTCCCCTTTGGTGGAGTCTATCCGGATTAGGACGCAAAATTTCGAAACTCGACGTGGTAGTATTGGGAAAACTCGTTAAAATATTTGACCTAGAATTTACAAATAATTTGAAATAATGCATCAAAAGGAAAATAATGATAAGAAATATTTTAATTATTAAATAAATTCAATAATAAATCTATTCCAATATATTTCATAAAATATTTAATTTTTTTTTTATTTATTAGAAATTTCCTATGATAAAAATGGAATAAGTGAATATGAACCAGGATAATGGGAAAGCATAGCTGTATGACAATTCATTAAATACACCAAATTATAAAATAAAAGTGCAAATTTTTTTATGAATAAAAAAATATAAATCATTCATTCTATAAAAAAAAATTAAAAAGTACACAAATTAAAGTCCTTAAAAATATTCTTTTCTAAAAATTAAAATTTTAAAATTAAATTTACTTAATTTTATTATATTTTTATAATATCGATCTCATTATTGATAAATACAATTCCATGAATTGTATTATATTATTAAACGAATTTTACAATATCTCATATAGATAATGAGATTATAATATTAAATTTATTTAAAGGAAAAAATTTTCATAAATCGAAAATTTAGAAATTTTATAAAAATATATATTAATTAAATAGAGATTGTAGGAAAATAAAGGAAAAAAAAGATTTTAATTAACATTAAAAAAATAATAGAAAAATTGATATTTAATACCATTTCAAAGAAATAAAAATTAATGAATTATATTAAAAATAGAAAATAATTTTAAATGATTATTATTTTAAAATTTAAAAATAATAATCCTCTTTTAATAAATAGTTAGTTAGTTTGTAAAAATTTAAAAATTAAAAAAATTATAACTTACATAGAAACATCATTGTTTAATAGGAATTAAATAAAAATACTAGATATTATTCAATAATAAAAATTTAAAAAATTTATTAAATTAACAATTTCTTAGATTTATTTTTTATAATAAATTTTAACGACAATATTTAATACACTAGAAATATATAGAATTTTAAATACATTTTTTTAAATATGCTGGACAGTTTTGAAAGAAAAGATAAATTTTTAAATTTAATTAAATTTTTAAAATTTTCGAAGTAAAAAATATTTAAATAAAATAAAAATCTTCTATTTTTTACCTTCTTGAATGTATTAAATCGAATAAAATGAAATATAATAAAGAGATAAATAAATATATCACTACAAAAAGAAATAAGCAGAGAAAAAATTCCACGTTCTTATTCTTCTAAGAATTTATTATGGTAAATATAAAAAAAATTGAAAACTATAAGATTTAAAATAATATGATAATAAAAAATTATATTAAAATTTTCATTTTGAAATGATAACACAATTAGGTAAAGTGTAAATTTAAACTTCAATTTCTACTGAAATTAAAGTAGAGAAAAATTACCGATCCGACCGGATGGACCGGTAGTATTTGTTTGAAATTTAAAGTTATTAGCAGGCAAATTTAATTCTTAGTTTTCCTTTTCTTTACTTTTAAATTTATACTATTAATAAGTTTAATTAGTAACAATAACTTATCCTATATTGTTTTATATATTTATATTTTTTAAATTTATAAAATATAATTTTTTTTCTCTGAAAAAATTAAAAATAATATGATAATTATTTTAGATAAAAGTAATTCTTAATGCAAAAATTTTTTTTATATATATATAATCCGTTTCGACATTTGCACAAAAAAAATTAAGGCTCTTTTTCTAAGGATTTTTAGGTTTTGGGACTTGCACATTCTAGGGGCAACTTTTCAATGCGCATCCCAGAAAAATACGCGTTTTTTGATAGGGGTTTGGGTTTGGGCCGAAACCGGTTTAAAAACCGGTTTGTCCTGGTAAAACTTTTTTCCTTGGACCTCAATCGACTTGAAACTAAAAACCGCTCCTAAGTTAGAGTATTAGCTACAAAATGATATATAGGTTTGGGGGTCTATCTCGAAGTCTAAGTACCGAAAAAAATCCGGGAAATTTCCTATTTTAGGTGCGCGAGTATGAAATAGGTTTCTAACTTTTTTGCGAGTTGAGATAGAAGTGCGCGGTAAAAAGCAAAGTTGTAGAGCTCGATGAGACGAATCCAATGGTATATTGCGCGAGTTGTGAAACCAAACCGGTTTCGAGATATAAGCTTAAACCGGTTTAAAAAATGAAAAATACCCGACGAGCGGAGCGAGCCGTCCAAAACTTGAATAAAAATCCCACTGGGGTACCTTATAAAGCGCCCCGCGCTTTTTCCGCAACGGAAGCATGCCTTAAACCAGTGGGGCTCTGCCCCACTGGTTATATATATATAATCCGTTTCGACATTTGCACAAAAAAAATTAAGGCTCTTTTTCTAAGGATTTTTAGCTTATGAGAGTTGCACATCCTAAGGGCAACTTTTCATTGCGCATCCAGGAAAAATACGCGTTTTTTGATTGGGGTTTGGGTTTGGGTCGAAACCGGTTTAAAAACCGGTTTGCCCGGGTAAAACTTTTTTGCTTGGACCTCAATCGACTTGAAACTAAAAACCGCTCCTAAGTTAGAGTATTAGCTATAAAATGATATATAGGTTTGGGGGTCTATCTCGAAGTCTAAGTACCGAAAAAAATCCGGGAAATTTCCTATTTTAGGTGCGCGAGTATGAAATAGGTTTCTAACTTTTTTGCGAGTTGAGATAGAAGTGCGCGGTAAAAAGCAAAGTTGTAGAGCGCGATGAGACGAATCCAATGGTATATTGCGCGAGTTGTGAAACCAAACCGATTTCGAGATATAAGCTTAAACCGGTTTAAAAAATTGAAAAATACAGGGCGAGCGGGAGCGATCCTTGCGAATTGTCCATAAAAACCTTACTGGGGTACCTTATAAAGCGCCCCGCGCTTTTTCCGCAACGGAAGCATGCCTTAAACCAGTGGGGCTCTGCCCCACTGGTTAATATTTATATAAACAATAATGTCATTCACTAAATTTAGATTTAAAACTATGATATTTCAATTAATTGATTTGGGAAAATTTAACATTAAAAAAATAATAATTTTTTAAAATTATTGACAATAAAAACAAATTGAAAAATTTTAAAAAATGTTATGCAAATTTTTTAATTTAATTTTTCATTGAATTCACATCAACTTTATTAAATAGGATGATTGTATCGGGAAAATGGAATTAAATTTTTTTAAATAAATTTTTGAAGAAATAGAAAAAAATATTTAATTAATAGAATAAAAAAAATGAAAAGTTAAAAAATTGACTGAAAAAATTTATTGGATATTTCTTTTAAAAATTTTTATATATTAAATAAATAAAATTAAAATTTTTGAATATTAAGGGATCGAGTTGCATTTGTCAACTATAATATTTTTTAGAAAATCCATAGACAACCAAGTTCGCCTATATCCTTATCTGTTCAGCAACAACAACCTCAAATACCCTCAAATGCTATTATTGAGCAATTTATAATGGAATTTATTGTTAGAAAATATTAAAGATCATCTAAAATTCATAATGAAAGAAAAATTTATTAAGAGGATTAAAATAATTATAATATAAAATATTTAATAGAATGTTTTAAAAATTAATAATTAATTATAAAATATCAATTAATTTTTTATGAATTTTTTACCATATATAATAATGGTATCTTTAAAATTAAAATAATAATTTAAAAATTATAAGCAAAAAAATAAAAATTCTTTGGAAAATTTAAAGCTTATAAAATTGTGAAATAATCAAATTTAATTATTATTTTTATAAATATCAGTAAAAGATTTTCCGAAATTATAACAAAAAATATATTAGTGAATATGATATAAAAATATAATACGCGATTAGAATATTTAAGACAAAGCATAAAAATATTGAGCCTAATAAAAAAAATAATAATATAAAATTTTTTAGCATCATATCAATGAAAAAATAGAAATGTTAATAAATCTACTATACTCTTTTTTTGTCCAAAAAGTCAATTGGCAAAAGAATCCGAAGCTGAAGCAGCTGCATTGGTAAATAAAATTTAATTTGAAGTATAACAAAAGAATTGAGAAAAAAATAAATTTTTTAATGAATATTTAAAAAGAATTTTAACCAAATATCCTATAATTATTATAAATGTGGAAATAATTAAAAAATAATTCGTATATTTTATAGAGAAAAATTATCATTTTAAAAATTTAAAATAAAAAAAATAAAACTAAATAAACAAATTTAAAAAAAATTTATTATAATAATTACAATATAATGATAATTTTTTAAATTAAAATTTATAAATTAATTAAAAATATTGAAATATTAATAATTATAAATTATAATTATTCAAATTAAAATTATAAAAATTAGCATTTTTTATTTTATTTAAAAATTCATTTCTTTTTTCTACCATACAATAAATGAAAATGGAGTTTACTATTTGTTTTTATTGCAATATTATAATTTCGATATTGAATTAAAAATTAAAATAAAATTTTATTAAAAATATTTGAAATATAATCAATTTATAGGAAAGTAAAATTCATTAAAATTTAGAATAATTTTTTGAACAAAGAAAATATTATGCCTTAAACTCAATTTGATAACGGTGTGAGGAATTATAATATAAATTTGTTAATCAAAAAAAAATTAATTATTATAATAAAATATATCTAAACGAATTTATTTAAATTTTTATTTCGATTTAACAAAATCATCATAATAACTTAAAAAAACAAAATTTTAAAATATTTTAATATATCATAATTTATTTTTAACAGAAAACAACAAAATTTATTGAATATTAAAATATATGTAAAATGAAATATAACTGAATTTTATATGTAATTTATATAAAAATAAATATAATAATATCAAGTAAAATGTTTAACAATTTTATTCATGTAACATTTATAAAAATTATGGAAATTATTTAATTAAAAAAAAAGTAAAACATTACAATTTTACAGAAATACAAAAGAGAAGGTTATATATATTTGAATGATTGTTTTTATATTTTTTAAATATACATGAATGAAATTAAATTATGATTTACGCAATAAAAAATATATATTAATTATTCAAAAACCATATTATAATAAGATCGAAATAATTTTGAAATTAATTAGCTTGTTTTCATTTATTAATAATAATAAAAAATAAATAAAAAATTTTAAATTCTGCTTATTCTCAAAAAGACAACGACGGAAAATTTGCCAATGGTGGTCTCATATACATTTGCTGCAAAAATTATGTTCAATTGTTTATAAAACAAATTATTTTACATATTATATAGGGAATTGAAATTTCAAAGAAATAAAGTGTGTGGATATAACAATATAATAAACAAACATTATTGAAAAATTCTTTAATTTAACAGATGTATTGAATGAATTAATTTTTATTTATATAAATGAAAGAAATATAAAAATTTATTTAATGAATTTATTTTTTTTAAATTTAAATTTCATAATTCTAAAAATATTTAAATGAAAAATAATATTATTAAAAAATTTATTTAGAAATTAATAATATCACTTGTAATTAACAAATATTCTTACTATGTTAACAATTATTGATGATACACAAGGACATGAA
Organism: Pratylenchus scribneri; assembly: GCA_030063045.1. Taxonomy (NCBI): domain Eukaryota; kingdom Metazoa; phylum Nematoda; class Chromadorea; order Rhabditida; family Pratylenchidae; genus Pratylenchus; species Pratylenchus scribneri. Next base: position 959,591 of record JAQSEB010000131.1, read on the forward strand.
GCTGATATTTCATTTTTCTTGTTAAATTTCACTTAGAGTTTTTTCGAATCGAATTTCACTTAGAGTTTTTTCGAATCGATTAAGTAATTAGAATTATATTTTTTAAAGTTTAGACATTGATGAAATTATTTATATTTAGAAACTATAATGAATAATTATAAAATAAAATATATATTTAAAAATCAAATTGGAGAAAAGAATTTATACGGAAGTTTTCAAGTCTGCATATTAATCTGAGTTCTGGAATGAAATTTGTTAAAGAAAAGAAGTGAAAGAGAAAGTCAATAATTTTAAATATATATCATAAAACTCAATGAAATAAAAGGAAAAAATTTATTGCAAAATTTTTAAGTAGAGATAAAACCATCGATTATAAAATTTACATTTATATGAAAAATAATTTCAATGAAAATTTAATTTCACTCATCAATAAATAAAAATATTAACAGGGCAGCGGAAATAAAATTTATGTCTATATTGATATGAAAAAATTGGAAATTTTGCAAACTATATGACGGCGAAAATTTAGGATGAAAAAGGGGCAAATTTTGACAAAATTATCCGGAAAATGAATGACCGCTTATAAAATTCACAAAATAATTATTTGATGCTAAAATCAGGACAATCGAGTATAAATGACAAAGGTTGAATTTTTGCGAAAAAAAGAGGAACTATTCAATGATTTGCGCTTATTTTTCGAATAAGTAGGTTTAGAATTGTGGGGAGGCTGGAAATAATTATATATATTATTTAAGAATGACAGAAATGAAAACGATAAAAATGTAGGAATATTGTAGTAATATAAAATGAAATATTTATTCATGTTTGAATTAAAATTATATTAAGAAAATTTAAAAAAAAATTAAAAATTTTTATATTTCAATATCTTTTAACAAATGTAAATTTACAAAATAATCTGCCTAAATAAAAAATATTTGGAAATAATTCAAAATTTAAAAATGAGAAAATAAATAAATTAATTTTTGTTACAGGAATGAACTTAATAAACATTAACAAATTTAAATTTATTAATATTTATTTCAGATAAGATTGAAAAATTTATTAATGTAAATAATTAAAAATTTTATCAATTATTATTAGAATATCCATTTATTTAAATTAAAAATAATAAAAAAATTTTTTAAATTAATTAAATAAGAAATTTATATTAACTTTCCTTTATATATATTATGTTTATAAAATTATATTTTCAAGTGTATTTAATTTGGTTCTATATCTATTTTAAAAATTTTGTGAAAGTATATGTTAATGTGCTTATGAAAATATTAAAAATGCATATAATTTTGCTATATTATAAACATATGATATTTTATAATCTAAATGTAATCCAATCATTTATAAGAAAATAATCCAGTAAAATAAATTAAAAAATTAATTTTAATAGAAATTATTTTTATTTAATTTAAGTAAATATAATAAACATTTTTATTTAAATTAAAAATTTATAAAATAATTTAAATATGAATAAAAAAATTATTAAAATTTTTCATAATATCCACTAGTAAAAATTATCATCTTAGATAAATTCAGTTAAATACAAATTTATATTCGAATTTATTAATATTTGTTTTAAAATATTATAAAAAAATATATTAAATATATTAAATTTTATTATTTATTTAATTTATAAAGACCTAATCTAACTCAAAATATAATTCATTTTATCTCATTTATGAAAAAAATATAGAGAAAAGGATCTTAATACAATAAATTTTTTCAAACTTTTCTTTAATTTATTATTAATGATATAAATAATATTTTATATTAAATATATATAGAAAAATATTATAAAAAATTGCATAACTTGTTAATATAACATTAAAATTAATATTCAAAATTAACAAATTAATTCGCAAATTAATAAGCGAAAAATAATTATTATTTGAAAAAATTCTTTCAAGATAATTGGCGTCTTGACGATACGAAACCAATGCAATTGGGATTATCATATTATCTTTCATTATATGGAATATTTAAAATTTAAAATAAAAAAATCTTAAAAATTATTGTTTAAAAAATAATAAAAAATTTTATGAGTATAAGAATGAAAATAAGATTACACTATGCGAAAAGATATTTAAAATAAACGATTGGATTTAATAATAGAAAATTTAAAAAATGCATAAATAAAAAATTTTTAAATGATTAATTATAAAAATTGTCATTAAAAAAATATAAAATTTTCTACTGATTAAAACTAATACGCTAGAAAGAATATGGTATTTTAGAAATTCATGAAAGTATCAAAATCTCAAATGATAAAATTAGATGAGCAAATATTAGTGATAAAAGAAAAAGATTTGAAATTAAAATAATAATATCTTAGATAATGTAAAATAAATACATTTTGATTCATTCAATGTAGAGAAATAGAGGAAAATTATTGAGCAAAAATATTAAAAATATTTAAATAAAAAATAAAAATCATATAAAAATATAAATAATTCCAAGTTTTATGTAAATTTAAAAAATTATTTAATAAAGAATCTAGTTATTTTAATTTTATTAAATTTTTCAATAATAGTAAAAATAATAAAAAAAAATTACAATTTAGAAATTTATAATTATAATAATAAAATAAATATAATTTGCATATAAAATTTACTTTGGAATCTGTTAATTTCATAAAAATTATAATTAGTTATGGAAAAGAGATAAAGAAAATGACAATTATATAAAAATTGTTTTAAAAAAATAATAAACAAATTTTTATATTTTAATAAAATTTTTATTAATGATAAATTATTATTGTTTTATTCTATGATAAAATAAAAATAAGAAATTAAAATTTTATATTTTTTTTAATTTAATTTTTATTAATGATTATAATTTTATTCTTTGATAAATTAAGAAATGCAAACATAATTATTTATAATTATAAAAATTATATATTTTTATTTTTTTTATAAAATTGATGTAATTTAATTAATAAAAGATAAAAATAAAATTAATATTGCTATGATTATTAATAATTATTAATTAAAAACTGGAAAAAAAATAATTAAAATTATGAAAATTTTAAATTGATTTTATTAAAAAAAAAATTAAAAATAAATGCTAGAAATTTCGTAACACTTATGATCAATTAAATCCAAAGAATAAAATTAGTTAAAAAAACGACCTTTCGCTCTCAAATTGATCAAATAAATTTTGCAAAATAATTAAATTTATAAAAATATAGATCAAATATATTTAAATATATTATTTTATTAATAAGTTTTTTAAACTTAAAAATTATATAATGAAATATTAGAATTTAACAACATATTATATTTAAAAATTATTATATTTTATAATTTTCATTTAAATTTAAAATTATTTTTAAAAATTCATAGTTAATGCTTAACACTTGGAAGAAATCTGCGTTGCTGTAACAATGTCATCGGGATTTGTGTAATGAAAAAAAATAAAAGATTAATAATTAAACAAAATGATTGTTAAAAATTTTAGAAATTGAAATAAAAAATAAAGATAAATTAACAATCTTAAAAATACAAAAAAAAATTATAAATATACATATAATTTTTTTGAAAGAAATTGTAGAGAAAATTAAGTTTTGCATAAAATTTGACCAAAAAATATATTTTAACAAATATTTAAATTAAAATAAAAAGAAAATAATGATTGAATTTTAATAAATTTTTTAAAAAGGTATTAAAATATTAAATAAATTTTTATATATTAAAGAATAAATGATGATTAATAAAATGGAATAATATAATATGAATATATTCGAGAAAATTTTAGAATTTATATAAGATGTCATTATAATATAACTATACTAAAATATATTTTATTTTATTTGATTTTTGTAAGAGCAATAAAATATTATAAAAAAACCCATAATAAAGCATTTTCCTATTTAAATTACCTTATGATATAAATTAAAAAATTTTTATAACAATAATATATTTTCGTATTAAAATATTTCAATCGCCATTATAAATAATTTTAATAAAATTAATTTTTTTTAGATTCAAATGAAAATCTACTAAACTATATTTTCAAAATACAAGACTAATAGCCAAAAAATCTATCAATGAGAATTAAAAATTTATAAAAATTATTAAAAATTTATTGATTTTAAAAATTCGTCAAAATCTAAAATAATTTTTCACGAAAAAAATTTTTTATTAAAAAATTTGCTGACAATATCACTTCATTTTGATCATGGTGGATAGTTTTAGTAAGATTTAATTGCTCTAACCTTTGATGGAGCAATCGGCACAGACATGGGAAACCATCATAAAACTTTAATAAGGAAGACTTCGAATTCTTTTGAATGGAATTATTTCTTATTAAAAATGTATTATTGAAATAAAAAGGAAATTGGACAGATAATATAAATTTCAAAGAAAATTTTAAAATATATATAAATTATGAAAAGATAAAAGAAAAAATGTTTTTTTTTTAAAAAAAAAGAAATAATATCAATACAATTTATGCTGGACCGTATAAACGGACAAAACGATGCTCAATCGTCCGCTTTCAATAATTTCTAATGAATAGCTATTATGATAGAATTGCAAAGAACAAAGAAGCATTATAAAAGATTTTTAGATGAATATAATATATTAATAATAGAAAAAATGAAAAATAAATATAATATATTTATTGAAAGAATTAATTCTGTAAACAATTTCGTTATCTTCAAAAAAATGAATTATATATAATTCATTGCAATCATAAAGATGATTAAAACCATATCAATATATAATTCTTTTATAATTGAAAAAAATATACCTTACCTGAAAATGTGATATAAAAATAAAAAAAATAAATTTTAAAATAAACAAAAAATAAAAATGCATTTTAATTAATAATATATATATGTTTTTTTAAATCTAGCATAATAAAAGGTTATGTTACTGATATTCATTCTAAAAGATCGTATTTATTCATTAAAATAATTTAAAAATTTTACTCTAAGCGGAAAATGAATTAAATAATTAAAATTTTAAAACATATCAATAAAAATTTATGAAAATGCTAATTAAATTATTTAATTAAAATTCATTTAATATATATATATAAAAACTTATAATAAATAGATAAAATTTTTTTTATGAAATTTTAGAAAAACTTAAAAGAATAATTCTCAAAAAATTTTCTATATTTTTTATTAACGATAGATCATAAATATTAAAGAGTTTATTTGCTTAACGAAAATCAAGAGCTTTACAATTGAAATTAAGAGGAAAAATCATTTAACCGTGTTTACATCGAAAAAAAGCATTTAGAAAAGAAAAAGAAGAAGAAAAAATTATTAAAAAAGAATTAATTTTTACAATCCGAGAAAATTTAAGATATTTTAAAAATGAATAAAAAAAAGTAAAAATTTTATTCGATTAGAATAAATGAAAAATTAAAAATTATTCTCGCGGAAAAATAAAATTTTATTGTTTAAATAATGAAATTCTAAACAAATACAAATCATAAATAATGAGTATTAATTATTTTATACAATAATAAAAATAAACAAAAAAGAATTTTTTGAAATAATAATGGCTAATGTTTTTTAAATTTTTTATAAATGCTTTTAAAATTCAAAGAAAATGGCTTGAAAGAAAAATATGTTATTAGTAAAAGTAAATTGAAAATTTAAAAAAGGCAATAAATTAAATGATTTTCGGAAAGAAAATAAATAGCAAAATAATTTAATTCTTAAATCAAAATAATTAAAATAAATAATAAAATATTTATTGTAGAATAATAAATGAAAATAACTATATTTGTTAGGTTAAAGGGCTAAAATATCTAACAATTATAATTGTATGATCTACAAAAATTTATATTCAGTAAAAATAGTGATATAAACTCAAAGAATATAAAAATTTATTACTCCTATTTATAAAAATAAATTTATTTTATATAAAAATAATAAAATATCTTATCGATTTAAGACCATCTAGTCAACCCTAGGATATTTTTAGATATAAAGAAAATATTATTTTCAGTGGTCAATGCTAGGGCAATGTTACTAATGGAGGGTGCATAGAGAATATGGAAATAAATGAGGGATTGTTGCCGTTTAAAAGTCCATATATAATTATAATGTTAAAAATAAATATATGATAAATAACAAAATAAATATATATTTCTTAAATATTACATAATTATTTTATATTATTAATTTAATTTGAAAATATAATAAATTTAAAAAATGTATATATTATTATAATTTAATTAAGATAATTAATAGATATTTGATTCTAATCAAATTTTTAGATAATTAAATTAGAAATATAATAGCATTTATAAAAATTATAAGAATTTTTTAATTCTTATGAGACTGATGTGTTTTTTTGGAATATCCATTCAAAATGCATTTAAATGAGTTTTCGAACAAAATATTTATATTTATATAATTCTATTTTTTAAGAATTTATTAAAATTTATAACAATGGATTCTTTTGCCCTTTCTAAAATTGAAGAAAACTATGCCATATATGAATAAGAATGATATGAATATTTGGTTGCAGATAATAAATAATGTCTAAATCCAATTCGTAAGGAATTATTATATAGAAAATTTTAAATTGAATTATTTTCTTTAATATCAATAAAAAAAGGAAAAAATCAAATAAAATTATTTAAAAAATTTTTAAAAAAATTCTTCACTATTAGAAACATTAAGTAAATAATATTTCGGATTTCTTTAACTCGATCAATGCTGAAAATTTCATTTGTTAAACGAGGCCAATATCTAAAATGGATATTTTTTATCATTTTAATTTACTATCCTTTATCAAGAGAAAACAATCACCCATAAAGCGAACATTTTCTTAAATCATTCGCTACAAATGAGTGAAAACCATTTTATTGAAGAATTCCATCACAAGGAAAAAAAATTATTAAAAATAAAATAATAGAAATTTTCAAACATTTTTAAATTTTATATAATTATTAAAAATGTCATATTGATACTGGGTCATTTCATGGAAATGCCTATACAGCCATGGGTAAAATAGCCGCTGATGAAATCATAGTTTTTGAAATTATTTATTTTTACTTAAATATTATATCATATAAAATGGAATAATAAAGAAATAATAATTACAGAAAAATAATTATTTAAAAAAAACATACATTGAAAATAATTTCTATAAAAATAAAATTTTTTAAAATAGTCATTAAGTATTAAATTAGAAAAATGAAAAAATATTTAAATGTAAAAAACTAAAAAAAAATGAATGAATTACAAAATTTGGAAAAGTTATAGAGATATGATTGATGTGAAATTTTAAAAATTATTTAGAAATAAAATAATAAAATCAAAATCAAAAAAATACATTAAGATTTTAATATAATAAAAAAATATTTACACAATAATTGTAAATTAAATTAAAGTTTAATTAAAAATTATAAATAATATATTTAAATTTAATTGAATCGATAAGTTCAATTTTTTATGAATCATTACTTCTAAAATATAATCATAATTAAATTGGAAAAATTATAATTTTTCTTTTGCTTAAAGGAAAAATAATCTATTACTAAAATTAAGTAAAATGAAAAATAATAAAGAGTTTTTTTATTCGGCATTAAAAATGAAATAAATAAAAATTATTTATTTTATTATCTCAGAATTAAATACTATAAATTTTCTGGTTTTGATTATATTTGACAAATTTCAACCATTTTATATGCCCGATCACCTATGTCTTAACTATAATGGAGAATCCGATTTGACATTGTGTGCAGATGATTTCATTAGCCAAGCACGTCTGTATTCGTTAATAATCCAAGACACCGCAATAGATATTTTTGACACTGATAATATCGCCTTAAATGTTTATTTTTTTTATCAATGATTCATTCAATTTAAATGTATGTATTAAAAAGTATTTAAATTAAATTTAATATTTACAGAATGTTTCACTTAATTTTTTATTTCAACAAAATTATTTGAAGAAATTCTTTTGAAACGAAATTTTTTTAAATAATATTTTTAAAAAAATATTCAAGAGAATTTAATTATATTTAAAAAAATTTTTTGAAGAAATAAATTAATAATTGTAAAATAAAGCAAAACAATAATTTAAAAATAAAAAGAATGATATTTTTAAGATAAACTGAAGTTAAATTATTCAAATCTAAATATAAATAAAGAAAATAAAAGCAAATTTAATATAGAGTAATTTGATAATTTCAGAAAATTATTTTATGAGAGAATATTTTCGAATTAAACAGAACAAAATTAAATAAAATTTAATATAAAAATATCCTTCAAAAAAATATAAAAACAATTCTTTAGGAAAAAATTTTTTAATTAAAGCATACACTTTTATTTTGAATTAAACTAAGAGGTAAAATATAAGATTTTTAGCGTAAAATATTTAAAAATTTATATGTAGAATAATTTATTGAAAAAAATCAGAAAATTATAAATTTTTTTATATTATAATTAAAATTAAAAATTATTTTGCATTTATTTTGTGAAAAAATTATTTATTTATAACATTTTTCCTTTTCAATACATTTTTGGCAAACTCATATTTTTTTAAACAATTTTGATTAAAATTATTTTGATTATTATAATAAGCATCGAGCGAAGAATCCAAATAAAAATTTAAAAAAAAATTAAATAAAATCTATAAATTCCCCATTTATGCCACTATTGAAAATTAATTGCCATATTATTTCTGAATCTATCCTTGGATCTTTTTAATTTTACCAAAAAAAAATAAATTTTGAAAAATTAAAATCAATCTAAGTATATAAAAAATTGCAAAACATTTTATCAATTAAAATTTTTTATCTAAAAAATTTAGTAATATAAATTAAAATTATTAAAATTTAATATAAGATTTAAAACTAATAAAATTATATATTATTAAAATTATCTTTTTATATAAAAATTTTAAGCTCAAAAAAAGAAACTGGCATTTTATGTTCCTTAAAAGAAAGCGCCTTTGCCAAATTTGCCGAAACCATGAAATTTCCTACAAAATTAAAATAATATATACATTAATTCTTATTCATTAAAAAAAATAATTATATTAGGGTAGAAAAAAATAATTAAAATAGAATTTTTATAACTATTTGCATAGATGTAAAATTGAATTTAAAAAATGAACAAATACATAATTTAAAAATAATATAAAATAAATAATATTTTTAATAGTGAAATTTATAAAAAAATTTTCATATTCTAATAAAATTAATCAGAAATTAGAAGTTAAAAAATCATATTTGTAAAATACTAAAAAATAATTTTCTTTATCCAATATATCTAAAAATAATTATTATATCAATTTACACTATCAAAATAGAATATATCCTAAATGAATTTAATTTAAAATAATTTTAAGCTTGTAGCAAATTATTTAATAGAGAATTCAAAAAAATTTTAATATAATTTTATATGTGAAAAATTATTAATATAATATTTTGTAATTTAATAAAAACTTTCAAATAAAATCATTAATCTGCATTTGCAAATGTCCAACTGTCCCTTGTTTTAAACAAGAAGCAGTAAAAGATTAGTCAGTTCTTTTTTTTAGTACTGACCTGGATGCAAATAAAAAATTTTTCATAGAATAATTAAAAGGAAAGAAATAATAAGACGGGCAAAATTATTTTAAAGCAAAAATTATCGCTAGCTATTCCTGTTCTGGTGCGATGAAATTTTATTCATTCTTATTTAATTTTGTATCAAAACGTTCTTAACTATAAAATAATGTAAAAAATATTTTAATATTATATATAATAAAATTGAATAAATATAATAAAATAATAAAATTGAATAAGTATAATAAAATAATAATGGAAAAATTATTTAAATAAAATATTTTCAAAATTTATATAAATAATAATAGTCACAATATTTATTAAAAAAAATTAATGATTGAAAATAAAAATGATATATACTCAAGTTCATTAATATCGAAACAGAAAGTATTATTTCGAAAATTAACTCAAATTCTGAGAAATCATCCTGAATGAAAATCTTTATTGATCGATGAAAACATGTTTTAGGATGCTCTATTTATATTGCAACAAGTATTTCATGAATTACTTTGTCAATTAAATTGGAATCGGACATATTTTTTTCTAAGACTGATTTTTAATTATTTTTTAAAAACTGCATTCTTTGTTGCTGAGCTTTTTTCTCGTGAAAATGAAATATACTCAAGAATTTTTAATGTTGTACATGGCTAATTGGAATATTGATTACTTATTTGATAAAATGAAAATTTGAGAAATGTGAAGAACTTGTTAAAATTTTACTTTTTTCTAATTAATTTAAATTCATAAAATGATGCATGTAACTAAATTATTTAAAAATTTTAAAAAAAATTTAATTTGAAATAATTTGAAGTAATTAATAAATTACCTAATAAATAAAAATTTTAAGTATACAAATTTAAATTATAATATTTGAAATTTATTTTCTCTCTCCTAATTATCCTTAAATAATTTTTTTATCATTCAGAAAATAAATAAAATTAAATTATAAGAAATGATAAATTGACAAAATAAAAATAAAATTTTTTTAATAAAATTATTATGAAATTTATATCATCGTAATTGTATTTTTATACAATAATGCAATAAGAAAAATTTATTAGAAAACAGATGAAATTGCATTTAAATTCGATGAAACTAAAAATAGTTTTTTGAATTTATTCCAATTTTATTAAATGTAAAATAATAATTTTATAATAAAATAATAAGAAAAAAGTAAAAAAAATTAAAATAAAATAATGTAAAAATAAATTTAATTTAAAAAAATATTTTGGAAAAATATTTTTGTATGCTATATTGATTAAAATTAAATATTATTATTTAAAATTTAATATTTCAGCTCCGTAGATTTATGAAATATTCTATGATGAATGCTGAATTCTGTTACTATTTTTTTTATAAAAATAATTCACAAGTTAAATTCCGTTTTGATGTATGTAATTTATATTATAAATTAATTAAATAATAAATCAATGATTTTTAAGATATTTATAAAAATTATTTTTTAAATAAAATAAATAACACAATTTTATATAGACCATAATTTATTTTTCCATAATAACAAAAAAATTGATGGTTCAACTAAAATATAAATATAATAAAAATCTTCTTAAAAATTTCATGAAAATTTTTTTAAAAGAATAAATAATTAAATTATCTTTTATTTTAAAATTAAAAAATTCTTTTTTATATTTTTAAATATTAGCATATTTTTATGGAATAATTACTTTCCCTTAAATTCGATGGACATTATTTTATTCTCATCGAAATCTTCCACAGTGTTATTGTTTTGATTTTGGGCCTTCACATTTATGATGATTAGCTAATTTGAAAAAATTAAAAAATTTATAAAATTCATCTCTTTGAATGAGATGAAATTGCTATTTAATTCTAATCCATTTCCATCAATAATGATAAATGGCATTAATAATAAAATGCTTTAATCAATAATGCCAATATTTAATTAAAGATTTAATTTCTTATTATCTATTTATAATTTTGAATTTTTAAAAAATTTTAAAATTTTAAAAAATTAATATTGAGAAATTTAATATTTTAATTAATTGATTTTTTATAAATTTTTTTACAAAAATATTGATTAGATAATTAAAATATAAAAATATATCATCAAAATAAATTTTTTTGGAGATTATAAATATTGTTTTTTTACTCATGGAGAATGGAAAAAATTATTATGATTAATTATTATTTTTCCGAAATAACCTTCATCATTGGGCTAATTAAATAATTTGCACTTCATTAGAAGTCCATAATAAAATAACAGGTAATTTTGTCAAATAACAAAAAAATTCCGACTAAGAAATTAAAAAATAAATTGAAAAATTAAATTAAAAAATAATTATAAATAAATTCTTTTCCAATCTGTAAATTGTTGCTATTTATTGAATGAAGATTAAATGGTAATAATTCTTTAATTATATACTTTAAAATTAAATTAAATAAAATTTTAATGCGAAAAAGATCGCTCAATAAATTAAAGAATAATGTACAAAAAAATATGATAATTGCATTATATTCATAAACCAATATTTGTATAATTTTCTATTCAAATATTTCAAGGATGTAATACCCTTTATCGACCTCACTTAAGAAAGAAGGGAGTGGAACCTTAATAAAAGAATGATCACAGAAAATTAGGAACGAACCTATGAGGCGAAAAAAATTTTATGTTAAATTGCCAACAAAGATATATTTGCCTGAAGAAGATAAAAAAATACCTAGTAAATTTAAAATATGTAGTACAAAGGAAAAAGAGCGTGGAATTATTCGTATATAAAAATTTAATTTCAATTAACGATATTAAAAATTAATTAAATAAATTCTAAATTAATTTTTTTTTATTGTATTAATTTAAGAACCAGCGGGCGAGCCCGCTGGTTCTTAAAGCGATGACGGAAGGAATACGTGGGACGGTAGAAAGAAAGCGCTAACGCGCTTTAAAAGGTTTCTAGAAGGGTTATATTTCATATTAAAATCCATTCCCAATTTTTCTGATGAAAATTCAACTCGCGCAAAACCGGTTTAAAAATTTAAACCGGTTAAATCTCAAAATAAACCTCAAATTCGTAATCCCCACCATCGAAAACCTCTAAAAAAATTATTGGCCTTTGATGGGGTTCGAACCCGCGACCTCCGTTTTAAATCCCCCCTCTTCGCCAATGGGCCAAAGGGTCTAAATGGACCGAACTTCGTTGCTGTCCCCAACCATATTTGGCATTCATTTTGAGTGTTTTGCCATGTGTAATATACCATTCGATAGCTAACACTCTCTAGTTGATTCCTGTCTCCGGGCCCAAAACCGTAAAATCAAAAAGAAAAAAGTTTTACCAGTGCAAACCGAAAAAGTTCAATTTTTTAAACGGGTTTTTGGCTAATATCTCGAAACCGAAAAATTATTTTGAAAAAGTTGAAGTTTTCTGGTATGTCCCATCTGAATACGAAACTTTTAAAAAAAAGATCTCGAAAATTGACCGGCTAGTTTTTGCAAACTTGAAAAAAATTAACGAAAATCTGTTCATCATATATTTTAAATTATGTAAAATTTAAATTAAAAAAAAATTAATTTTTAAATATTTTCAAAAGATTTTAATGAAAAATATAATGAATTTAAATAAAAATAAAATTATTAATAATAATTATTATCTAAATCTCAATAAAATAAAAGATAAATTTCGCACCAGAAAAAATAATTTGCTGATAATAAAGTAAATAGATTATTTTAAAATAAATAAATTTATAATTTATCTTTGAGACAAGCTGGCAATAATGATAAGAAATAAATTTGTTTCCATTGTGGCAATGAGTTGAGGTATTGTTCTATGAAAATCGTGGATTAGTTGGTCGATTGAATATTATGGAAGAGAGAACAGTAAAATTTTTGTGCAAATATTGAAAAATTCCTATCCATTATAAAAATATTAATATTTCAAAATTATTTTTACAATATTGTAAATCAAAAGTACAAAAATATTTCGTCTTATAAATATTTTTAAAATATTTTATAAAAATTTTCTCTAATAATGGGAAAGATTAAAAAATTTAAAAAATGAAATTAATAAATTCTTAAAAATTTTATTAAGAGATAAAATTTTAAAATATATTTTATAAATCTTGCAATTTTCATTATGCATAAAAAACCAAGAGCAGTTTGGCTGTTGAATAAATGAGACTAAATATCTTTCTATTTTTTTCAAAAAATATATAAAATATTTAAGTATAGTTTCCAAGAGAAAAAATTGTGGTTGAGTTCCTTCTCAAATAACAGAAATTTAAAGTAATTATTAACTATGTATAATTAGTTTTAAAATATTAAAATAAAATATAATATTCATAAAAACTTAATTAGAATTGTGTTTAAATTTAAATAAATCTAAAAAAATTTATTTAAAAAAGATGAGATAATTTCATAGAATAATTAAATTAAAATATAAACAATAAAAAATAATATAAATTAAAAATAAATATATGTATATATTTAAATTAATTAAAAAAAAGCCGATGTTATCACAAGTAATTGTATAATATAGAATATTTTAAAAATATATCAAATAAAAATATTATCTTGAATCTTGAAGAGGAACGACAAAGAAATAATTAAGAGACTTTTTTTTAAAATCTTTCCATAAATTCTCTTAAATTTTAAATTATGAAATAACAAGTAAGAATTAGCTTAAAATATAAAATCCAAATAAATAAATTTTGTAAATATTTTTTTAAGAACAAAAATAAAAGATTTGAAATAAACCTCCAAATCGGCAGAAATTGGTACTTATATTTTGATTTTATTTATAATCTCAAAATTGACCTAATTATGTCAAAAATATCATGAGCATTTTTCGATTAATACAATAAGAAAAGCAAAAATAAAGGATCTACAAATCAATTTAAATTTGTTGAACAAAAAAATGCATTTTTTAAAAGATTACTATGACAAAATAATATAGTACTAATAAAATAATATTGAAAAAAATTTTTTTACATAATCATTTAAATTAATTAATCTACTATAAAAAATTATAAAATACTCTCTATAAATTAAATTTTTGTAAAAAAAATGATTAATTTTACTTTTTTTAATTATAAATTTAAAAATAAAATTTTTTATTAAGGTGCGATATAAATAGATGATTGGCAGGAGGGCATAGCAAGAATTATAAATAATATATAGTAAATTCGCCGCAAAGTAATATTTTTTTCGAAAAGAGAAATTTATTTTAATTTTATATCAAAAATGCCTAAAGAAAAATATCGGTGATAATATTTATGTCGAGCATATTAAGAAACGGGGAGTTTAGTGTTATTTTCAAGTCAATCCATTAAAATTTTTATAATTTTGTTTAATAATTTGCATTTGCTTTCCAAAATATAAAATTCTAGATCTTATTTGGAAGTATTAAATTTATTTTAAAAAATATTAATATTAATAAAAAATCGGAAAATTAATTTTGTAAAAAAGTAATATATATATATTAAAAATAAAAATGATTTCTATTTATACATAAATATTAATCTTTATATTTATATAGGAAAATGATTAATAAAATTGATTTTGATGATTATAATATAATAATAATAATTTTTAAATGCAAAATAATTTTAAAAAATTATAAAAATCTTAAATTTAATATAATATTTTAAAAACTAATTAAAAATTGTAAAATATTATAAAAAATTTAAGAATAATTATAATTTATTTTTTTTAGAAATTTCTCAAAATTTTATATAAAATTTAATAAATTTTTGAGAATGTTAAAATAAAAAAGAATTAAGAAAATTTAGTACAATTTAAATATATATGTATTTTTCATGAAATTTTGCAGTAATATTTTGAAATTTTCACTCTTATAAAAATGAAAAAAAATTCTTTTTTCCAGAAAAATTAGAGATCACTATTTCTTAATAATATAAAAAGAATTATTTAATTAAAAAATTAAAATAGAATATTAAAAATAATATAACAAATCATAATTTGAAATTAATATCATAAAGAATAACATGCGGAAGATGACAATAAAAAACACAAATGCGTTAAAATACAAAAGATTAAATACCATTAAAAAATATAATTTTCAAGGAATTGATTTTCACAGAAGCAGGAAATTCAAAACATAACTGGATGGAAGTATCAATAAATAAGAAAACTTCCGAATAGGGTGATTATTTCATTGCCATTGTAGCTTTGAATAAATGAGGCGAAATTAAAAATCAGAATAAGCATAAATTCAAATAGATTAATCCATACAAAATAGAAAAATTGAAAAATTCAGACATAATATTTTATGTATAAAAATTAGTTTATATAAAATATGATCGAAAACTGTTAAAAATTTAAAAAAAAATAAATAGATTAATTAACATATAAATATATTTAAATGAAATTTTTAAATAAAATTTTATTATTCCCCATTTTTATATCTGGATCTTTTTTTTTATAAAATTAATTAATAATATATAAAATCATGTTTAATAAAAATTTAAAAATTTGTAAATTTTATGACGAATAAAAATTAAATTTCTTTTTTTTATGAAAAAATATTTAAATAGAAAGAATTACATTTTTAATAATTTAAGAACTAAATTCTTTTAGAAATAAAATTTAATTAAATTGATCTATAAAAATTAATATAAATTAAAATTTTTATTTGAATTTGAAAAATAAATATTTCGGAAAATGGAGTGCTCTGTTGAAATTTGGCCATAACCAAATGCCTTTCACATTTGATATTTCTTATCATTGATCTATTCTACTATATAAATTGCAACAAGTTTAGGATCAATTAAAATTTTGCTAAAATTAAAATAAAAAATCTCATTTAATTATACAAATCAATTATCTTAAGATTTATTTTACCTCTATTAAATATATTAATATATAATATTAATCAAAATATTTCAAATACTAATAAATTTTATAAAATAAAAAATAAAATTAATAAATATAAAATTAAAAATCTAACTATTGATATTATCATTGAAAAAAATAAATTAAATTAAAAGAGAAATAAAAATTTATGTATCTCACCACAGTTCTTTTCTTGAACCTATGGGAGAAATGTATTGTATATTTCAATTAAAAATAAATTAATTTTGTACAAGAATTATCAAGAAAAGCGAAATAATATACAAAATAACAAATCAGTTTGAAAAAAATATTTTAAATTATAAATAAATTATTTTGAATTAATAAATTTTTCCAATTTTTACTATTATATTGAATGTAAATTAATAAAATACAAAAAATAGTAGCATTTAAATGGAAATAAATTGTGTTATTCTAAATTAATCGGTTTTGAAAATAAAGTTAATTTTTTTTATCATTTCTTTAAATTTGTAATTAAATATATTCATGAATTTATTTATAGAAATGTTCAATTGATGGAATAAATCAAAAAAATTACATAACTGATTTGTTAATATAATTATTTAGTAATATTAAAATAAAAATATTTTTATTATGAAACTATGATTGATTAAAATAAAATTTAATGCTAAAAATCCTATAATTTGCGAAAGAAAATGCTAAATTTTTTTTGAATTATTATAAAAAATACAAGGCTTTAATTGGATAATATAATATTTATTTTTTCTATATTTAACAATGTGAAAGAAAAATTTAAATCAATGGTAGTATTTCCATATTTCCACACAATTATCTCCAAAAAAATAAAAAAAATTTTCAATGTAAAATTGCTTATTAAAGTAACAATTTTTTAAAGGCGAAGAATTCTAACAAAAATAATTGGAGAAAAAAAATAAAATAGATTTAACATAACCAATTTTAATGATCTCCTCTATAAATATTTTAACTTTATTTATATTAATAAATCATACAAAATAAATTTTAACATGTTCAAATTCTCGTTTCAATTGAATTTATATCAGAAAAGATTCGCCAAAAAATTTGCATATCATATTAAAAAATTCGGATTTTTAATATAAATTAATTGTTAAAAAGCGATTACTCGTCATTTGTTAAATCATATATAATAATTTTTAAAATATGATTAAAATTATAACAAGTAATTAATTTATAAAAAACCGCAATATTACATCGATACTCTCCGCAATCTTACAGCCCTATATAAAAAATAAAAAATAAATTATCAGATAATAAGATAATTTTATATTAAAATAAATTATTTAAATTATAAGCCCTTCAGAATAGTTATATCTTGGATATCATCGTGTTTTTTTCAAGATCTACAAATGTTAATGCCATTTAAAATTTTTCGATTGATATAATAATTAAAACTTTTATATAATTTTATTGAAAATAAATCTGGTTGAAATAGCATCGAGAAACGTTTAATCATAGAGTTTTTTTAAATAATTTTATTTGAATTTATAAGAATAAAATTTAATAATTTTTATATAATATTAAATTTTTTAAACATATCTCAAGCTATCTTAATTAAATATAATCCTGAAAAAGTAAACACTTTTGAATATAAGGACAAATATAAAAATCTAAATTGTTATGAAAATTTTATCAAGTATTCTTTTTTAAAAATGATATCTTTAAAAAGAGAATTATGTGCAAAAGAAATGGATAAGAAATTCAAAATTTTTTTATAAATTAAATATATTTTTTAAAAAATTAAAGAAATTTTTATTTTTTAAATATAAAAAAATAAATTGATATAAAATAAAAAATATGACCTAATTAATTATTTTAAAAAGATTGATATAACAAATAAATTTTTAAAAAAATTATCAAAAAGCAATAAAATCTAGAATAAATAAAATTTTTAATTAGAAAATGGTTATAAAAAATTTTTAATTAATTTAAAAAAATTGGAAAGATTAGATGAAATCTTAAAGTTTAAAAACATTCTGTATATATTAGAATTAAATTTAAAAAAATTAATTTTCTCAGTGACTGCCTTGACAGGAATGTTCAATTGTAAAGTGCAATGTAGACAGAGAGAATATTAAAATTAATTAGATTACTATTCAGGGCTATTTTCAATTTAAAGAAAACTTTAAAAAAATTTTTTCTTTGTAGCAAAAATTAAAAGATAAATTCTTGTCATTCACCATAGAAAAACTTAGTTAGATTTTGAAGGATAGGATTCTGAAATAAATAATTTGTAAAATGAGAATGAGTAATTTAATTTAAAAAAATTTCTTAAAAAATAAAGGAAAATATATAATTATATGATATTTATGCAGGATTTTATGATGAAATAAAATTAAAAATTATCTCTTGATATCTATTTTAAGAATAGATTGCGGAATTTTTCTCTGATATTCGCATATTATGCAGCACAACGGAAACCGATCATTTCAACACTAATTGTATTAATTAATAATGAGAATTTTTAATTAATTGAAATCTATATAACATATTATAAAACTCTAAATGAAAAAGAATTTTACACAAATATATTATTATAAAATTAAAATTTAAAAAAATAAATTTAATATATGTGTATGGGAGAAGTTATAAAGTAAGAATGAAGTATATTTTTAAAAATTTTTTAAGCTATTATAATTTAAAGTTAAATATCTTAAATGTTGTTATTAGAAAATATACTAATCAAGAAGAAAATGAATAAAAAATATTCCAAAAAAATTATACAAAAATTAATAGAATTTTGAAAAAGAAAAAAATTTTTACAAATAATGGAACAAAATAATTAAATAAATATAAAGAATTATATAAATAAAATAAAAAAAAGTTATAAAATAATATAATAAAAATTATAAAATTATAATTTTGGAAAAAGTTAAATTAAAAATGATAGTTGCATTGTAGAATATATTATATATTTATCCTATTTTCAGGCAATCGAAGAGTTCGTTATGCCGGGAATATAATGATATAAGGAAAAACATTATAATAAAATTGAACCAAATTTATTTTCTTAATGGATTTTCAAAATTATTTATTTATTCAAAAATTATATGCAGAATTAATTTAAAAATTAAAAGCATTTATATTTTTATGAAATACATTATCAAAATAAGATTATAGACAAAAATCATCAATTAATGTGAATTTATTTAGATTAAATTTTATTATTTAAATAATCATATAAATGAAATTCTAATAAAATTTCGATTTTAATATAAAGATTGAAATAATTTGGAAATAAAAATTTTAAAAATCTATGTTTTTAATGAAAAAAAAATATTCGAAAAAATGAATATGTATTTACATGTAAGAATATTGTAATCACAATTAAAATGCCTAATAATTTATTTAAGATATATAAAATAGAAAAAATTCAAAAATATAAAAAAATTATAAAAGGAAGGATATGAAAAATTGAAGAGGGAAAATAAAAAATTTTAAGAAAAATTGATAAAAAATAAATGATTTAAAATGGAACAAAATGCATTGAAAGATAAAGATAATTTTTCGTTTATTTTAATGATGAAAATTTAAACAAATATTAAAAAAAATAAAAATATCCTGACTATTTAATTATTCAGCTTGAAATAATTTTTGTAAATATCAATATAAAAAAAGACTTATTATAAAATTAAAATAAAATTAAATCAAGACATGTAATTTTGACAAATATATTGATAATATTGTTAATAAAAAAAATTATAAAAATAACAAAATTTTAAATTTCTATTCGGAAATTATTATATTTTTATATAATAAAATTCACAATAAATATTATTTCCAAAATAATAAATGCATTGAAATTTTTTTTGAATAAAGATTTTCAATAAAAAGCAAAATAAAAATTTCCTTAAAAAATAAAATAATATCATTTGTATAATTACATAAAAATAATAAATACTTATTTAATTATTAATTTCAACAAAGAATATTTTAGAAAATCGATAATAAAATAAATAAAATAAAATATTTTTAAAATAAGGAAAAAATGATTCCCTCGAAATAAAATGATTTTAATTTCTTTTAATTTCAGACTCTATATCTATATAATTTATGGATGGGGATTATCAAAAATGAGGACCACGTGGTTGGAGATAAAGAAAAGTTTATGAACATTATATTTATATCAATCCGAGTATGCACAGCATGTTACAAATATATTCGGCGATTTTTCTTGAAATAGATAAAAATAAATTTTTCATTTATTTTACAAATTATAAATAATTAAATTAAAATTTATAAAATAAAAAAATCATAATAAGAAAAATATTTGCTTTTTTAAATATAGGGAATATTTATATGTAATTTTTAATTTTGGAATTTTTAAAATTTATATCCATAAATATATTATAAATCAATATTTCCATAAATTTTAAAAAGAAATTATAAAGTACCAAAATATTTTTAAAATTTTTAAATATATATTTTTCAAATCAAATGTAGTTATAAATAAATCTATTGAAGGCGATTTAATTAATTTTTTAGTTCATTTAATGGGTTATCACTATGATCGTGATTGTGTAAATAAATGTATCGATGAATGTGAAGAATCAAAAGTAAATTAAATTATGACATAATTTACTTCTTTTATTTACTTAAAAATAAATTTTTTTATGATTTAAATATAAAATTCAGCAAATAATATAATTTTAATCAGAAAATGATAAGGAGTAATAAATAAAGAAATTCTGTATCGGGAAATGATGGCCCTGTCAAAGTATGGTTCTACAGTGAAGTAAATCAGAAGAGTTATAAAAAACTTTTCGGTTTTGAAAATTTTTACTTTTATCTTATGTTAATGTAAAAGGTGATGAGTTCTGAAAATTGGAAAGAAAATATATAATTTTTAAGAAAATTAATTTACAAATTTATTATAATATAAATTTTATTTCATAGGAATTTTCAATTTTTGATTGCAATGGATCCATCAATATTCAAATATTATCATCTAAAATGGAATAATAAATAATAATAATTACAGAGAAATAATTATTTAAAAAATCATTGAAAAATAACACATAAAATTTTAATTAATTTCTTTAAAAATTAAAATTTTTTAAAATTATTATTTAATTTAAGAGATATATTAATAATAAGATTAATAGAATATTGAAAGAATTTTTTCCAAACATTTATTCTTAAATTTATAAATTTCGCAAGGCAAAGATTATTAATTCAAACATTTAAAAATAATTGATTAAAAAATAATTATTTATAAAAATTTTGTATATCAAACAAATTATTTGAAATTATGAATGATATTAAAATTTATTAAATAAAATAATGCAGTGAGATTTTATTATAAAATCATAATAAACTTAAAAACAAATGTAATGAAGAATTTTAAAATATATAATGATAATATAACCTTATTACAAATTATGATTGTATTAAAAATTTTAATATAAAAATTATAATAAAGAATATCTTTTAATTATTTTTATTTGTTGGTAGAGGTCAGCTTCCTATGGGAGATGGAATTCTTCATCATCAAAATATTATTTTAAGTTATTTTGAAATAATTTTCATTCAATTTTAATTTTTTTCTATTTATTATTATAAAAAAAATCTATATAAAAAATTATTAAAATTAATTATTTTTAAAATAGCAAGAATTAATTAAAACAATTTTTAATTTAACTGAAACGAATTCCATTAGATTAAATCCAATGGAGGAGAAAATAAATAATAGCAAAAAATTTTCTAAAATTATTATTTAATATATTAAAATAACCACTGCGCATTTGATGATCGATATATTCCTCAATTTTTTAATTGAAAAGAATACCTTATTTGATTAAAATATTGCTAAAAATATCCAATAAATAGAGACATCTTGAAGAAATTGGTAGATACAAAAAAATACAATCCAAATTATGATATGTGGAAACAAAAAAATAACATATCAAATAAAATTTTTTATATAAAATTTTTAATTGTAAAAATCTAAACCACAAAATATTCGAACATAGTTAAATAAGAATATTCAATAAATATATCTTAAATAAATCTAAATATTTTAACTAAAATTTTTCAAATCAGTACTAATAAAAAAAGGTTTTATTTAGAAAAAATTATATAGATATTTATATATCCGCCTAATTTGCTAAAAAAAAATGTGCTATAATTTTTAAAACATATTTAAATAAAAAAAATATAAAAATAAATAAATAATTTTCTTTTATTAATCGAAAATTTTAAATAATACTGAAGAAATATCTAAAATATATGCAATTAAATAAATTAAGACTCATTAAAAAAAATTGAAAAATATTTTTTTCATATATGAAATTTATTTTCTCTATTTATTATATATGAATCAAGCTATTCAAATAAAATTTTAATATAATTTTTGATTATGAAAAAAAATAAATTTTATTATAAAAAAAAAATTTAATAATAAATTAGAATAATAATCAAAAAGAAACATTCAATATTTATATAAAAACACAATGGTAAGATGGAAGTTCAAAAACCAAAAAAAAAATATTGAATTAACAAATCAAATGACTACTTTTCATATACTATATGTATTATATAAATCAATATGAAATTTCATCGAATCAAGATGAAAATAAAAATTTTTTAAAATAAATCAAATGGTTTTTTTGCTGCAAAATTATTAATAACAATTAAATAAATTTAATTTAAGAAATTTTTATTTGAATAAATAATAATAAATTATTCTCATTATGAAATTGACAAAATTATAAATAAATTCAATCCTATTTCGCTTAAACGAAATTATTATAGGTAAAATTTGATTTTGACGATTATCCATCTAATCTTAAAAAAATATTTAAAAATTTTGTATCAATAAATTATTTAATATCAAAATAAAATAATGATTTAAAATAATTTCATAAATATGCTCGAAGTAGAGGCGAAAGTTTGAAAGAAAATATTGATAGAATTGAAATCAGAGAATTCGCGAAGAATAGTATAAATTCGGAAATGCTTTGAATTTAATTAAAATATTAAACTAAGGCCTAAATTTAATATAGACTTCCTATTTTATAAAAAAATTATAATTATGAAAAATTTTTATGTATTTAAAAATTGATATTTTCTAGCAAATTAAAAATAACGACATATTTTAATTTGAAAGAAAATTTCATCGATCGAAAAAGAAAAAAACGAAATAAAAAATTTAGCTTTTCTATGATGATGATGTAGCAAAATTTCATTTTGGTTAAATGGCGAAATGCAAAAATATAATTATGAGAAAAAATTATGTTTTTTAATATTAAGCCTATTGAATATGATATGGATATTTTTAAATAAAAAATTGAATGATTATTAAATTATTATAATAATATTTAATAGATAAACAAGAAATAAACAAGAATCGTAATAAGAATTGATGAAATTCTCATAGTTCGCAGAAAATATGGCCTAGATGCAACAATAAAATAGGTTGTACGGATTTGCTATATTGAGAAGAGCAATATTTTATGAACATAATTTATTTTATTATATTTAAATTTATAATAAAAATTTTCATACAAACAAAAAATCTTTGCTTTTAATAAAAAATCTTGAAAATAATTGAAAAAATTCATTGTTTAAATATTTTTATCCAAAATAAATTTTTTATAAATAACAAAATGTAGGATGCCGGCTTATTGTCGGGCAACATCCAAATAAATTTTATAATAGCAAACAATCGTAATTATTCTGACTTGTTCTTTTAGGGTACAATAAAATATAATATTGGGGTAGAGAAAATTTTTACATTATTAATGCTCAATAAAAAAATATATATAAGTTTAAAATTTAATAAAAATAAATATTTAAGAATAAATATATGATTTTAAAAGAAAAAATAACATGAGAGTGAAAGAAAAAGTGGAAATAAATTATACAATAAAAAAATAAAATGAATTAAACATGTATAGGATAAAATAATATTATAAATTAAATAAATTATGAAACAACTCTTTGCTATTTAGAAGATCATTGTTATTGTATATTGATAAGCATAAAAAAGCGACATTATTTAATAATAGAATTTTTTAATATTAAAAAAAGAAAGAAAGAAATAGGAAGTAATTTTGTTAATCAAATTAAATTTAAAAGAAAATAAAACTAGAAAAAAAAGAAAATCGTTTAAATATTCATTCATAATATTTAAAAAAATTTGTATATATGTAACAAGTTTAAATGAAGCAAATGGGCTTGCCATTTACTAGAGAGCGTAACATCATAAATAAATTTAAAATAAATTAGATTTATTTGCGAGAAATAAAGATTAAAAAATAAATAAAAATAAGGAAATTTAAAAGTAAATCGAAGACAAAAGATATTCTTCAATTTAGATGTTATTTTATCATAAAAAATTTTGTGCAACTATTAAAAATTAGAAATGTAATTATAAATATGAATGGAAAAAGATAATTGCAAATTTTAATTACAAAAAAGAAGAAAATCCAATTTAATATAAAAGCTTTATTATGACAGAAAAAATTAAAATTGACAAATATTATTTAAAGAAAAAATTATTTTTTAAATTATATCTAATTAAATCTTTATGAAAAATTTACTTCATAATTATTTCCTAATGAACTCTTCGAACATTTTTACGTTCAGGAATTGAATAAATAATGGTATTAAAAATTTTTTTAATATGAATTTAAAATAAAATAATTTTTTAAATAAAAACCATCAAGATAAATTATATTCTTTTTTTCCCATGCCAATAATCATTTATTCAATGTGGATATGATTTTGAAAAATAAAAGAGTTATAATAAAACATGAATAAAAATTTTTTAATGAATATTAAATTAAAAGGAAAATATAATAATATCATAATGTTTTATATCCTTAGTCACTAATCTTTTGAAGAGCTAGAGAGCTAGATTAATTTTAAATAAAGATCTACAAAATTTTCTCGAATTCATTTCGAGGAACTATAATGGACTTTTATTCAGTTATCGCTGATAAAATTCGAATCATTAAAATTTAATAAGAATGTAAAAACTGAATGAAAATAGAAATTTTAATAAAATTATTAATTCAAATAATAATTTATTTTATTTTAAAAATAATAAATATGAAATTTTAAAATTAAATTGACATAAAAAATAAAATAAAAAAAATTGTGATCAATTTTTTATAAAATAAAATAATCTGTTAAACTTAAATAATAAAATATTATTTTTATTTATAATAAAAAGAAATAAAAATTTATTAAAATTCATAAAATAATTTTGGAATTATAAATGAGAAGAATAGTCGATGAAATTGATCGAATCCTCAATACTTAGAGACTGTTCAGCTCTAATTTATAGATCCAGTTTATCAGAACTTGGCCAAAAGAGAACAAATCTAGACATTATTGTAATAATCACATTTGATGAAATTCAAGAGTCCACCCAACTTTGAAAGAAATAAAATTTACAAAAGACACCAAATTCAAATTCATGAGCATAAAAAATTTTATTCATTTTTCATTTACGGAAAAAAAGGAGCAAATTGTAAATATAATTTGAATTTAAATCATCAATATTTTTTTATATATAACATCATTATATTGAAATATATTCTAGAAAAATATAAAAGGACACATTAATTATTAAAAAATTTTTTACTATAACTACAAATGTAATTTAAAAGAAAATTAAAATGATTTTCCTTTGAAAAAAAATCAAAAGATTTAATAAAAATAAAACTAAAATCTCAAAAAGCATTTGAACAATTTTGATCTGAAAATAAATTCTCTTAAATATTTATCCAGTTATTGAATTAAATAAATGAATAAAAATCATATAAATTTAGAATATTTGAAAATAAAAAAATTTTTCAATTATATTTATAATTAATAAAAATTTCAGAAAAACTAGATATAAAAAAATTAACAAAAAAAAATTTTAAAATTTTATAATATAGACAAAATAAAATTATTTTTCAAATATATTAAAAAAATTAAAAAAAAATTAAAATAGTTTATTTATGTAGTAAATATTCAAAAATTATCAAAAAATTTTAATTTCTTGATTTTTCAATGAATTTATTATTAATTTAATAAATGATTATAAGTCATCGAATTAAATTCAATATTATATTAATTGAATTATATCCATTTTTTACCACATATAAAATAATATATGCAATTATATTTACTTTTTAAAGATATAAAAATTTCATGCAAAAAATTTTTGACTCAATTTAATGCAAATTTATAAAAATTTTGAAAATAGAATGAAATTATATTTTTAAAAAATAATAAAAATTAATTTTATTAAGATAAAAATATTTTTTATAAAATCTTTACATTTTGAAAGTAATTTTTATAATAAGATAAAAATGGGGAGGAGAAAACCATCCGGATGCGAGTAGATTTTTCAAGTCAGGATCTTCGTGAACCAACGAAAGATGACGAAAAACCTGGAATTCGCCTTGCATTGCCACCGCCATATTTTGAATTTAAATGAGAAGGAATTTGAACAAATGAAGAATTTAAATTTATGATTCAATATTTTAATAATTTTCTTAATTTATTGAAAGATTCATGGATTAGAAAAAAATTAATGTTAAAATTTTAATTTAAAATAAATAAAAAAATGATAAAAAGGATTATTATTAATATTTTTGAAAAAAAAATTTTGAAATTGTTTATAAAATCAAAACAATAATATATATATGATGTTTATATTTATTTATATAATAAAATAAATTTTTATATTATTTTGAAAAACAATTAAAATAAATATATCAATGAAAAAAGAATTTAATCTCTAAGAAAAGAAAAAAATATAGTATAATTTTTTAAAATCTAAATATAGAATTAAATGAGCTCAAAATGTATGATTCCTGAAATTATTGAAAAATGTAGTAAAAACTGAATAAAAAAATAAGAATAAATATTGAAAATTTATTTAAATATAGCATTTAAATAATAAATATTTAAAATTTTAATTTAAAAATTTTCTTCTTTCTTCATATATAAAATATATAAATTAGAAATTCTTCAATTAAATTTTTCATAAGCTAGAAATTAGCTAGACAAATGCGAAGAGTTTTTAACTAGGCTCGACAAATCAAAATTTTCGAAGTCGGAGAAATTGTTGTAGAAAGAGAAATTGCTGGCTGAACTAATATCGCAAAAGAATAATAAAGAACTTAATTTATTTATAAGATAATATAATTTTTTAATTACAAAAAACTCGCAAAAAATTTTTATTAAAAATTAAAAAAAAATAAACTTTTCATGAATATAATTTAATATAATATCAATAAATAAAATAAAAAGTCAATATCCCACGAAAAAGAATGAAAAAATTATATTACCGAAGAAATCCCCCAATTCCAATTAATTAATATTAAAATTTATTCTCTCAAAGCAAATTAATAAAAAAAAATTAAAAAAATATTTATGAATGGCTATATTTGTTCATAAACCGGTTGGGTAAACTTCTCTGGTCATCCTTTTTGATTAAATATAAATATAAAAAATTTGAAAATTACTTAATATATTAAAAGAAAATAATATAGAGAATAAAATATTTTGAATAAAATTTTAAAATTTTATTTGAAAAATTAAATAAAAAGAAATTTTAAAAATTAAAAAAATTTTATAAATAGGAACATAAAATAAATTAGATATTTTTAAAAAAAAGTTGAAAAAATATTTAATTTTAAATCGAAATTTTAAATATAGTAAATTCATAATTTCAAATGAAAAATGAATATATAATAGAAATTAAAAAGTAACAAATAATAAATTAAATTTTTATATAACAATAAAATTTTTCCTAGGCTTAATAAAAAACACAAATTTATATTGAATTATTTTCCGTTATAAAAAAAATTTGAAAATAAATAAATAAAAAAATTAGAATATAATTAATAAAAATAATTGTTAAAAAACATGAAATTTTTTTTAAATATTAATTATTAAATACAAAAAAATTATTCATATGAAAATATGATTATATCATTATACATATGTTAGACTGATTTATAAACAAATTATCTTGGATGAGGAAAATCCAAAAGAATAAAGATTTATACATATGTAAAAATTCCGTTCCTATGTAAATTTTAAAAAAATCATAATTTTTTTGAAAAATTGAAAATTTCTATTAATTATAAGATTTAATTATATAAATAAAAATATAAAAAATAATTTTATATTAATAAAATAATTCAAAACAAGCATAAATTAAAAATAACGAAAATATATTAATGAGATTCTAAATATTGATTTAATGATATTATTCAATGAAAATTGTTCTCCATTCAAATTTGTAAAATTGAGTTATTCACAAATAATTTTTTTTTAAATTAAATTCGTAAACAAAAATTTAAATTAAAAATAAAATTAAAAAATGAATATTTTATTAATAGTTGAATTCAATTAAAGTAAAAATATCGTTATTAAAAAAATTTAACTTGGAGACACATATTCGGAAATAATAAAATAGAAAAAATTTATGAAAATTTTTATATTGAAAAAATAATAATTTCAAAAAAAAATTAATTCAATTATTAAACAAATTTTTTATTTTTTATTTCTTAAAAAATCGTAAAACATTTCATTCTTCAAAATCCGAATTTTATTTCAATTATACAAAATAATGAAGAAATGGAATTCAGTATGGCATTGGCAAAAATGTGAATTTTAATTATTTAATCAATTTATCATTAAATTGAATCGGCCTTATTTTTATCGTCAATATGAAGAAATAAAATATATTGTTAAATTGAATAAATAAGAAATAGAATATAGCTTATAAATCTAAAAATTTAATTAAATATTAAAAATTTTAAAGTTAAAAATTGCTAAGAAGTAATTGAAAAATTTTTCAAATTAATTTTTTTAGTTGTATAAATATAATAAATATATTAATTAATTATGAATTTTTAATAAATATTTGTAGATTTTTCTTAATTATTAAAAAATATTTTAATATATAGAGTAAACTAAAAATTTTTATTATCATCAAAATAAAATTTAATCAAAATAATATTTTATAATTAAATATTTTTTAATAGAAATAAAATAATTTTATATCTTAATGATATTATTAAAAATAAATTATAAAATTTCAGTATGTTAAATGAATGGAACCTATAATAGAGCTAGTGAGCAGGATTATAAAATAATTTAAGGAAATTAAATTTTAAATAACATGTAATTATAAATGTATAAAATAAAGATAATTAAAAAAATTGAAATAAAATAAAGAAATAATAATGTATGATAATGAAAATCAAAAATCTTAATCGATTTATAAAAATGTTAATATAATTCTTTATATATGTATAAATGGTGTGGTGATCAATTAAAGAGTATGATAAAATTTTTAAAAATAAATATAAAATCAAAATATCCCATAATTATTGATATATTTTAAAATTATAATTGAAAATTTCAATTTTATTTTATAATAATATAATTTTCATTTATTAAAAAATCAAAATGTCACACTAAAAATCATATAATAATTAATATTAGAAAAATATAATCATTATTAATATTACAAATAAAAATAAAAAAAATTCAAATTTATCTGATATTAATAAAAAAATATTTTAACTTTTTTTGGAATATGTATGCATTACTATTAAATCAGGTAGTGATGAATAATCAGTACATAATTCCGATTGTCGAAAAATGCTGCAAGCAAACAGGAATTGCATTGATGCAAACATGAAAAGCGATGGCTGAAATCGAAATTAAAACTATTGAGAAATAACATGAAATTATAATTTAATCGAGTAATTTAATAAGATAAATGCTAGTAAATAAATCCATTTTTTTAAATTTTAAAATAAGATATAAAAATTTTCACATAACTTATTATCATCATTTTGATAATAAATTAAAAAAAATTTTTTTTTTGGAAATAATTATAAAAAACACATTTACTAAAATTATTTAAAATAAATAAAATAAGTGATCGAAATCACACAATGGAAATCTTATCAATATATTTTTCGATAATAAATTTAATTTTGAAAAAATTCTAAAATTAAAAAAGACTAAATAAGTGTTAATATTCCCGATAGAAAAATATATAATAAGATTAAAATTAACTAATAAAACATTTAAAATATCGAAAATTTTTTTAATGTTTAATCTTGTATTATTATAAAGCAGATTCGATTTTATTTCAGGCAACTAATGAAAATAAATATATTTATTATTTTTTTATATTTCTCTATATTATTTCAATTATTAAATTAATAATTTATTTTTAATAAACAATATAAGAAAAAAAATTTTAATTAAATACTTATTAATTCAATGATAAAAGTATATGTGTATTATTTTGAACTGAGCTTTCTATTTATTAAAAAAAAACTTTGTATAGATAAAAAATGAATTATAAAATTATGGAAAAATAAAACTAAAAGTAAATTTCAAGAATAATGAAATATAAGAAAGCAAATTATTTTTTAAGTTATTTTCCCTTTTCATAAAATTATTAATTGAATAAAATAAAAAATTTATATGTAAATAAAATTAATTTTTATTATTTATTTGATATTTTTAAAATATGTTTGGAATGATATTTATTAATAAAAAAATTATAGATAATAAATGACCAATAATAGAAAATAATCTTAAAAATTGTAAAATTAAAATATAATTCATATACAGAATTAGCAATTAATTTAAAAGAGGACTTAAAAAAAGAAAAAAGTTTCCTTTATTAATTTTTAAATATATAATTTTCATAAAAATTTTAAAAAATTAATAAATTATTGTAAAAATTTAAAAATTTGGTCAATTAAACTAGTGAATTTGCAACTCACTTTTTGCGGGCTCTATTTAATCATTGTATTTAAAACCTAATTGAAAAAATTTGCTTCCAACTTTGTATCAATTAAAGGAGAAACATTTTCTGTAGAGAAAAAAAGCAATATCACGCGACGACAATTATATAATAATTAGAAAAATTTTTAAAAAATTTTAAAACAATAAAAAATTATATAAAAAATGAAATAATTTTAAGATTATGCTAGGAAATAAAAATTTAAAGAAACATTTTTTGGGTACCGATCAATCAAATTATATCATTTGTGCGTTTAATTATGTTTCCAATACTTATTGATTAAAAAATTGTGTCTCCATGAAAATTTATTTACAATTTTTAAACGAAAAAATCAGTATCATGCATTGTATTCATTAAATTTAAGTAACATGAAAAAAATAATTCAATTACCACAAATATTATTATTAATAATAATTACGCCAGAAATGATAAAATATTTTGAATAAATTGATTATTGTATTGATTGATTATTATTGAAATACTTAAACTTATATAAAGAAAAGAAAAAATGCAAAAAATTTATATATTATTTCTATAAAAGAAATATAAAAATGCAAAATTGATGAAATAGAATAAAAAAATAAATTATCAATAAATAACAAGATAAAATATAAATAACATATTTAATTAAATATTAAATGGAATTTGGACAAACAAGAATATTTGATTATTGTGATTAAAAAATGAGAATACATAAATAATCAAAAAAAATTTATAAATAAATTTATAAAATTATTTTTAAAATGATCATTAATATTCGAATAAATTAATGAGTGTTTTGAGATAAGAATGTCACCATTAAAATAATTGTTTATTTATTTACTACAGATTTTAATAAATTTAAATAAATGATTTTTTTTTCAAAAATATGATATCATGATTCAAAATATTTTCAAAAATATAAATAAAATTAAATAAAGTCATTGAGAAATTTAACTCGAAAACATCTAAAAAAACATTGATTAATCTTTTCATTGAAATTTATCGTGCTAATAAGGGCATTAGATATAAATATGATTTTAAAAATTATATTTATATTATATAAGTGATAAAATGGCAAAAAGAAAACAAAAAAGACAGATTCGCTGGAGAGAAATGTCAGAAGAAAGAAAGAGAATTATAAATTTAAAAATATGATTTAAATAATAAATAATAATAATATCAAAAAATTTATAAATAAATAGTCTTAATTATTAGAATAAGGTTACTTCGATAATCGGCCATAAAGAAATGTCCCTTTTTTGGCCACTAATTATGCTGCTTATTTGGCTAGACCATCACCAATTTAGACGTTTCTGGCGTAATTTTATGGGCCGTAGGATCCGTCCCAATATTATGGGCACTGTTGGAATCCAATAAAAAAAAAATAAAATTTAAAATTTTTAACTTTAAGTCAACTCTAACATATAATGTTTATTAAAATTTTCAAAAATATTTATAAATTTTTCTAAAAAAAAATTATCAAATTTTTAAAAAGATTTTCAAAGAAATTTTTACAAATATTTTCTTGTAATTTTATTTAATATTTATAAAATAAAAATATTCATTTTTAATTTTATAAACACCGTAAATTTTATTTATAGCAAAATAATTTATTATAAATTATAATAAATAAAATATTAAATTTTGCAAATGCTACCAAATATGTATTTAAATAATTATTTTTAATTCTAAATTATTTTTTAACAAAAATCGAAAACAACAACTAAAAGATATGCCAACCCAATTGATTCCAAAAAAGGATGGCGAAGTATATATATTTTAAATTTAGAAAATTATTAATATGCAATTAATTTTTCATAATATTGATATAAATAATTTAAAAATGAAAAAATTCATAATTTTATTTATAAATAAAAAAATTTTATCAAAAAATATTCTAAATAACAAGCATAATATCAAATTATTTAAAGGAAAATGATTTTCAAATGATGAAAAATATTAAATATTTTAATGAAATTAAATAGTAAATTTAATTGTGCATATAATATTATTGTATTTCATATGAATTAACGTAGATAAGAGAATTTTTATGAATAAATATTTAAAAAGGAAAAAATTTATGTAAATTAAAAATTTTTAACATATATAGATTTTTTAAAATACAATTTAAAAATAAAAAAGTGACATGTCTAAATTTTATTAATATTCAAATTTATAGAATTAAAAAAATTATCAATATAAAAAAATAGTTTAATACAAACGAATCAATTCTAGCAAATATATTTTTGCCAAGAAATAATTTTAGAAAGATGAATACAAAAACAAAGAGAACAGAGAATAATAGCTAAATCCTCAATTGTACAAAGAATTGGGCCGATTAATTTAAATTTACTCAATATAACTGAATTCTAATTAAAATTAATTTTAAAAATAAAGAAAATATTAATAATAATAAATTAATAAATTTATAAATTGAAATGAGCTTCAACAGCTATTGAAATGGAATCAAAACAAAATGTTGAATGGGAAGAAAAAACGAAGCGTTATTAATAATCATATTTTTAAAATGGCTAAAATTAAATTAATTTCTTTATATTTAAAAAAATAAAAAAAACAAATATCAATCGCATGTTTGAAGTATATCATTAAAATTTTCCATTTTATGAAATATCTTATTCTTTATTTTACATATAAAAAAAGAAATTACAAAAATATAAATAATTTTATTACAATAATAAAATATTTTTAAGCTAATTTACTTTTGATAAATTCTATAAAAATTGAAAATCAAAAGATTTATTATTAAAATATCAATTTATTTAAATATAATAAATAGCAGTGAATATTTAATATTAACAAAAAAAATATAATTTTAATCAGTATTTTAAAAATAATTAAATATATAATTTATAAATAAAAAATTTTCTGATAAAATAATTAATGGAAAAAATTTATTTAAGAAAATAATAATGTGTATTTTTATAATTATGTAAAAAAAAAGAAGAAAGAAGCACAATTTAGAGAGAATCATATATAAGAAAATTTCGTTTATAAATGAAGAGAATAAAATTATCATTATATAAAATAAAAATAATAATTAATATTTCATTTTTAAAGAGTAAATAAATTTAAAATTTTTAAATGATATGTTAAAAATTAAAATTAAATTATTGCATTTAATTTTAAAATTTGGATATTTTGGAATATAAAAAAATAAAGTCTCATAATAAAAGATAGAGTAAAATTTAAAAATATAATATTTTTAATTAATATAAGATATACAAATATTTTTAATAGAGGACAAATAAAAAAAATTAAATAAAAATTTAAAAAAATTGGAAAATAAGTAAATTAAAGCGAAATAATTAATTAATTTTATCTTTTCAATAATATTATAAAAATTATTGCAAAAAGTTTAAAATAAAATATAATTTATTGAAGCAATCAATTAAAAATTATAACTTCAAAATTTTTAAATCTTTAATATTAAATTTGTGTAATAAAATAAATTTTAAAGTTTTTTATATCAATTTTCAAATAATAAATACTATAATGATAAAAAATGTTTTGAGATAAATTTCGATCTACACAAAGGCGGCTGAGACATCGGGCGAGATAAATATTAGCGAACTTTGGTGATTTCATAATTTAATTAAAAATTAATAATAATATAAAAATATAAAACAAATCTAAGATTTATGTAAATTAATAAAAATTATAAATATTTTTATATAGAGAATCATGTTATTTTAATTTTATTATATTATTCAATAAAAGTAAAAATAATAATAAAAATAAATTAGAAATACAAATTTTTTATTTTAATAAAAAAATAATTATAATATAAAATTTTCTTTGGAATCTGTTAGTTTAATAAAACTTATTAGATAGATGGAGAGAAAAATTAGGATTGCAAAATTTAAAATAATATTTAATTTTATTGATATTTTAATAAAAAGATATGTAAAAAAATAAATATTATACTATAAAATTTATTGAGAAGAATAAAATTATTGATATTTTGATTTTATTTAATTCTATCATTTTAGAGAACAAGCATAATTCATCAAATTTATGAAATTTACCGTCGTTGAAAATAGATATATTTATTATATTATAAACAGTTTATTTAAATATGAAAAATCTAAAAATATTTAAAAAGATAAAAATAAATACACATACAAGCTATATAGTTAAAATCATCCTAGGAATCTATGATATAGAGATAAAATTTATGAAATCAATAACTTCCCGTATTCTCCCATTTATATATTCTTAAAATTATCACCTAGGTGGAAAAATATAAATAAAATAGTAAAATTGTTATAATAATATTTTTGGAATTTCGTTTCTTTATTTTATTAATGTTCATTTATTTATTGAATATAATTACAAAGAGATTCTAAAAAAGTCGAAAAGTAATAATAAATATATGGCCATAAATTACTTATTTTATTTTATTTGAAGAATATTTGGATTTAACCGCTGTAACCTAATGATATCGAAATACAATTCCTCTGAAAAAAAAAGAAATTTTGTCTATTAAGAATTTTAATTGGCTCCAATTTTTCAGACTATCTGCTGCCACATGATAAACGTCATTACTCATTACTAGGCACACTATGCCCAAGATGTATCCTTATAAGAGGGGTTCAACAAATTAGGAAAACCCATTTTGAAATGCAATTGAAATTAGAGGGCATAGAAGTATTATTAATTTAAATAAAAATAAATTAAATTATAAAATAATATGAATTTTTTTATACTGAATTAAATTATTTTAATATCAATAATTTAAAGAATATGGCAAAGCGGTATATGGTAAAGCGCCAACCATATAAATTGATAGCTGAGCGATTACCAGCATTGGAGCATGATTTGAAACATTCTTTGCCAAAATAAAAAAGATTGGATAACAAATTGAAGACTTCAGAGGTTATAAATTTATAAATTGGAAATTAAATTTTAAAATGTTATTTAATATTAAAGATAAAAATTAATATAAATGAACAATATATAATTTATAAATTTAAGAATTCAAAAAAATATATCAGTGAAAAAATTTAATATTCGAATTGAAAAATAAAAGTTAAGATTATTTAAAAAATTAAATTTAATAAAAACAAATAAAAATTTATGAAGGATCGAAATGTCCTTAAACAATAAATAATAATTTTATAAAAATAATATTAAATTAAATTTAAAAGCTTTCTAAAAATATTTTTCCGTTTTATATAATCGTATTTAAAAATAAATATAGCGGCAAATATCGGAAATGAAAATGATTTATCATTCTGTCACAAGAACCTTATTAAATTGGATAAATATTTATTAAAGAAATATCCATTTTAAAGGAAAAATAATCAACTAAATAATAAAATTTTAAAATTGTTTAGTTTCGAACCTATATTTGTATTATGAGAAAATCAGAGTGTTTTAAGAACAATATAGGCAAAGGACAAAAAGGACATTAAAAATTTAAACATTACCAAATAAAAAATTTTCTTCTAAATTAAACAAATCTTAATTATTATAATAAAATTATGAAGTGTTTCCTTATAATTTGAAAAATTATTTAATGGTCATATCACTAGCTTTGATAAATGTTTTGCCAGCAGCGACAATTGTGACCACAATCGCTATTACAATTTATATGTTCATTAATTATCAAGAATCAATATTATTATTTTTGAATATGTTATTTTTATTATTATGTAAATCTTTTAAAATTTAATTCTCATATTTTAAAACTAATTAGAACTGAAAAAAATTTTTATAATTAAATAAATCTAAAATAAAAAAATGAAATTAGGAAAGTAAAATATGTAAAGTAATATTGAAGAATGATTTGGCCGATTTAATTCTAATATTATTGTCATACGATTAAAAAGAAAATTTATTTAAAAAAATATATTAGATAAAATTTTTATATATATAGAATGAAAATCTAAACTAAAAGCGTAATATATTTAATTAATTTTAGTTATTTAATGTAACTAAAATTAAAATATTAATTTTAAAGCAAAAAATTTTAACGAATAAATCAGTACCATGCATTGTATTCAATAAATTTATGTAACATGAAAAAAATAATTCAATTACCACAAATATTATTATTAAAAATAATTACGTCAGAAATGATAAAATATTTTGAATAAATTGATTATTGTATTGATTGATTATTATTGAAATACTTAAACTTATATAAAGAAAATAAAAAATGCAAAAAATTTATATATTATTTCTATAAAAGAAATATAAAAATGCAAAATTGATAAAATAGAATAAAAAAAATAAATTATAAATAAATAACAATATGAAAATATAAATAACATATTTAATTAGAAATTAAATGGAATTTGGACAAACAAGAATATTTGATTATTGTGTAAATAATCAAAAAAAATTTATAAATAATTTTAAAAATTATTTTTAAAATGATCTTTAATATTCGAATAAATAAATAACTATTTTGAGATAAGAATGTCACCATTAAAATAATTGTTATTTTTTTACTACAGATTTTAATAAATTTAAATAAATGATTTTTTCAAAAATATGATATCATGATTCAAAATTTTTTTAAAAATATAAATAAAAATAAATAAAGTCATTGATTTATTTAATTCTAAAACATCTAAAAAACATTGATTAATTTTTCATTGCAATGTATCCTGCTAAGGGCAAAAAATGGTTCAAAATATTATGTCTATTTTATTGATGATATAAATATTGTGAAAATACAAATATTCTTTCGGCTGCTTTTTATGAATTTCACCAACCGAATATATTTAATTTTGATCCAATTGAAAATTAAAAATAATAGTGTTTTTTAATGCAAAGTAATTGAAATATAAAATTAATTAATTAATATTTAATGGAATATTTGATCAAAATATTTCAACTCATAAAATGGGTAGGATAATTTTTTATTTTTTTATTAGAGAAAAATAATTTATTAATAAAGGGAAATCTGAAGGATTAAGATTAATTATCTACCCCGGCAACTCTAGGGGAATTGGCGGCCAAAGGGAGTTAACCCTCCTTCACTTGGATGTGAATAGCAGTATATTTTATATTTAAAATATTAATAATCAAAAGAAATAAAGTAATAAAATAAATATAATAATTAAAATTGATAAAATATTAAATTATAATATTTAATAATAATATAGTAAAAAAAATTATTTATAATTATTTTATTCAAAATAATCAAATAAAAATATATTTAAAATTTTTATGATATTACAAAGAAAAAAATTTGATTTTTTATTTTATTGAAAAGAAATCTAAATTAATTTATGCCCTCCTGATCAACAAATTGTGATAACTTGAAAGTTTAAAAATATATTATGAGTTTCGTAAAGGTAATATGCGACAAGAATTTATTAAATTTTATAAAAAAAATTTTTAAACAATATTCTAAAAGAAATTTTATCATTAATCATGACAGAATAAAAATTAATTTTAATCATTGATGATATTTAATCTTAAAATATATTTTTCTCTGTCAGAAAATTTTATAAAGATTCCTTACTAATTCGAACCCTATATTGCAAAAATATTATGAAATTCAAATTAGATTAACAAGAGTATTAGTATGGAAATTAGGTGGAGGAATAAGTAAAAGGAAAATAGAAATTTTCTGAACCAATTAGGAATTCAATAAAAATAAAAAAATTCAACAAAAATAAAATAAAATTTAAATAAATTATGTAATTAATAAAAGAATGTATGCCAGGCACTTACAAGGAGGTTAAGAAAATATTTTTTTAAAATTTGCCAAATTAAAAATGGATGGTTATTGTTTTGGTTATCCATCTCGTTTTAAAACATCTTTCAGTAATTGAGCTTAGCTCTGAAAATATACGTTTCTAGGGATTATAGAAAAAATAAATTTAAGCAATAATTATATGGAGAAGCATAATTTAATTAATATAAAAATTTGTATCTAAATTAAAATATTTATTTTATTTTCAGAAAAAAATCTCAAAACTTATTAGCATGCAAAAATAGCAATATAAATATATATATAATTTTATAATATAAATCAATGATAAAATATCTATCTTCACAATGATTTTTTAATAAATTTTAAAATAAATTAAATTAAATTATTTATTAAATCGAAAAAATTAAAATTTTATTTTAATTCATTCAATTCGCAAACAAGATATTATTAAAATGAAAATATTTATTTGCCGAAGTTAATAAATTTTTAAAAAATATCTTTCATGAAATAATAAAATATAATTGTCGACAAAGTCGACGAGTTTGATCGGTTTTGTTGGAAAAATGTGAAAAATAATGAGCGAAAAATAAATTGGAAATTTTGGTGGAATTTCGATGAATTATTAATTGACTAATTTTATTTTATTTTATGTATTTCATATTTGAGCATTTTCACTCCATTCCACTTTTTCATTTTTATTTTAATTTTATTTTTAGTAATTTTTTTTTAATTTTTCCACATTTATCATTCATATGCAATTTCCATTCCATAATTTCTTATAATATTTTTGATTTTCGCTATTAATTTGTCTTATATTCACTTCCATTTAACCGCCATTTTGATGCCATTTTTGCCTTCACTTCAATTGATTGGTCTCCTCACTTTCATTTATTTTTCTGCGGGACATTTTTTCCTCTGTGTCCATCATACATTTCCGCCCTTCGGGGTCACTTTTAAAGCCAAGCCTTCCTCCCCTATTTTTATGCTTCCTATCTTATTCGACCGTTTTTTGCAATCTCCCAACCCAGCCATTTTTGAAGCATCAATTGATTTTTGTGCAAGTATTATTTTGTAAAAAATATTGATATTTTATTATCGCATTAGAAGTAAGAAGTTTGTATGTTTATATTTAAATATTAATAATTCATAATTTTATTGGGACAAATAAATTTTATATAAAATTGAATAAATATTGAATATAAGTAAATTTAATTTATGCATTAGATATTAAATAAAGAAAGTAAATAAAAATTATATTTTTCAGAATATAAATTTCTGCTTTTAATATAAAAAATTTCGGTTTTTAATAAATTATTTTTTTTTTATTTAAAAATAATAAAATATTTTGTTAAATTTTTTCACGAATACAAAAAATATTTTGTAAATTTGTTGTATTTTTTGATGACGAATTTAAATTAGATTAAATTGAATATTGGACGGTTAAAAAACCAACATTAATTGCTTTCGATCGTACGACTAGAGGCAATTTTGTATAAAATTATGATTCCATGCAATATCAATTCAACAGCCATTATGAAGAATAATGTATAAATGCCAGATTATAATTATTTTGCTCAATTGTTTAAACTAAATTTTCATTATAATAAAAAAAATAAGATAATGAAAAAAGAAAAACTAAAATATATTTTAATCAAATAAATAAAATTATCATAAACAAATTTTATTAGGAATGTTAATTGAGTGATATGAAGCAAAAATTGCTCTAGTAATATTTTTCTGTAAAAATTAATATTAAATAAATAATTTAATTAAAAAATTGAATAAAATTAAAAATTTATTTAAAAAATAATATAAAAAATAAAAATTTTAAAATAATTAATGCAATCACAACTTTAATGTTAATAAATTTTACTGCTTTCGAGAAAATCGCAACAATTTTGAAAGGAAAGTCAAAGCAACATCGAATCAACTTATTTAATTATTTATTTTATAAATATTTAATTAAAAATTAAACATGATTAAAAAATTTTTTTACGAATAAAATTAATAAGTTATATATAATTTAATTTTTTATTTATTTAAATTTTAAATTTACTAGCTATAATATTAAATTATTGAATAAAAATGATACATTTATAAAATATGAGAGGCTTTGATGAAAGAAGCGGACAAACGAATTTAAATGTTTTAAATTACTTTATTATATATATAAAATATTAAAAGGAAAAATTTAATTGATGTTAGAAAAATTAAAAATTAAAAAACTTTTCAAATGTAATGTAATGCTGAAGAAAATATGACATAAAAATAAAAAAATTATAGAAAATTCTATAAAATTAATATTAAAATAGAATAAAATTTATTATGAAATAATCAATTTATTTATATAATAGTGAATAATTATAATATAATATTTTTTCTATGAATAAAGCAACAGGATTTAAACTTAAAAATAAAATTATTCTTTTCAACGATTATGATCAAAAAATATTTTTATATAAATTTGATATTTTAATTGAACTATTGAAATATGCTTTACAATTATAAAAAAATTATAACAAAATTTTTTCTTCTGAGAAATTATGATATAATATAAAAAATATTTAACAAAATAGGATATTCAGAAACAAAATACATTTCTGCGATGATCATCTGCTATAAGGAAAATAAAACAAAGAATATCAGAATACTATTTAAATAGGACATTTCGAGAAGCGATTGAAAATATGAAATTCCAATGACATTACCATAATATTATAAAGCATTATAATAAGTTGAAAATAAAGCAAAAAAAAAATGCCAAAATAGTTTAAAAAAATAAATTCCTTTAAAGATATGTTTTCAATAAAAAATTAATTATATTTTTTTTTTGAATAATAAAAAATTAATCAATTATGAAAAAAAGCAATTATCTCGAGGTTTTTAAAAATGTAAAAATCTTAAAAATATTTTAAATAATATCATTTAAATTATAAATGTATATGCGAATTTATAATAATAAAAATTTAATAACGGAAAAGAAAAAACAATGTGCGAAATAAAAAATTAAATTAAAAGAATAAAATTTAATAAATTCTTAGAAAAATAAGAAATATTTGGAATTTATTAAAGAAAATCATTTTAAGAATGTGATGCAGATAATAAATATTATTTAAATTCAGTTATTATATAGAAAATTTTAAAATGAATTAATTTCTTTAAAATCAATAACAAAACATAAAATCCAATAAAATTTATTTAAAAAATTTTGATTTTTTTTTATTAAAAAATTAAATTTTACTACAAAAATTCAGGAATGAAGAAAATGGATCATATATTCGTTAAAAAATTTCTTCATATTTGAAACATTAAGTAAATAATATTTTGAATTTTTTAACTCGATGAATGCTGAAAATTTCATTTTCTAAACGAGGCCAATATTTATAAATGGATATTTTATAACATTTTAATTATAGACTTAAACACTGCATAAGTTGGAAAATTTTGCTATATTAAATTTCCAAAAGTTCGCGAGTAAATGATAAATATTGAGAAGATAATAGAGTTGTAATTGTAAGTTCAAATCATACCAAGAGGGCAAGTTCTTTTAATTTGGTAAAATTTTTTAATTTAAAAATATTACATCCATAAAAATTTTATTTGTTATTAATTTTGATGAAAAATTAGTATGTGAAAATTGATATGGTTAATGATGTTTAATAATGGATTCGATGTATTTTTTTGAATTCAAAAATTGGCAAAATATTTTTAATGATCGCTTATGTTGTTCGCTTGCTAATAAAATAACTGGTGACTAATTGTGTATTTTAAATTATCTTTATTACATAGAATGCATAATAACTTTTTATTAAGAGAAAGCTTACTAAATTCTAATTCGCTTGGCAAAAATAATTTGAATAATGTTTCATGATTTTGATATAGAAAGAATTTATGTAGAGGTTAATTTGTTTTGTTTTTTTTAATTCTGCTGTTGATTGGAGCATTTTTTTCTACGATATTTTCTAAAAATTGTATTTTGAAAAAGTAATATTTTTTTTAAATAAAATTTATTATAAATTTACTAATAAAAATATTACCAATTTTTATTTTTATATTGAAAGTAAAACGAATTTTTAAATTTATTGAAAAAAATTTCCTATATATAAATTTTTAATTTATAATTAATCATTAAATTAAAAAAAATTTTAATGATAAAATAAAAAGAATTTGTCAATATAATGGAAAGATTATTTTGAAAATTTTCCAATAAATTTTTCTAAAATAAATATGAAAAAGAAGGTTTTTTCTTCCCTCTCTGATTTATAT
Organism: Pratylenchus scribneri; assembly: GCA_030063045.1. Classification (NCBI taxonomy): domain Eukaryota; kingdom Metazoa; phylum Nematoda; class Chromadorea; order Rhabditida; family Pratylenchidae; genus Pratylenchus; species Pratylenchus scribneri. The sequence goes on from JAQSEB010000131.1 coordinate 1,002,686, forward strand.
GTAATTAAAATTGATTTTCTTAATTTCAAACAATCGATAAAATAAAAATTTAAATTATTTTTCATTCATTCGCCACCAACGGAAAACTATACTGGTGCTTTTACCATCGGCAGCTTATTTTTCTTCTTCTTCATTCTAGTGGAATAAAGTGGGCGAAATTATATATATGACCAATTTTTTCACAAATTAGCGGCTTATTCAATTTGACTAAAATTTTAAAATTTAGAGTAAATATTTATGCAGAATGGAAAATAAGAATAAAATATTTGCAAAAATATTATAAAATTAAAAAAACAAAAGATTAACAAATAATATAAACAGACCAATAATTCTGAATAATATAAATTCTATTTTTTATAAAAAAAAATTTATATTAATAATGCTATAATAAGAAAATATATATTCTATTTAGAAGATACTATTCAATGAAGGAACAATAAAGAAATATTATATTATTGATAAATTAAGAATATAAAATTCTATTAATTAGAGAATGAAAATATTTAAAATAGATTTAATAAATAATTTTTAATAAAATTCATATTTTATTTTTGAACAAAAATAATAATAAAATTAGAAATGGCAGCCAATTTATTTCAAGAAGTTACATCAAAAATTTTTCAACAGATAATTTTAGTATATGTTTGACCCATATATTATAATTTTTAAAATTAAAAAAATTTAAATAAAATAATTATTTTCTAATTGGGAAAAACTAGGATTTATGGCGAAAAAAGAATAGAAGTCTGAAAATAAAAATAGAAACTATAATAGGCTTGCTAAACAAAATTATATTAAATAAGAAGTCAAAATAAATATTAAATGAGAAATATTTTAATAAAAAATTAAATTTAAATTTTTAGAATATAATAATTATAAAATAAAATAATTATAAAAAAGTTGAGCTTAGCAATAAAAAATATATAAAATTTTTCCTGTCTTTCAGAGTTGGCACCAAAATAATCCAAGGAAAATATAACTATCTAAAAATAAATTATTATAATATATTAATTAAAAAATATTTAAAAATTGGAAAATCAAATTTTTTAAATTAAGAAAAGAATTAAAATTTTTAGAATATTATAAATTGATTAAATAAAAAAAGAACAATAATATTGAATAATTAAAAATAATTTTTTTATATAGAAAAATTTATAAATAAAGATTCATTAAAACTAATGAATAAATATAAATTAAAAAAAGAAATATTGTTAAATTTTATAATCTGAAAAAAATATAAAAAAAACATAAAAATTTTTAAATTATTATTTTTTTTGTATTAGTTATACAGCATTATTATAATATAAAAGCTATTTATGGCCATTTTAGAATGGGAAATTGGAAACGTTTATATCGCCTATTTTAGAGGAAAAGACTAATAAAATATTTGATTTAAAAACTTATAAATTATTTAATAAAAATTAAAATGTATCTTTAAATTTCATAAAAATAAATGTTAAAATTCTATAAGCTTTCTTTACTTAAGGAAATAATAAATAACTATTATTTTAATATAAAAAAATACTTATATATTTTTATTAAAAATTTATAAATAATATTTTCATTTCAAACTATATCAAAAATAAAATATAAAAATTATCCATTAAAATTCTTGAGAAAACATTTTAATAAAAAAAAATAAATTTTAATTTATTTGTGATAATTTTTATCGACATTATAACATTATAATTATTACTCAATGGAATGGTAATTGTAAGATATTAATGATAGTAAGAGCGAAATTGAAACTTCTTATTAATCTTATCTAAATTATTGACAATAAAGAAAATTAAAAATTTATTTATAATTGAAAAGTATATAAATTATATTGGCTTCCTGCGTTAAGAAATAAATTATAATAATAATTTGAAAAATTGCAACAAGAAAAAAACCAAAAAAATAGATAAATATAATATAAAATAATTTGTTAAAATTGTCAAAAATAATAAATAATCAATTAAAATTAAATCCGGGGCCCCCAAATAAGTAACGTTCATATTAATTTTTTTAAAAATTTTTTTCCAACTATCTATCAAAAACAAGAATTAAATCATTTTTATTTCCATTAAATATTATAATTTCAAATTGTGCATTTTTAATCATAATAATAATTTATTACAAAAAATAATAATAAATCTGTTAAATAACCTTTTATCGAATCACACATTCAAATACATTCAAAATGTTTTAAATATAAAAATGTATTACTTCATTATGAAATATTTTTATTATTTTATTGAATTAATCTAATATTTTAGAGGGCAAAGAATAAAGAAATAAAATCTAAATAATAAATTAAATTTACTTTAAAAACCAGTTTATAAACTTATTATTTCAAAAATTTTTATATAACAGAAAATTTTATTTCTTGATAAAAGACATAAATAAAATTTAAATAAAAAATAGGAAATGAAATTTATAAATTAAATTAATTAATTGTCTGGGTGTTTAATAAATATCGAAAGCAAAAAATTAAATATATTTATATTTAATTATAATAAAATATTAATTTGTAAAAAAATTAATCATTTCAATAATGGATATGTTTTAGTCAAAGCCTTTTACAGATAAAATAAATTATATGCTGGAATTTCACGCATGATAAATCGCAAATTATTTAGGGATTTCGATTTCAAGGAATCTGAATATGGCATTTTCAATTCGGTATAATGTAATTTTATTTTTCTGTACTTTTAATCCAATTCGACGAAGAAATAAACTTTTTAAACCTGTTTTTGAACAATTTGAATTGATTAGAATTCAAATGAATCTAAATTCGATTCCTCGAAATCGAAAATATCAAAATATGCATTTTTAAGGCAAACAAATCATTTTTTTCCAAAAAAGTAGGATTTACCAAACGAACTACCCGGAGTCACATTTTTGGGACCGAATTTTGAAAATCTTCTGAAAATTCACCAAATTTTCTGAGTTAGACCACTTTAGAAATGCACATTATTTTGAGAATTTTTTAAAAATGACTTATATTCTGAAAAGATATTTAAAATTTTTTTCATTTTCATTTTAAAAATCTAGTGAAAATCTATTGAATTTAAAAATTTATTTGAATTTTGAAAATAATTTAAGAATTCTGAGCATTTTCAAAATCTTTTAGGACCATATTTGCAATATCTATTCAAAATAGTGTGGAAAAATATTTTCAAAATTACAATCATTTTTCAAAATATTTCGAGACATTATTTTCAACATCTAGTCAAAATAATATGCAAAAATATTTTCAAAATGCCAATCATTTTCAGAATATTTGGAGAAATAATTTTCATCATATTGCAAGGATGAATTAATATCCTCGCGCACCCAGGATTTCGAGAATCCCAGGATCTCGCGCATCCGGATCTCGAGAATCCCGGGATCCCGCGCACTCGGGTGTCCCAGGATCTCGAGAATCCCAAGATCCCGCGCACTCGGGAGTCTTAGGACCTCGCGCGAGTCCAATCCCAAACGGCTATTACGCCTGAAGCATGCCCCATAGGGGGCAGCAGCCATGTCTCCCTCTTATAAATCTGGGTGCTATAAAACCTAGTTTTGAGTGTTCTCCAATCGATTCTGGCAATTCATCCTCCACAAGGACATCAAATATTTCATTGTGTTCTTCTTCATCAATTTCTCCATAATCATCAAAGATCAAATCATCAATAAATTCAACATTAGCGTCAATAGAATTTGAAATAATTTCAATCAAATGTTTGGCGAGATTTGTTTCCTCGGGAGTTATAGGCTTATTTATTTCGGGGATAGGAATTTTATTTTTAATCAATGTATTAATCAAAAATGACTGCAGAGCAAAAAAATTAGGACAAAAATGGCCGCGCAGCGAAAAATTAGCTGAAATAGCAAAATGGGAAAATTTGATTAATCATTTAAAATTTTTTATATTAATTTTTAGCCAATTTCCATTAAAAAAAAGACTAAAATTCAAATTTGCGGGATCCCGCAAATCGGATGCGGGATTCCGGACCGGATTTTTTTCCTCCAATTTTTTGCGGGATGGATCCGGTGCCGGATAATCCCGCAAAAATCCGGTCCGGTAAAATCCCGCAAAATCCGGCGCGGGATCCGGTCCGGTGCCGGTCTCTATTTTTTACCACTTTGTTATCTGTTTGCACTGAGGAAATTTGCCTACTTTTTTTGGTCCGTGACTTCCGCAAAGATGTTAAAAAGCAATTGAGAAGAATATTTTGTTTTTTCAAAAAATCATCATCCACGAATAATATTAATTCCATTACGACATTTTCATCAACCAAAAACACTCGAGCTCAAATAAACAATTGGACCCAAAGAACTAATAAATAAAAAATACTTTTTAATTGTAATTCAATTTATATTTTCCAGCTTCTTCTCTTTAACCAATTCATGTTTTATATTTTTTACAAGTCCATCGATATTTCTATCATTAAACAATAGCAAATTATTTCCATTTTTTTGCTTAAAAAATAAATTATTTTTGGAATTATTAATCTGGCAATGTAAGAGAATAATAAAAATATTTTTGGTTAGAAAGAATGCCATGATTAGTGTGATTTACTCATTACATTTTAATTAAATTTACTAATTTTGAAATTGTTACACAAAACAATTTTAGTAATTTATTCCAAAAATAAAAATACATTTTCAATTCGACAAAGATCAATATTAAACTTGAAATAATCATCACTTTTTAACTTCCGATTAAAAATATATTAGTAAATAAACTGGATTGCCCTTGGGAAATTTTGTTTTTTTGTCTGTGAACCACACAGAGATTGATGCAGAGATTGACGTCAATCGATGTGCGCGAATGGACAATTACCATTACCAAAAATGCATCTTCCGCATTTGTTCAATAAAATGAATCTAAAATCACACACACTTTGTCTGGTTTAAAGAGGACAACCTTATATTCAATTCTTTAATACACCTAAATTATCCCAATCAATTTTTTCGAAATTCTATTTTTTTAAATAAAAAATATTTTTTTTTTAATTTTGTTTTCTCAAGAAATTTTAGTTCAGTTCACTCAAATATATTTTTCTATAATAGGACCCGATAAATGTAAAATAGCCAATTAGAGAGGATTTTATCTGATAAAGAATAAAATAAGCCATTCTACTTAACCAATCCTTCCCCCAAATCTTAAATTAATTTGCAAACAAAAATTATGTGCTCTAATTTTAATTATTCCTGAATTAAATTTTTGCATTCAGATTTCTCATTTCTATAATTAAACAATTTCACATTTAAAATTCAGATATTAAAAATGAATTTAATTTTGACAATATTTTCATTGTTGTCTGCTTTTTTGCTTGCAAATAATTATTGCGAAGCCAGAGGCGGGGGTCATGGCGGTGGAGGCCATTGGAGGTAGCGGACATGGAGGCGGAGGGCATGGATTCGGCCACGGATGGGGATGGGGTGGCTGGCATGGATCTGGATGTAAGGAAATTACTAAAAAATGAAAATTTTAATATAATGAGAAAATTTTTACTATCAAAATTCCTCAACCATTCAAATTTCTGTTTAAAAATTAAAAATATATAAGATTTCTCAGTTTTTTAAAAAATCATAGTAACATGAAATTTTTAAATAAATTTTATTTCTTAATATAAAAAAGGTTAAATTATGGAGGAAATTTTTGCTATCCAGTGGTACTGGTATTATATAATTTTCGGATAAATTAATAACTCGCTGATTTGTGTGCAAAAAACCAAATAAATAAATATTGAATGGTCCCATATTGAAAAGAACTAAGATTAATAATTATTTAATTTAAATAATTTTTTATATTTTTCTGCAGCTTCTGGCCATGGTTCATCGGGCTCATCTGATAATGATAAAGACTGGTCAAATTGGATTTCTTTCGTTTTGGCCATAATTATATTTTCCACTTTGCTCTTATATTGTATTTATCTTTTGTGGCGATGGAATAAAAAAACAACACCAACAGAAGATGTATGAATAGAATATGAAAAATGCTACAAAAATCATCAACAATTTGATGGCTTCGAGGAAAAAGAAGATGGAAATTTGATATGAAGAAGAAGGACAATATTAAATGAATCCAAAGAATTTGAAGAAAAATATGGAAAAATTGTGATGATTAATATTTAAATTGATTATTTACTATTTAATTAAATAAATTAATTTTTTTGGATAAAAATTTCGTAGAACAGCTTCAATACTAAGATTGGAACAGTGCAAAAAACGCACAAAATTTCCGAATTTTGCCTCAACTTAAAATCATTCTATATGGCCTCTGAAGGAAATATGTAAATGTAAAAATTTTTTTGTTAAATTAGCCAATCAATAAATTCTGGTAAAAAACCAAACTTTATATATCATTTATTTTAAAGACGTTTTTCCAATAAGATGACTATTAGATTGGGCCAATTATTACACTTTTTCTATTTTCAATAAATTTGAAAACCTAAAATTTTTATTTACTTTTTTGGGTCGCGCACAATCTATTGACGTCAATCAATGTGCGCAATCGCGATCGCTCATACTTCCGTCTTCCAAATGTTACAACAAATTGCGCCAAAATTAAGACAAAATATAAAAATATTTTTAAATTCTTTCACTGACTAAATTTAGGATATCAATTTTTAAATTTTAACCAATATTTTTTCTTCATAATTCTAGAAATAATTTTAGAAAAAATTAAATTTACAATTTATTTATTAATTTTGTTTTTCGATTTGAATAATTCTTTTTTGACTTTATTGATAGATTTTAAAGCAAATTTAATCAATTTATCTAGATTTTCCGTCAAAAATTATTTTAAATTTAAGCATAGTTTTGATTTATAAAATTTTCTAAATAATTAATTAAAAACTAAATCTAAAAAACATACCAAACATAAAAACCGTAACATCCGATTAAAGAAAATTAATTATATCCAATCCGCTTAAAATTAATTTTTTGATGATTCCGAAATCTTCTAAATCCATTAATTTTAATTATAAATCAAATTTCATTTATTTATAAACTAAAAAAACCAATTCATTAGATAATTAGTTACATTTAAAATTAGTTATTCAAAATGAATTTAACAAAAACAATTTTGGCAATATTTTCATTGTCATCATTATTGCTTGGGAATAATTGTTGTGAGGCCAGAGGCGGAGGAGGAGGCCATGGTGGTGGTGGGCATGGGGGAGGAGGCCATGGAAGCGGCGGCGGCCATTCCAGTGGGGGACATGGATCGAGTCATGGCCATGGATGGTCAGGCGGTGGTTGGCATGGATGTGAGGAATTTGAAAATTTTATTTTATTGATTGTAGATGATTCTGAATCGACTAGTCGATACTAACTAATTTTCACGGACCAAAAAATAGGGTACTATTCATCAGTTTGGGTTCTGAGCTCTGCAGATCTTTACCTATTTTCCCCAGATCTTTACCTATTTTCCCCAGATCTTTACCTATTTTCCCCAGATCTTTACCTATTTTCCCCAGATCTTTACCTATTTTCCCTAGATCTTTACCCATTTCCACAGATCTTTACCTATTTTCCCCTAGAAAAAAGGAAAGATTTAAGAGTCCCCCTTTGTTTCCTAATAAGGTATAGGGTTAAGGCTGGGATTTGATTAACATTTTATAATTATTTGATGACTCCGGGGATAGTTATGCATCTAAAGATTGTAAAATATGCGAATAAATTATGCACAAAAAAATGAAAAATATGCAAATAAAATTGAATTTTTTTTGTCTTTTTAGTATGGCCCATTCGATTCAATTTGGCAGAATTACTTCAGAAAATGCTATTTCCTAACTTGATTTATTCAATTTTAAAAATATTAAATCGATTTAATAAGTTCGAATTGACTGTTATTATTAAAACCGATCAAAACTAATTTAAAATAAATAAAAAAACAACCCAAATGAATTAATTGAGTTAATAGATCAAAAAACTTTACTATATTCAGAAATTCAGAAGAAACTTATTAAAATTTGATAATAAAAATATATATTTTAAATTAATTTTACTATTTTTTTATAGATTCTGGTCATGGATCGCCCACTTCGTCAGGTTCATCAAATAATAATAAAGAATTCGACTGGGGTGGATTCATCTTCGTCTTAATTTGTGCTTTCATTCTCCTCTTATATTTTGTATATTCTTGTCGGCGAGATTGTTCTAGGCTCGAAAATAATCAAGTTTCAAATACACAAATTTCTCCGCCATTAATCGATTCATCAGGGGATTAAAAAATTGTGATCGTTACGATGCCAAAAATTCACATTTATTCCTAAATAAATTCCAGTATATAATTTGCTTGTTTTTTCCTGTTTAATTTCATCATTAAATTTATTGTAAAAATCTAAATGGATTAAAGTAAAAAATTGTTAAAATATATTAATTGATGGAAATCTAATGTACAACATTTGGTGCATTTTTGTACAAATGATATAAAATACTAAAATACTAAATTTTTGTTTAAATTTTTTTAGCCAAAATTTTTAATTGATTTTAAAAATACTGTTTAATTATAATAAAAAAATTATTTAAATAATTTATTCCAGAAATATAAAAAAATTTACAATAACAACATTATGGGATATTTATTATACTTTTTTTTCTTATTCCAATAAATTTGATACCCGGAAGTTTTTTTTTTCTTTTTTTTTTTGAGTCGCGCATAACCATTGACGTCGTCAATCAATGTGCGCAATCAATCACCCACATTTTCCAAGCCACAATCAAATAGTGATGGGAAATGAACAAAATAAAATATTTTAATTTCCTTTTCGCTCCAATAAATGCTTATTTAACGAAATAGTCAGGCTCACAGTCCAGCCCTCTAAATTTTGAATTTCTAATTTTTTTTTAAATTTAGAATAGATTATAAATAAACGTCTTTTCCTCGGAAAATTCAGCGGTTTTTAGACACAAAAAATGAAATTCATAATTTCTTAAATTTAAAAATGCTCTATTGTATAGAATAATTTGTGCTTTTCATTTATATTTATCATATTGACCGGTAAATTAATCATTTGGTGAATTACGTCTTTGTGACAAAAATTGATGCAATTTTTTAAATCTACGATTAATAAACATTTTTCAATTAGGCCTATTCGGAAATAAAAATTATATTTTTATAGTTGGCCATGGTACACTCTATTCTCCCAGTAAACATATTGAAAATTTAAAAATAATTAAGGATGCCATCTAATCGTATGCCAGTTTTATCTGCAAAAATTCTTGAAGAGAAAATGGAATAGATTGACCAGCAGAGTAATGAAAATGTAATTTAAAATTTATTATAATATAAATTAATTAAAACAAGCGCAGAGCCTCTATCTCTAATTAGTCACGAAAAGTGTCAGAAATATATTATATACTCATATCCCTATAAATATAAAATGGCTTTTCATTTCAATATAAATTTGTAATATTTTGTTAATTGGTTTGAGGACAAAAAAATGCAAAAATGTTATTATATATGTAGAACTCTTCCACTGCCTCTGTTGGTCTTAAAATCTTTTCGTCTTTTTTGCCATTTTTAATGTTTTTTTTTGCCAAATTAAATACTATCCTTTTTCAGTTAATTAATATTCCTCTCGGCCTGCTGTATGCACCACGGTCTCTTATTATTGCTCCAGTATCTCCATTTTATGAATGAAAATGAATGAAGGATAAGGATGCATCCAATCCAAATATATTCTTTCCTCCCATTTAATTCCCTATTCGTTATTTTTGTTTTATCCCTCCATAGTCCATACTTATCAACTCATCATCTCTATTTTTTTTATGGATGGTATTTACTATTTACTTTGGCGAGAAAAACATTGAAAATGGCGAAAAGATTATAACGTTTTAGTGGTTTGTACTAGTCCCCCATAACTCATGCCCAATCGATAAATTTCGTCAGCGTTGATTGATATATATTTTGTCTTGGTTTGATCAAAAATTAAGGGTTTTAAACCACTTAAACCGTTTTATGGGTTTTGATTCAAAACCAATTAAATCATGACAAATTTTATACCAATCGACGCGTCTTGACGAGCTCTATCCAATGGTATATAGTATGTGAAATGTGAATTTTGGGTAAGCCACTAAACCGTTATAAACTTTTTGCCATTTTCAATACTCTTTTCGCCATTTTCAATGTTTTTTCGCCATTTTAAATACTATTTCCCTTTTTTATACAAAAAGCTATGATCTTCATTGCCTGTCCATTTGACCTTTTTTTTTTTATTAAATTATTTTTTCCAATAAATTTTAATTGGGTTTCCAATTTTTGTTTTGAAAAGCGAAATACATATTTGAAATGTAAAAATAAATACAATATTATTTGACTCGAGCATTGACTTATTAAACCATTTTTCATCATTATTTTATTATACATTTCTTTATCTCTCTCTTACACGTTGGTTGGTTTATTATAAAATGAATAAAAAGCAATTTGTGAACGAAAATAGTTTCACTGTAGCATATTAAATGGTTTGCCTTCTTAATTAATTAATCCAAATCACATAAATTGTTTTGTCGGTGCCAACAAAAAGCAAACTTAGAACTAGAACCGGTAATATTTCGGTTTAGCCCCCCTTTTTTTATGAAATAATTTTGTTCATGGCAAAAAGGCTTAATTTTGAGGCAAATTAGAGGGAATTTGAATTAAACTATATAAAAAGGCTTTTTAACATTCTGGGGGTACATGGAAATGAAGTATGAGATGCGCGATCGGTTTGACTAAATCGGTTTAACCGGTTTAAGAGTTTGGAAATAATAAAATAAAGGGTTTTCGATGTTAAGAATAACGAATTTAGGATTTATTTCACATTTAGCGGAGGTTTCGATGTTTAAACCGGTAGTGCACAAGTGCGGTTTAAATATTTTTGGTTCAAATCTCTCAGGGTTTAACTTTAAAATAATAGGGGCTAATAAGGTTAGGGTTATCGTTATGGGTGGAATGGGTTCTAGGGCCGAAAAATGGTGTGGCTATTGGCACCAGCATATTCACTGGATATTAATTATATCGGCTTCTATATTATATTTTACATATACAAATCCAACCAAATTTTAATTTATTAATTATTCTATTTAATATAAATTCACCAATCTTAAATTTGTTAAATCAAAAGATTTGGTAATTTTTCTGAAAATAAAAATCTTAATTTTACAAAAGATTTGGCCTCTCCATTTTATTAATTCCATAAAAATAAGAAAAAAGGAAATTAGTAAAAAAAATCGATGCACTTTACTTATAAACTTCTTTTATACGCTAGAAAACAAGAAAATTTTTAATTTCCTTTTCACCTTAATATTAATAATTTCGATAATAAAAATGAATTTAACAACAACAATTTTGACCATATTTTCATTGACATTAGCAAATAATTGTTGCGAAGCCAGAGGCGGAAGTCATGGACGTATAGTAGACCATGGCGGCGGTGGTGGATATTCCAATGGGGGGCATGTATTTAGCGGCTGGTATGGATCAGGATGTGAGGAAATTTAAGTAAATAAATTAAATATTTATAATCTGTGGTTGAAAGAAATTTTGTATTTTTGTTGCTTCTTTATCAAATTTTTCAACCGAAAATTAGATAAAGTATATTTCAATACCACTGATTAATTACTTGGAAATTTTTTTTGGTATTAGTCATAGCTCAACATGGGAGGCAAGCAACCAATTAATTCCTCGGAAAATTCAGCGGTTTTTTAGACACAAAAACATGAAACTCATAAATTAATTTCTTAAATTTAAAAATGCTCTATTGTATAGGATAATTTGTGCTTTTCATTTATATTTATCTTTTGACGGGTAAATTAATCATTTGGTGAATTATGTCTTATGTGACAAAAATTGATGCATTTTTTGAATCTACGATTAATAAACATTTTTCAATTAGGCCTATTCGAAAATAAAATTTAATTAAAATATTTTTATAGTTGGCCATGGTACACTCTATTCTCCCGGTAAACATATTAAAAATTTAAAAATAATTATTTAATTTAAATTAATTATTTTTATAGTTATTCATGGTACACTCACTTCTCCCGGTAAAAAAATTTGAAAATTTAAAAATAATTATTTAATTTAAATTAATTATTTTTATAGTTATTCATGGTACACTCACTTCTCCCGGTAAAAAATTTGAAAATTTAAAAATAATTATTTAATTTAAATTAATTATTTTTATAGTTATTCATGGTACACTCACTTCTCCCGGTAAAAAATTTGAAAATTTAAAAATAATTATTTAATTTAAATTAATTTTAAATATTTTTATATAGTTGGCCATGATTCACCCTCTTCATCGGACTCATCTGAAAAAACGATTTTTGACTGATAATGATGATTCTTAGCACTCATTTTATTTTTAAAAAAAATATAAATTTCGTCAATCATGAATTTGTCAAGAAATGTAATAATTTTTTTGAAAATAAAAAACAAATTCGAAAATAATAATTTGGCCTCTCATTTTTTAACATACATAAAAATAAAAAAAAAAGAAGAAATTAGAAATTAGTAATGTTTATTTCGGTCTTAGAAAATTCGCTTCGAGCCTCTCGCCAATATTATATTAATGTAAATCGATGCCCAATGCCAACCATCCAACAAAAATCTTCCGTACACGGAAATCAGAAAATTTTTAATTTCCCCTCTCACCTTAAATATAAAAGAAAAAATTAAAATGACAGAAAAAATAAGGCAACTGTTTTTGTATCAAATCGCTAAAAATTGGCGAGTTTTTCTTTATTAATCTTAATCCTTAACACCACGTTGTGTTCGCACATAACTCATCAGCAAATAATTAATTTACAGGTCAAAATGATAAATATAGTAAATGAAAAGCACAAATTATCCTATACGATTTAAGATTTTTAATTTTAAGAAAATATATTTAATTGTAAGAAATTTTCGATTCATCGACCATTTTTTAAAATATACCTGAATTAATATGTCTGTAGATGTAGATTCTTTTAATTTAAAATAGCAAATTGATTTTGCTATTGGCAGTATTATTAATGGAAAACAAAATACAATTTTTGCAT